>CM024754.1:34224076-34300191 GCA_014218235.1 Colocasia esculenta
TCAGGCTGCTGGATCGGAAATTTAAACGACTCAGGAATCGTACCATACCATGGTGAAGGTCCAATGGAGTCGAGATGGAGTTACAAATGTACCTGGAAACGAAGGAAAGAATGAAGAAAAACCACCCAGAACTATTCTAAGGTACCAAACTATACCTTATGTGTAAATTTGGAGACCAAATTTCTTAAGTGGGGGAGGATGTAACACCCCGAAAATTTAGTAATTTAAAAATTAGGAATAAATAATTTTCGCATTATCGGAATGATAAAACTTACGTACCATTATCGTACGTGAGGTAATACATCGAAAATTCCGTAAAACATATAAATCAACCTCAAATATTATCCCTAAGTGTTCCACGAAGAAATTTGTGCAAAAAAAATCCGATTGGCCCTGTGTGCGTCACAATGTGACGAATTACCCAATTAGGAAACTAAGTCAGAAAATAGTTAATGCGGAAAAATGACACGACGATAAATTAAATAAACATGTTGGAAAGACGTCCAACATCATGTATTAGAGACCCATTAATGCAATGGGGCCAATGGATTACTTTTGGCCCAAGAATAAAATTGGAACAAGAAAATACTCAAAAATTCGTGTATGTAATTATGCAATAATTAGGGAGGGCAATTTAGGGTTAAATTAGGGTAGTTAGCCATGCAAGGTAAGCCAAAACCGGACCCAACCCTAAGAGGTGGTTT
Organism: Colocasia esculenta; assembly: GCA_014218235.1. Classification (NCBI taxonomy): domain Eukaryota; kingdom Viridiplantae; phylum Streptophyta; class Magnoliopsida; order Alismatales; family Araceae; genus Colocasia; species Colocasia esculenta. The sequence goes on from CM024754.1 coordinate 34,224,781, forward strand.
CCTAAAACCTTTGCCACTCTAATTGGGTGAGAGAATTCCAAAACATGGAAGGGCCAAGCAGATTTTCGCAGCCTCTTTCCTAACACCATTGGGACATGGATTTAAACCCTATTTGTATATAAACTCATGAAGAGATCTTAGGGAAGGCTTTACCATGTGTGGGGTCGTTTGGAGGTGGGCTAGGGCATCAGAGGAGGAGGAGAACGACTGAAATCAAAGCTTCTTCCCCGTCTATCCTCTACTGCGTCCAGAACGACGACATCTCTTAGATCTTCACAAAGGTAGGTGTTCTCGGGCCAAGATAAATAAAACCCATACCATCGGGTAGAGTTGCATGTCTAGGTCATTTGCACTTGGTTTGCCTAGTTTTCATGGATTTACGTCGAGAGTTCTAGTCGTTTTCCCTAAGTCGCACATAGTTAGGGTTTTTTACGTTCTTTATATTATGCACATGATTCGAGACCGAATAGATCCAATCCTCAACATAACCGTTCTTCTACTAGTTGTCCTCGTCATCTTTCATGTTGAACGTTTTTCCAAAATGTCATTAGATAGAGAGTTATAGGCATGGTAAGAGAGTCACTACATGAATACTATGTTTTCGGGTTGCACTTGGAATCGCGTCCGGTCCAGGCGACGCGATTCCAGCACCTGGTATCGCGTCGGCCTGGGCCGACACGATTCACTAAAAGGCGTCTGCAATATCTGACGCGATTCTTACGCTGACTAGTCAACGGTGCGCGTGAGACTTCGCGCCGCGTGGGAGTCTGTGCATGTCTGAACCGCGGCGGGATCCCCTGACGCGATTCAGGCAGTTTTCCCGCCCAATGTTATTTAATGATTATTCATGAACACGTCGGGTTGCCCCGACGCGATTCACTTTAAAAGGCGGCCTAGGTGGCTGACACAATTTACCTATCTTCACGTTTGTATGTTTAACTGTACACCGTGTTTTGATAAACGTCCACTGTGTAGGATGCGGTTCATAGACCGACCCGAGACTGTACTTTTTAGCCAGTCAGTCAGCATGTTAGTTTTTCTGGTCTGTAAACATGTTACATACTTTACATAGTGTGCATTGGCCAAAAAAAAAAATCAATCAACTTGAAAACGGTAATGACATAGATATGATTCTAATGTATGATATGTGATTTATCTTATGTTCATTGATATTATCTTGTGATCTAGCTTGTTATGAAATTGAAATGATAGAACTATGAATGTGTGGATGAATACATGTTAGCATGGACTTGTTGGTTAAGTTGTATCATGATTTGCATGTGAATTTTCTTAGTTATATGCTTTCCGATGTTTCAATTATTGTTCATAAATTGCATACATGTTTAGGAAAGATCCGTGACACGTCACTTACACATTTGCACGATTAGGCACACCCTTCTTGGGAATTGGGAGCTCTCTGCCTCATTCCATATTGGCAGACTAGCGTTCTTTTCCTTAAGACCTCCGTAAGTCTCCATACTCTATGGATTCCCTCATAGAGACCGAGCTGGTTGTACCATGAAGTACCCTGGAGATAGAGAGCACTTGTTCCGCGTACGATCTGTCATCTGTCATCCTCATGTCAAGACATTAACGAATTATGAAACATAAGATACGTCGTTATGCTGCCCAATTGATCTCTCGAGCTTTTGTCATGCCTTGACTCTATGAATGATCATGTTCTTATTACATTGAGCTTGTTATTGAAATTCCGTGGCCATAATATGTATATGTTTGTTCGGCACAACTTAGGACTTCGGTCCATTTGACTAATGCCTGTGCAATAGGGGCCCGGTCTGGTCCTGGGGAGGAGCGCCCCAACGTACTTATTAACCGCGGGAGTATGGACTTATGGTGCTTGGCATAGCACAACGAATACGCAAGATTTGTGTGAATGTGCCTTCGTTTGATATGATATGATAAGTTTGATACGATATGTCTGATCACGTGCAAATGTGATATCTGTGCGAATATGGCCAATTCCTTTTGATATGCTTCTATTATTGAATTACCTATCCAATGTATATGAAATTCACTATTTGATCTAATATGATATTCGTTCCATTCAGCTATTTGACCTGTAGTATTGCATGCATTGTCATCATGTTCATATGCATGTCCTGCCTACTAAAATGTTAATCATGTATATTAGTGCCCACACATTGAGATGTAAATCCTACTGAGCTAGTTAGCTCACCCCTATCATCTTGTCCTTTTTAGGTAGTGATGAGGAACCAGAGTAGTCCGATGGGGCAGGGCAAGAGTGATGAGCACCCGCCATATGAGGAGTTGACAGTTTAGGAATAGATATTTGAGTAGTCTATGTAATAGTGAAACTTTTTCTTGAAGTTTTTATTTGAATAATGGACCTTTAGTCGGTTCATCTTATGTAAGGTTGTAACTAGTGGATTGAAATGGAATAAAGTGTACTTTTGATGACAATATTATAGTCTCAAATGTGTTGTTGTTTAATGTGACTCTGCGATATTCAACTGTGATACGTATATTTGTATTGTTCACGCAACCAAGTATTTATTCCGTTGTTAAATATCGTGGGGTGTGACAACACCAATGTTGATAGTACCAGAGTTTCTGTTGTATATTGAGGATCGTCGGGTTTAGAGGTTGAGGAACAAAGCAATTCCACTGGTTCGTCTTGCTTGGCAGCGGCACTCAGGCGGAGTCGACCTCGGAGAGGGAGGATGAGATACGCGAGCAGTTTCCGTACCTCTTTGGTGAGTTCTCTTCCCCTTCTACTTGTTTGAATTTCAGGGGTGAAATTCTTTTAAGGGGGGGAGGTTGTAAGGCCATGGACCTTATTGGACCTTAATGGGCCTTCCTGGAATAGTGTTGATTGACGTCAAGGGGACTTGACGTCAACATTGTGTTGAAAGCAGCAAGTGTGTCGTCTACTTGGTCTTGACGGCAAGCGATGTTGCCGTCTACCCTGACTTTTGGAATTTTTCGTGTGTTGAACTTGACGGCAATCGATGTTGACGTCAAGTTCTAGGTGATGCGGTTGATGTCAACCTGTGTCGGGCATGTTTATAAGGCAACCTGAGGCCCCCTTCTTCCACCCTTTTCTCCCCTTCCACACCACCACCTTCACCTTCTTCTTTCTCCACCTCTTCTGGCGACCGACGAGAGCTCATGGGGAGATCGTGGTGCACATGGAGGCTTCGGATCGGATGTGAAGACGACGGATTTGAGGATTTGACCTTGCGGGGTGTGCATGGGAAACAGTGTGATTCTGAGGTTCTTCTTGGTATTTTTGACGTCTTGAGGTAGGGATCCTACCCCTGAACCCTTTTAGTCCTGTTCTGAGCATGGAATACATGTGATTGTGTGAAAATCATGATTTGGGGAGGATTTCTCTATGCCGGGTTTTGAGGGTGTATTGCTCAATCCAAGTGTTGGATCGTTGTTTTCCAACTTTTCACTAGTTCTATGTGATGAGGGAAAACGTTTCCCATCATCAGATCGTGGTTTTCTGGGCTGGATTGCCCTAGGGAGTGGCCTAGGGCTGTATCTGCTGCTGAAAGCTGAAGAACTTGACGCCAAGGTGTGCTGCTGTCAAGTTCTTCAAGATGAACTTGATGGCAAGGTGCCTTGCCGTCAAGGTGAGGTTAACGGCAGGGGATGCTGTCGTCTACCATGGTAGATGGCAGGGTACTGTACCGTTTACCCTAGGTTAATGGCAATCGGGGTTGCCATCAACCCCGCAGGTATGTCCCAGCAGTGTGAGCCCTCTTATGTGTGTGAGGCTAGGACACGCGGTGTCTGCCTCCTGGCACGGTGTGTCAAATGTTGAGAGCGTCTCCGTCTATGCATGTGTTGTGCTTTGTCATGCTTGTCTTTGTGTTGTGTTCTTCCGGGCATTAGCTGGGCTCCGTCTGGATGACTGGTGTAGAGTTATTCTGCTAGTGAGCCTGGGCGTCGAGTGTGACTCCGTTCAGTGCGTTTCCCTTATGGTAGTTGCGAACCGATTTTCGTGGGGCCCCTTCTTCATTGTTTGAGTCTGACGTAGGGGAAAACTGGTCGAGGACCAGACACGAGAGAGAGTGTTTGAGTGTGCACACATGGCTAGGGTTTGAGGACTCTGTGGTGTCGAGGCGCCAAGCCATAGGCCCTAGATGGTCCTACCTTTTTGTGTGAGTGTCTGATTGTTTTTGTGTTTCATTGTGTGTTGTTGAGCCTGCGAGGTTCCAGTCCTTTTGACGCGCTCCTGCGAGGAGTTGGGCGTCGTGCAATCGATTCTTGTGTGTTTTATTGCAGTGTTACTTTAGTGCAATTTACTTTCCTGCACTTCTTTTGTACTGTTTACGAGTGGGGGTTAGTGTCCCTACTGGGTCTCTTCTTAAGACTCACTCCCTTTCCTTTTAGGTGGTTCGTCATCGGCTCCAGGTGCTAAGGAGCCAAGTCACTCCGGTGCTGGTTCTACTTAGCTGCTGAGAGTGGTACTCTTTTGTGTACATACTTATTATACTCTTTACTTTTATTGGATTTGCTCTATGTTGTATCATGTTGTTATATATAAGTGGTTTATTTTTAGTTCTTGTGGTTTGTACATTTTCTTATATATTCTCCTCAGACATTTTCTTCTAATTATTTTGAGCTTCGGCTTGTGGGTGGCGGTTCAGGGTTCAAGTTACTAGTGGGTAACTGATAATTCAGATTCTGGGTCGTTACAGACGTCGTGGCAGTTCTGGCGGTACCAGACGGCATCCATGATGTTTGCGGCGATGATCTCCAGTCGCCCCACCTCCTGCATCCATCTCCCCTGATTGTGCAAACTCCACCGAGTTGCATACATTTCACTAAAGTTGTAGCACCGCAGAGGCGTTGCGAACGCCCCCTAGCAGTTCTGGCAGTGACAGACGATAGCTATGGTGACAATCTCAGGCCACCCACCTCTTGTATACACCGCCCACGGTCCACCCCACCCCTTGCATTTGCCTACCATGGCCGGTGAAGATCTCATATATATCCCATATCGGATATGAGATTTAATTCCTGGCACTTTAGCCTTTATAAATGACCCTAGCCACAAGTCAGACTTTACACACAAAGCATCTCACACTGTCACCCTTCTGAGCTCGAAATCGAGCTTGAGTTGGAATGGGCTAGTTGCTTATCGAGTGGCTTAACGAGCCAAGCTCAAACGGATGTTGTAGAAGCTTGCGAGTATCGAGCCTAAGTCTAAACTTATTATGAAGTGTGCGAGGCAAGCTCGAGTAGAGTGATACTCGGCTCGACTCAGATTGCTTGTAGCCCTTCCAGCCAACCCGTCGTCCGATCCTTGACGACCACCACCCCTTTGCTTCTTTGTGGCACGCTTGCATCCCGTCAAAAGCTTGGACCCCTCCGCCATGTGAACCCACCATTTCTGCAGCCTATCGCTCGAAACTCCTCTCCTTTTCCTTATTGTTCTCTTGACCTGGCTATTTCTCGTCAATTTTATCTCTGTTTCCCTTAGCTCTCTCCCTCTATTGCACCCTACCATTCTCCTCCTCATGGTCATCTCTGCTGTTGCGCCCATGTTCTTCGGCCCTCCCCTCCATGCCATCACGTAGTTTCATCTACCCCCGCCATCATTGTCGCTTCGTCTCCCTCCACCCCTACAAATCAAGCTGCCACTGTGCCGGCCCCTTCCTTGCACTCCACCTGCAACCCTCTCTCTCTTTCGGACCTTCCTCTTCCACCTATTCTCTCCCTCTGTCTCTTCTTGTCACTGCTCCTGTTGTTTCCCCTCATGCTGGTAGGAGGTCGTCGCCCGGCCCAACCTCCCGACTGCCGCCACTGCCCTGCCAGCACTGTGCAACCATTATTGTGGGGGGGGGGGGGGGGGGGTGAACCTTGCCCCAGCCTGGTCCATACCCAGTCAACAGTTTGGGCGCACCTGCCAAGGATTCGATGCCCACCAGTCTGCTTGGCCCATCCTTTGGCCGGCCCCATTTGAGCCAGCATCGGGTCAGCGTCTTCTGTGGATCAATCCAGTCTGATCTCAGCCCGGACCGGCCCAGCCCAGTTCTGCAGTGGGCCGTCGCCAGCACCCTCCTAGGCCAACAGCCATCGTCTGACCGGCCCATCTTGTCCGCATGAACATCTACTCTCCACCATGTAAAGATTCGTTTAATGTACATAAAGAAACAAAGCGTCACCCAATTCTTTGTGGGGTTCCCAATTCATTGCTTATGCTAGGCAAAGTTGTACCTGAAATCGGAGTAGTTGGTCCGATTCTTTGCCTCACCTTTTTGCAGTGCTGTTGCGAACGGAATTGAGACATGAAGCCCTGCATACCACACGCCACTCATGTGAGACGGGCCCCAAAAAGAAGTTGGAATTTTTATGAATCTAGTAAAATATACTTAGCCCTTTTGGTCAGGTTGAACTGTACAGGACGTCCGGAAGTGACAAAACCAGTTGATGAGGATCTTTATTCTATTCCATCTTCACGTGTCCTGGTTGAAGACTTGGAATGCGAATATCTTCAAAGAAGAAGACATCTGAGCAGGGTGTACCTTGATGTCATCATATCGTAGCCAGGTATTGCATGCCCAAGTCCATGGCCAATGAAAGATTAAAAGGAAACCCACTGATGTGGTTCTTTCTATACCTCTGTTTTTAGCTAGCAGTTTCCGGGTGCATTCTCTTTTGAAGTCGTCCAGCAATGCTTCTTTTCAAGGGGGAAATAAAAAAAACTCGACTTTCTTTTATGCTTCATGGGATGAGATGATGCCTGATGGGGGCTCATCTCATTCCAAGTAACTGTCCCCACCAATAAGACCAGCAATAGTATAAACACTTTGAAGATTTCCTTAATGCTGGTTGCAGAGTACCATGAAGAGTTGGATGGACTTGCATTTGGGAGCATGATTGAGCCCTTTACATGTTGAAGGCAGAGACTGTTTTAGCTGACCTTCTGAAACAACTCCTCCCTCTTCTCTTATCATTGGCGGCGGGGGTGACGCTTGAGTTGGTCTCATGTAGCATCTGTTCTGCCGTTTTATTTAGGGGAAAGGAAAGCGTACACATATATTGGGCCCATGTGAACCTCTTCACCCAGTCCATGTAAAGCCCACGTACGTGGTTAACCTTCGCTAAAGCTGATAAAAGAGGGAGAGGGCAGGGATGTCACTGTTCTACTCCTCCACTTGCACCTGCCTTGGTCAAGAACTGGACCAGGCGTCCCACACCCAATTTTGGAGGAGAGGCTCTTTTGACTTGATGTGAAGAAGAGGTCGCAGCTTGCTTCTCTCCACTCGATTGCCAGTTTCACAGGGGGCAAACAATTTCACATGAATAATAGGAGGATTGGCAAGCTGACAGAGACTCACATTTTAGATAATGGGATTAAGTTTCCGTCAAACTGTCACCTAAGATGAAGAGATTCGCTCACCAAAGATATGACCCATCGTCTCAAAAGAAGATGACAGTCGAGCATAGATACGGAGGGGTGATCATAATTTGGTTCAAGTAAAAAAATCAAATCGAGTTGAATGGCAGAGTTTGGTTTGGTCAGATTTGACAGTTTTGTGACATGGAATCAAATTGGATTAATCAAATTTATTATAATTTTATTACAATTTTATAAAATCTGTTGTAAATATTAAAATCTGTTATGTGTATTTTTAAATCTTAATTGTAAATACATAAATATCAAAAATTCATATATATATATATATATATATATAATATATATATATATATTAAAAATGAAAATTCTAATTTGAGTGTCCAATTCTAGGGGTGAACATTAGTCAGTTCGGTCTAGTTCATCCCTTATTTCTTTACAAACCGAATTAAACCGGAGTATTGTAGCAAACCGAACTGAACCGGTTTGAACCGAAATATCAAAGAGTCTGTGCTAACCAACTAGCGTACCAAGTGTTTTTTAAAATTATATAGTATTACTTATATATATATATATATTCATATTCGGTTCATCCCTATTTCTTAATACCAAATCGAACTGAATTAATGGGGTTTTCAAATCGAACGTTGGATTCAATTTTTCGAGTTGGACCAAATAATAAACAGTCCTACCCAATTCAATTTGGGGGGAGGGGGGGTTGTAAATTGAAGTGAACACCCAACGGGGACAAGGAAGCAGTAAAAGAGGACTGGTTGGTGAAAGAAGACATGAGCGGAGAGCCGGGTGTAGAAGTGGTGAAGTAGACAAGTCACTCCAATGGAATAAAATAGAAATGCAAACTCTTCTCTTCATATTGGAAAGAAGACAGAGATAATATCCTCTATGTCAAAGAAAATTTATGGTTTCCACAATGAAAATAATTGACTTATCTAAGTTGCTTACGCAAGCCATCTACATACAGCTTCTAGTCTTCTTCAAAAAAATACATACAGCTTCTACTGACGCCTTGTAATGTTACTACTAAATTTACGTGAGATGTACTTCTAGCAAGATGTTCAATCACTTAAAAGAATAATTGTTTGTGCTGCCCGACAAATTAAAACAAATGATTGAAGTTATTAGTTTAAATTTGTATGCCAGATAATATTTTAAAATAATAATAATATGTTGTTAGTAACAAATAAAAAATTTTCTGTAATTAATTTTTTTGAGTTTGAGGGTAATAATTTAAATAATTAAATTAAGTTATTTTGAGTTTGAACTTATCGAATAAGATTTTAATAATATAATAATATTTGTTAGAAATATGTATTTAGAACATTAATATATTAGGTAGTATTTCATCTTTATTTTGGTTAAAAAGAAAACCACAATAATAATAAGAATCCCAACCATAGTGGAAGAGAGTTCGGACCATAGTAGAAAGAACTTAACGTGAGAAGCATGGTATGATGAAGTGTCATGGTAGGGGTAGGAATTTAGTGTCTATTTGGTATGGGATTAAAAAAAATAGGGATGGGGCTAAATTAATTTGGGGATATATTATCTACATTCTTAATCCACCTCTTATTTGATATTTTTAGGGTTAAAGTTTTGAAGATAACACCATTCATTGTTTGGTAGGAAACGGTGTTAGTGTGGGGATAGAACCTTTATTTTTACTTTTCGTCATCTCTTGGTCTAGCATCGTGTGGTGTCCAGGGCCGATGACCAAGGAGTTTGGTGTGCTACCAGTGGTCATTGCTTCGCATGATGGGCGCCCCTGTTTGCCAGGCCAACACGGGACTGCCGCCACACCTCTGGCTTTCCAAGGGTCGAGGCCCTCAGGTGTCGACACCGACACCAACATCCCCTTCATGTCCTTCGAAATCGGGTCAACCGCCATGTCGTCCTCCTTCTCCGCACCTGTCTTCGCCGCGAACGTCTATTCCAGCTAGGGCGCCGCCTCGTTCGAGGACAAGCTGCCGTTGCTCGAGGAGTTGGGGATAAACACCCGACAGATCTGGCGAAAAATGAGATCAATCCTAAATCATGTTCAAGTGAACACATATCTCCACGAGGAAGCCGACCTCTCGAGTCTTGCGTGAGAGTGGATAGGGTGATTTGTGGAAAAAAATGGGCATAGAAAATGGGGACAAGCTATCCCACCGAAAATGTGGGATAAACTATCCCTAATTTACCCCCATTTTTTTAGGACATCTCCAAAATACTTAAACAATGTTTATCCCCACTTTTTTTGAGGCGTCAAACCTGAGATGGGGTTAACTTAACTCTTATCATCTATTTAATCACATATCAAACAGACTTTAGTTGCCTAATTGAGATGCCTTGCGTGGACTCTTGACTTCGAATCGACTTGCTATTGCAACCTAAATCTTGTTAGATCTCTTTGGCAAAACCTAGTTAAGACAGTTTAGGTTCCCCTACAAACATAAAGGGATGGTTGCGGTGTTGGGTGTCCTTGTGATTTTCAAGAGAAAGTTTTATTGAGTTTTGGGAGCAACAGAAGGTTTGAAGTCACAAAAAAGTGAGCTACCATAGCATGAAGGATTCTAGGAAAGTAGATCATGGTGTGGGGTCAAGTTTGGGTAATCTTGGAACATTTTTACTAAGGAATTAAGGTAGGATGATTTGCACAAATCTTTGGAACATGCAACCTATTTGACTATTTGTCTATCATGAGGTAAGCCGATATGCATACTTTATATAGATAATGTATTAGAAAGTTTCTGTGATTAAGTAATCAATGATGTTATTGATTATTCTTCTGACTAGTCTTCCATTAATAGATTGAGCTTCATTTTGCTTCTGTGCTAATAAATATGATAATAGATTTTGTGCCCATATAATTGATTATGTTTCATTGACAAGTGTTGGTTTTACAACTAAGTGTCACAATGGGCACCATAATTGATTAACTATTTTCAATAATTGATTATGTCCTCACTATGACAAGTTTGATTTTCTACGGCTATGTACTACAGTGTGCATATAATCAAGTATGTGTTCTCGATAATCGATTATGTCCCCACTATGTCAAATTTGTATTATGTGACTAAGTGCGGCACCATAATCAATTATCAGGTCCTTATTGTGATAAGTTTGGTTTCATGTGACTAAGTTCACCAGACAGATAATCGATTAGTTGTCTCAATAATCGATTATGGTCCAATGATGTTTTGTTTCGATTTTGTGACTAAATCCCAAGTTTTCTATTTCTATGGCTAAGTACCAGTGTGTATATAATCAATTATATATTTGTGATAATTAATTATGTCTCATTGCGTAGAGTTTTTTATTCTGCGGCTAAGTGCCATATAGGTGCATATAATCAATTATGTCTTCTTAATAATTGACTATGTCCCACTATGATGTTTTGTTTTCTATGGCTAAGTACCATACACTGTGCAAGATACTGATTATGGTTTCCCAATGATCAATTAAGTGTATTGTATATGATATGTGTTGGTTTTCAACGACTGTTGCTCCGATAATCGATTAAGTATACTAGATGACACCCTATTTTTCAATAGCTACAGTTTCTCAATAATTGATTATTATTCTATAGTAATCAATTATCAAACACCGATCTATTTGTGGTTGATAATTGATTAGCCACCTTATGGTAGTCTGTGATGACCCGCGTTATGGATCGCTTATCAGGCCTATGTTTTGCTTTGGGTTTTGGCCTTTATTGAAGTCAAACCTCAAGTTGATAATGCATCAACTCAATAGATCGCATCTTGGATTGATGTTTCAACAGTTCATGTTCTTAAGGCAGTGGTCCTCCTTGTCACGTTTTAATCCAATGAGATATCTTGCTTGTGTGTGCATGTGGGACACGTGGCTTGCTTGAGAGCCAACCCCACTGTGTAGCAAGCCTCCCTTTGACACTTCCTTGGCTTTCCATTGGCCTTGGTTTCACTTCTTGGGTGCTAAGTGTCACTTTTGTGCCATTTTCCCATGCTACCCCTTGACCCTTTGAAGAAGAACCCCTCTCTTTCTCCCCTCTCACTTAGCTCTAAGTTTACTTCTGTAGGCCACCCTCTTCAATGCTCTTTTCCCTTCCAAGTCCTCCTTGCCTTTGTTCCTCTCTTGATCCTCTTGCTCTTGGCCTTAGAGGAGCTCCCTTTGATGATTTGGGCAGGTCACCTTCACTTTCTTCCCTTTATGTTCTTCTTTTCCTCTTGAGAGCCTCCTAATCTTTTTCCCTTGTAGGATCATTAGAGGAGGCTTGTGTTGGGCTCGTGAGAAGCTTAGAGGAGATGTTTGAGAGGTTGGGATCCTCAACTTGTAGGCTTCCATTGTGGGAGTTGGAGGAGTTGAAGTTGAGGTTGGAAGATCTTCGAACTCAACTATTTGACCCTTTGTGTTTCAATCTGTTGCTCCCTCTTCCTTGATCCCCTTCTCAATCCAAGCAATCAGAAGATAGATATCCCATGTTAGGTTTAACATATCTAAAATTGGGTCTAATCCAATGGTTTGATTGGAAGTACTTGTACATGAAAGTTCCTTGTGCATGAAGTTCCCTGTGTTGATAGAGGTTCAATTTCATGGGCATATCTTACTTATTGGGAGGGTTTTGTTTTACATGTTACATCTATGTGTTCCTTGCTTGAAGTCCAACATTTTCATGCCGGAACCACCTCCTGATTTTGAGTGTGCTTTCCTCAACATTTTGTGAATTCAATCTCCGAATTGGAGATGTTGCCTGACCTTCAGCCCACAGGGATGGGTTGAATGATCCGTGCGTTTCCATAAACCAATTGCCATGAAAAATGGATAATATGTCATTGTGTTAATAATATTTGATATTTAATTTATGGGCTCCATCCATGGGGAAAATTGTGGGTCTTTTATGATGATTTGTGTAGGTCATATTTTTGTATTGTGTCTCTGTGATGGTGTCTTACTTCATGACTTTTTATGAATTATGGGCTTGACGTATTAGCTGGATTTTGGTTCTGTGATTCTAGATTTTTCATAAGTACCATGGTTTAAATTGGTCAATTTTGGTGGTGTGCACCGGTGATGAAACTCAAACACTCACACTCTATCCCACAGCTCACTGTGTGCAATGGGTTAAAGTGGGGATGTGGAAGTTTCTTGGTCTATTCTCCTAAGATGTGTGGAATTCTTGTGATCTAGGTATGTGTTATATACTTAGGCATCGTTTGTTAGTGGCAGTTGTGTGATTTTGGCCATACAATCTCTGAAAAAAATCTCTTTGCATAGCAAAATATGAGCATCTCGCATTGGAGTTTGCGCAAAGAGCTTTTCAAGTTGAGGAGAGAGATAGTTAGAAAATTTTTCCTCTCTCTCATCCATCAAAAATGGCCCTCGACTTGCTTTCTGGTGGGAGGGGACGATTTTGGGTTGTTAAATGACCAATATACACATATCTCTTTCACGCGAGACTTAAGGGTGAGGTCCTCTGGTCTTTGTAGGTAGGCGCCTACTCATCTTTCGTTTCTTTAGGGATTGACCTCTCCATCGACGACGATGTCCAACCCCACCTCATTCAGTTGCTTCCATTGGGTTTGATTACAATTTTTCCCCTTTTTTTCTTGTAGCAACTATAGGAACATAGATGCCATAAAATCCCTTCCAGGTGGGAGGCGGCGTAGACCATGAATGAGCACAATGGAGTGGGGCACAGCTAGTATGCTTTCTCCTAGTAACGTTGTGGTTGTAACGACCCGACCTCTTGAACCCCGCCAGGGACGCCGAAGTTCGCGCCGCCACCCACAAGTCCGAAGATCCGGAAGGGTTAGAAGAATAGTCTAGTGAGATATGTACTGAATTTAAATAACTATAACAATAAAACAATTGTACAACATGTCTCAAATAAAAGCACATGTACAATAAGAAAGGTGCAGTCCTTAAGGGCATACCCTGAGAACATTCAAAGCACAACTCTCAACTCACTCAGGTACAAGAGCTCACAACACTCGCTCTCACTACTGCTGACAACACACGGCGCCACAGCTGTCTCCGCAACACGTCTGACACCAAGCTCCCGCGACGACGAGCCCCTAGCTGAAGGGAGTAGGAGGAGTGAGCCTCGCGAATAAGGCCCAGTAGGGATTACCAGTCCCTCACCGGCCATAGTAGTAGGAACTCCGAAAATAAGAAACTACACTAGAAAGTTGTAAAGCGAGGAACACCTACAGCATGGTACTACTAAGCAGTGGAATAGAACAGTGCAATGTCACAACCACCAACCAAGGTCGTGACACACACACGACTCCCGCAGAAACCAACGGAGTTGGGCACCAAGCGGAAGCAACCCTCGGCACACCCGCTGAGACCACGCAACAACCAGGTGAGAATGACGTCTCACCACAAGCACGGCCACCTCAGACACACACGAGGTCGGGAAACCACACATGTCGGTGCTACCACGGACTAGCACCAAGGAACACGACTACGAAATCGAGCGCAACACCGAAGCGGAAACCACCAGAAGCACGGCTCTACACAAGGCCAGACCCACAACGCCTACAGAAACTAGACATGGCTAGGCTACAAACACCGTGCAGGATAGGGCAACGAGGCATACTTGAAACGTCGTGAGGAAACGTCATCACAACAATAGCAACCAAACCACTGCCGCTGGCAGCCAAGAGGAGGACACACCAGCCACTCCCTCTACTCGCCATCCTGGCTCCTACCTCTAACCTCCCCGGAAGAGCGAGACAGAGCCACCATAGAACACCATAAGAACACACGCACCACCGTAGCATGGCCAAGCTGCAGCCTCACGCCTACCTCCCTACATGGCTCTGGAACCAACGTAGGGTGAGGCACTAAGAAGAAGGACTAACTGGTCTGCGCTGGGAAGAACTCCAGCTAGCCTTGGCGTCTCAGACCAACCAAGAGAGCTCTACAAACAACTCGGCGCCACTGTCCAAACCTCGTTTTCCCCTCAGCTCTAGAGTCTGCCAACTCGAGCACACTCGTAGCCCCGAACGCTCTCTCAAAGGCTCCCGAGGATGGGGGTCCCAGGCAACGGAGACAACCTCTGAACGAGACAAGCCCTCAAGTGCCAAGCACCGAGCAAACAGGCGGGGCAAGCATAATAAGAACCACGCCGAACCGCTGGCTTGTAAACCACGACAAGCCCAGCAAGCACGAGGCACACACGGACCCTCAAAGGGCCGTCGGCCAACCAAGGCACAGATGAACAAGCCAGAACCTTGGAACACCACCAGTCGGTATGGAAAGCGTCGCTCTGCTAATAATCGATAGACCGTCGGTCAATCGATTATTAGACAGATGCGACCCTCCTGGCACCGCTGCCAGGACACAGCCGTGAAAGTGTCACCTTCGGTCACTGAACGCAGTGAGGCAACCTGCCGCGTTCCCCACCAGAAGCTCCTAAGGGCAAGCCTGCCTTGGGGCACCACGTCGACACCCCAACCAGAATCACGGAACACCTGAGGCACATATAGGCACTATCGCGTCCCCCTAAGCCGTCTCGATACCATCGCGAGGGGGAAGGGCACTGCCACAGCAACCCTATCACGACGGGGCAAAGCGTCGCAACAGCAAACCCTGTCACGACGAGGCAAAGTGTCGCGACAGGCAAACGTGTGTTGCGATAAGGTCGTGCCCGACTGGGCAGATGCCTCTTCTGGTGTCGCAACGTGCACCGTGGCCGTGACACCAGCGAGAGGCAGACCCACGGGATGCTCCATCCTGGGACCGCTCACAAGCCACACACATACCACACGGGGGAGGGGAGCATGGAGAAGCAAGTAAATACTATTTACAAACCACGAGGGGCTCCCACTCCACACGAATCGAGAAGGGTTCAAGCAATCCCTACCTTTCCAGAAGAAATGAACCCAATAGGGCCTTCACGTCAGATTGGCCACCTCCTCCTCGCTCCACGCAAGCTCCACAACACCAAGGACACGAGTACGGCCCTCCTCCTCACCTGAAACACACAAGGGGAGAGTGGGAGCAGAGCACCGCCAGAGGGGGAGAGAGAGGGGAAAGAGGGAAAGGGAGAAGGGCTCCGGCCAAGGCTTAAGCCTCGGCACCCAAGATGCAATGGGGCGACGCATCACATTAAGGACCTTAACGCGACGGGTCAACGCACCGCGACAAGAACGCATCCCCCAGGGATGCCGCGACAATGCGACATGTCGTACTGATACGCCTGCCACCCTGACAGCTGCCTGACAACAAAAGACACGGAACTATAAAGACATGCGAAGAAGAAGCAAGGCACAACAAGAACGCGATGCAACAAGCTGGTCGCGACAAGGATGGTTGTCGCGTCGAACAGCCACGACGTGACACTAACGCGTCGCCCAGCCCAGACGCGTTAGTGGCCAGTCATCCCAGACACCGGACGGGAAGCCAGGAAGTTGGGTCTTACAGTGGTCATCTTTGCCCACACTCTGTGGTATTGAGATGTTTACCCTAAAACGACGTGAACTGGCTCTCGAAGAAAGCCACTACTCGAGCTCCGATGGTTGAAATAGAGGGGAAAAGGTTGGGTGGTGGAAAAAAAAACCTATCATCCCGTCAAATCGAAGTGCTACTCCCAAATGACTTATGTCGCTTCTGACCCATGATACAAAAATCACAGTTGTGTCAGAGGACCGATGGACATCAGATTTCACTTGAAATCCATTTTGACAGAATCGTGTCCAAATGATTCCTTAGTGAAGAATTAAGGAGAATTGGGTGTGCTTGATGGGTGAATTGGCTCCCTACGATCCATGTGAAGCATGGGAGGGAGCGCCTTGTATCCTTGGTGACATTATGTAGGGTGAGGTTGCAAATTTGTTGTGTTCAATCATTGGGTGAGTGAGTTTGATATTTATGCATCTCATACCTATCATAGTGTGGTCCTTTGGATTTAATTTGATGTTTAGGATGTGTGGTTTGGGAGATCTAGATGAGTTTTGGACTTAACCCTGTGAATGTTTCATGTCAGTCAGAGGTAAAGTCTTATGGATTTCCTTATGTTAATGTATGCTTAGGGGGTGATTTGAGTATTAGGGGTTGGTTCATGTGTTAGTAATAATGTTTAGTGGGTTACGCATGGTTTACATCAATGAGTATTGCTTATTTGGTGGGTTTTTTGAGTTGCCTATGCAAAACACTAAGTTCTAGCTCACTATTTACTATCGCATCAGCCCTAGGTGACACCTTTATAAGGCATCATCCTGATATATAGGCGATCCCCCTCTTTAATGCGTTCTGGCTCCGTGTTAAATAGGGCAGACAGTTGACATGTCATTCTTTGGTTTACGCTAGACATGGTGTGTGTGTTTCCTAGTGGGTTTTTGGTTGGTTTGCTTAACATTGTTCAGGAGTTTAGACCAGGGGGTCGTGCACAACTACCTTTTGGACCCTCTATAGCACCCTTGGGTGAGAGAGATTTTGGACTTTGAATGCTCTTCTTTTGATCCAATTGCGATCTAGCTAGGAGCCTCCTCACCAGCCTAAGTCCGGGCGAGGGGATTTGATCCAGAGTGGTGGCGGAGTCCACTTGTGCGTGCACTTGGTTAGAGCTCGAACCTCGAAGTTTAGGGACTCACGAGACCCTAACTAGCTATTTGGCTCACTTCACCTATGGGAAGTCTAGAGTTCCCTTAGGGTGGACAGGCGAGGTAGGTTGGAGAGGAGAGTAAGTGGATATTGAACTACTCTCATATGTTTATTTATTTATTTTGGTGATAACTAAAACTCATGAATATCAAAAATATATTAATAATATTTTCACTCTTGAATCTCATGAATATATTTAATAATATTTTTTCAAGGTATTATGCATAAGAAATAAAGATAATTTTTATTGCATTAAAGATTTGCACTGAAACTCCATATTGATCATAATTCAATGTGTATCGATTAGAGACTAAGTGCTACATCGATTGCTGAAGAAGCCTCCATATAGATTGGAGAACAAATCGCTTATCGATTATTGAAGAATCTTTTATCGATTAGAGAACAAAAGCTTTTATCCATTGGTGAACAATGTTTCTATCGATTGATGTTTGAATTTTTGTACCGATTGGTGACCAAGTGACTTAACTCATATCGATTGGTTTGTAATTATTTTGATTGGTGAACAATTGACTTAAAAATGTTCTGATTAGTAAACACTTAAGTATATGTACCGATTGGTGAACAATTTAAGTAAAATACGTCGATTGGTGAACAAAATATCTTCCACTTATGCTATGCATCGATTACTAACCATATCTTTCATGTTATATTGATTACTAATATCCAGTCCCTTGGCACCCAATGAAAATTTAAATGTACCTCTTTTCTGACAGATAGAAAGCTTCTACCTAACACAACAAGTTATTAGCAGGATATGTGGACTAGGTAACATAGGTATCGATTGGTGAACAAAATGTCTTCCACTTATGCTATGCATCGATTACTAACCATATATATTGATTACTGATATCCAGTCTCTTGGCACCCAATGAAAATTTAAATGTACTTCTTTTCTGACAGATATAAAGCTTCTACCTAACACAACAGGCTATTAGCAGGACATGTGGTCTAGGTAACAGAGGTATGGATTAACTGACATGTTTTAATTTTCTGTCTCACCATCCTCTTTCTTGCATTAATGCTCACAAGACAAGAAGAATCCTTGTCATCCGTTAAGACTCAAGAAGATAGTCGTTAGAACAAAGCAAAGCATAAGAAGAAGAGGAGGAGGAGCATCGGCTAGAAGGAGCTCCAATGAATCTCTTCTCAATGGTCTTCTCCAAAGGGTTGTATAAGAAGATGGAGGCTCTGAAGCAAAAGGACATAAGCTCCCACGTAGAAATCATCTGAAACTGTCAAGCATTCAAGCCTTCTCGTCTTCTTTCTCTCTCTGTGTGACATTGTAAATCTTAGAGAGAGTTCTAGTCTGAGAGTCTTGTGTTATTCTTTCTTATTCTTTAGCTCTCAGACTGCTATCAAGATCAAGAGTATCAAGTTCGTTATTTCTGAATTTGGTCTTGACAGTTTGTTCTTTCTTTCTTAAGAAAGACGAGTGTTCCTCTTCAGTTGAAGAGAAGACCAGCTATGTGCTAGGTGTAGTGTCCACTGTGGAACTGTACACATTGTTCCTCTTCATCTGAGAAGAGAAGACTAGTGGGTATGGGTGTGGACCGAGCTGGGGTCTGTTCTAGTAGATTTACTTCTAAGCATGTAAAAGAAGTGGGTTGCCTTCTTGCCCGGGAAAGAGAAAAAGACCAACAGGGACTAGGTGTTGTATTTTTCCATTAAAGGGGACTGTACCCTTAGTGAAATCTCAAGAGATTACTTGGGGACTAGATGTAGGACTTCCATTTGGGAAGGGCCGAACTAAGATAAATCCTTTGTGTCTTTTGTGTAATATTGCTTCCGCTTCTTTATTTATATTGCACACAATTTGTTTCACTAACCAAAAGTTTTAAGTGATTAATTTGTTTTCAGATTTCATGTTTCAACCTATTCACCCCCCCCCCCCCCTCTAGGTGCTTGTAGCTTGTTGTCGTGGACCAACAGTGGACCTTAGGCCAACCCCTTAGACTCTTGAGTGGTGGCCTTTCTCAATGATTGTATAGTTTGTGGTTTTAACATCTTGCAGGACTTGTTCAATTTTGTCTTGGTCTCCATAGACCTTTGAACAGATTGAGCTTTGGATTTAGATTTGCACTTTGACTCTAGATTAGGTGGGGTCTCAGATTTGGACTTTAGTTTGATACTAGGGTTGGTATTGAGTTTGGATTCATCAGGTTTGTACTTTGGCTTTGAACTAGGTGGTCTATATTTGGTTCTGTTAGTAGCCATCGTACTTGTTTGGGCTATGAACGACCTCAGGGTTCTCATAGAGGGCTTGGTTGTGAGTTGGACCGTACGTGTATGTCTTTGGAGGATGCTCCTCAATCGTTGTGGTTTCCACTTGGTCCAACGTTCTTATATCTTGTGTGTGTATGTGGTGGGATGACTTGGCAGTGATTCCCACTGAGTTTCGTATTCAACTGCCATCCTTGTCTTTAGATGTGGGTAGGTTTTCATGTTGGTGGCGTGGCGTGGCTTGGTGTTGTGCTACGTGGCAAGACGTAGTTGGCTGGGTTCTTGGTACTACTTCTTGTAGGTATAGTATTAGACTTTACTCTGCATTTAATATTGTTATTTGAAACATATTTATGTAGATTAGCGTACTCCACTACCTTCTTTAGTTATAGCTTTGTTTGTACCATTCTTTATAGCTTTGTATGAATGGTTGTGCAACCTGGGAAATAGATAAAATTTATCTTCGTGTTTGTCACCATGTGGTTAGCATAAAGTGTACTACTAGTCTTAGTTGGATACTTTGGGCCTTTGGGCAATGTCAAGTTGGGTTAGAAGGATCCAGACTAAGATAAATCCAAAAAATTTTAACCTGGTTTGTCACATAATCGAATATTGAGCAGACTTGTTTCAACAACTAAGGTTGTTGAATATGAATATGTATATGTATGCTATTTAATTTTCAACATTTCATCTATAAACACAAGTTAATATAATACTTAAGATGATGGAATATGGTACTGACATTGTGCTTTAAGGGAATTATAAATTGTTCTACTGAGTTGTAGGCTCATAAAAATTCACATATATTTTTTAGGCAGTTTAAGAGAAGAGCTCAAGAATTTGGAGTTTGAGTAGGCAGACCTCATCGGAGTTTGAATAGATTGCAGTAAAAACCAAGTTAGTGTTAGTATTTGCTTTAAAATATTCTAAGTAAATTACTTATGATTAGTTGAATTTCTGCAAAGTTGTGGCAATCGATGTATGAATCAAGTTTTGAGATTTGAATCAGATTATGTGTGTAATCTCTTGCTTTGGATAAGTTGGATTGTTCCCACTGTCACATTCTCATTCGTGAATAAAAAAGTAGTTTCCTCTATTTCGGGGCGTGACAGCTAATGGTATGATAGCTAAGAGTTGATCAAGAAAGTATAAAATATTTTCTAGACTTAGGATGTTTTATGATAATATACCTATTAAGTATAGGATGACATTGTTTTATCATACTATACCTATAAGTATAAGCATGTTATGAATAGAAAACTAATTAGAATTTTGAGTTGGATGTAAAGGTCATGGCTAAAGGGCGGAGACAAGGTGATGAGAACCCTATAGCTAACCTCGTAGGTAGTGGAGGTGCTCGCCTCAAGAAGAATTTGGTGCATTCATGAAGATGTTTTAGAACATGGTGCAGGCCATGCAGTCCTAAGCTAAATTGCAGGTGCAAGAGCGCACAGCTAGTGCCTCTTGCTTGAGAAGTTTAGGAGGATGGATCCCCCATCTTTTAAGGGGGAGAGAGACCCAAAGATAGCTAAGAATTGGACGAGATAGGTAGAAAATACTTTTAGATCTATTGAGTGTCTTTAGGAGAGCAAGGTGAACATAGAAGCATTCATGTTAGAGGAAAGAGTTGATGTGCAATGGAGTTCGGTGATGAGTGATGATTAAGTTACATGTATTTGGGCATTAATGAAATGATTACCTATAATGACATATGATTCACTAACAAATTAAAAGTAATCACAAAGTTAAATATGATATGCAAATTTTAATGTAATTACAAAGTTAATTGTGATTACTGGGAAACTCAATGCTTAAATCAAAAAAATCAAGTGTCAACTCTGAGTAAAAAAAAAAAACAATTTGAGTCTCTAAGGATATATGAAAATCAACTCTCAGTCCTAGAGACACATTGGAAGTATCGAGTCTCTAAGACAATGTAAAAATCAAGTCTCAAACTCAGTCAATAAATGATTCCAATTGAACACATCAAGTATAAGAATCAAGTCTCAGACTAGATGATAAAACGAGTCTCAAAATCCAGCCTCCAGCTCAAACAGAAAACAACTTTTCAGACACAATGAAAATCAAGTCTCAGAAATTGAATCTTAAATACATTGAAAGAATGGAGGCTCAAATCGAGGTCTTAGATACAATGAAAGAATCAAATCTTCAGAAGAGATCGAGTCAAAGATAATAATGTAACAACCTAAATTTTTAAATCCAAAATTAATAGAATAAGTATGAGAGAATCAAGTTCCTGCAATTGATTAAGCGAGGCTTCAATATTGGATTTAAAGATGAATAAGTCAACAACGATAATCTAACATCATAGATAAGAAAATGAGATAGAATGGGATGAAAAGTTATTGTGACGACTGAATAAGGATTGCATTGATTTATGAGTAAAGTGAGACAATTAGATCAAGATTGGTTAATATACACTAAATGAAGTCTTAAGAAAGCTAAACCTGATAATGTTGTGAAACTAAATGAAGTCTTAAGAAAGCTAAACCTGATAATGTTGTGAAACTATGTCCACAAATTGGGTGAAATAACACCTATATGATGACACATGCATGATGTGTGTTGACACATGTATGATGTGTGTCAACTTATGAAACATCTGCTAACAACCAAAAGAAATGTCTGTTGACATGTATTAGCATTTCGACTGGCATAGTAATAACATGAACCTTATGAGGATTATAATATGAAGTAAAATTTTATATCACGGATAGGTTAATTCTGTGAAGGAAATGTTTAAGAGTTTATTTATAAAGCCAATTGATTGATTACTGAACTTTTATTCAGTAATCGGAGTCCTTATAAGGCCAATCGAAAGGTTTATTCATCAGTTGGAATAAACATAAGACCAATCAGAAGGTTATCAGGCCAATCAGAAGATTTTTTCATCAATCGGAACAAATATAAGCCCAATTGAAAGATTTGTTCATCAATCGGAACAAAAATAGTCCAATCGAAAGATTGTTCATCAATAATAATAAATATAAGTCCAATCGGAAGGTTTGTTCATCAATTGGAACAAAGATAAGTACAATCGAAAAGTTATAAGGTCAATCAGAAGATTTGTTCATCAATCGGAACAAATATAAGCCCAATCGGAAGATTTGTTTATCAATCGGAACAAAAATAAGTCCAATCGAAAGATTTTAGTCAATCAGAACAAATATAAGACCAATCAGAAGGTTGTTCATCAATCGAACAAATATACGACCAATCAGAATGTTTGTTCATCAGTCGGAACAACCATAAGACCAATCAGAAGGTTGTTCAGGTATCGATTGGTTTGTTCACCAATCAGAAGACTTCTGAGCATTTGTTCAGCAATCGATTGGATTGTTCACCAATCGGAAGACCTTTTAAACTTGTTCAGCAATCAATTCATTTATACACCAATCGATTGCATATTTCCCTCACCAATCGATTGCCTTTTTCCTTTACCAATCGATTGCCTTTTCCTTCACCAATTGATTGTGTAAGGCCCACGAATTTTGCTCTCATTATGTTTATTTAACTTTGTGCATATTATAAGTAATTATTTACTTATGTGTAAATGTATATAATATTGTTTATTTCTATGAATATAATATATTTAATTAACTCTGTGTATATTATATTTATTAAATTATGTGAATATAGTAATTATTATTACTGTGCATATATGTTGTTTGATATTTCTGTGTTTCTGCCGAAAGTCTGATTAACGTCAACATCTCTTGACGTTAAGAGTGAGTCGACGGCAACAAGTGTGCCGTTTACTGTCTGACCGGAAAATCTTGACGTCAACATCGATTGACGTTGACTTCTGGTTGACGACAGTAAACTGGACGTTTATTTCTCCAGATGCGTTTATGATTCCAGATCTAAAGCGGGTGCGTTTTCTCCAGATCCCGATTAGGAAACCCATCCAACGATAGGAAACCTAACCCTAAGCGTACCCCGACCCATAGCCCTATATAACCTTGTGATTTCGGCTGAATTAGGTCTTTTACTCAAAAGGAAAACTAGGGTTTGTGGAGAGAAAAACTGAGTTTTTGCAAGGCTTGATCTGGTGTGTGTGGGCTTCTTCCGGCGATCTACATCAACTGGGAGATACTCCAAGTATTGCAGAGGCTTCCCCGACTCCAGAGGATCTTCTGTGCAGGTGTGAAGAGCTAATTCAGGATTAGAAGTCTCACCTTCTTGGCTTGGCGAGGAGAGCTTCTTCGACCAAATAATCATTATAGATTTATTTCCAGGCAAGTAGCTTAGGGTTTCACTCTGTGGACTTATCCTTTAGGGTTCTATAAATTTTACGAATTTTAAAGTCGTGTCCTGGATGAAGTGTAGCGGAATTCCCTATATGGTAATCTAGAAGGGGGGTGAATAGATTACTGTCTGTTAAAACACTTGTTGCCTTCTTTTTGATAGAACACAAATAACTAGAAGTTATGGCAAGGACTGAACTTGGTGTGGATGTGTGTGAATCGATGATAGATATTAAACAGATGATTAGAGTGTGTAATGCGCCGTGCCTACCAAACATCTAACGTAGAAAGTTCAAACCACGAGACACAACAATTTACGTGGTTCGGAGTACACAACTCGTGTATCCTACATCCACGGCCACACACACACGCAGAACAATCTGCTTATGAGCTAGTCAGAAACTACAACTACACCACGTGTTCTCTGATGTATAGCCACGATCAGAACAACACTCACACGTGTATCAAGCACAAGGACTGCTTGAAACACACCACACACACACACGTATGGACAATAGTGAAACAGAGAAGAGTTTAAGAGTTGAGAATCAAATCCAATTGAAAACTCTTTCTCAAGAACGTCTGAGTAGACTTCAAGCTTCGTCTTGATGATTAGAAGTTGATGGAGAGGCTTGAATCCACGACGTAGACTTCACCGCTGCACGAAGGACTTCTCTTGTTGAATCTGGGCAGCAGGTAGAAGCAGAGCAGCAGGGCAAGACTCTTCTTGAGAGACTATTAGGGTTCTTGCTTGGAGGCTGCTTGTTTTTCGTGATTGTCCTCAAAAGGATGCTTAATAGAGGTGTTTACTTATGGAGAGTCGTGGTTGTGGAAACACCATCTATGGCAACTTGAAGACTTCCCGTATTTGAGGACTCTGTCCGTCTGTCGACAGCACTGGGTGCTCCTGTCGACAGGCGCAAGCTAGCAGGACATACAAGACTTCTGGAAGGCAGTTGCTGTCGACAGGCGACTGGGTGCTGTCGACAGGCACAGGCAGACAGAAGAATTCACAGTTCTGGAAACCTCTTCCTGTCGACAGGCAGCTGGGTTGCTGTCGACAGGCTCATCTGTTCTGTAGATTTGCCTTCTGGCTGGGTTTGCTTGTCGACAGGGACACTGCCTGCTGTCGACAGATGCTTGCTTATGTATAGATCTTCATCATTTGGCTTTTTGCTTCGTACAACTCTTGCTCAACATCTCACCTAAGTTATGAACATAGTTAGTGAGACATTCTTGTCATTTAAAACTTAATATCATATCAACACATTATGACAAGTTATTGCATTGCAATTCTAAACTTAACTCACATTGTTCACTTGTTACTTTGTTCATCATTGATCATCAGCAAAAACATGTTGCATTTGGGACTTATATGTTATAGAATGTGAACCCAACACTGGACCCCTCAATTCATCTGTTGTCTGTGTTTAGTGCACTGTGTGCAAACAGGAGGTTGACGGCCACTTTGTTGCCACCAAGATTCTGGGTAAACGGCAGTCGATCGTGCCGTTAACCTTGTTGGCGTTCAACCTCTGGACGTCAAGTTCATCTGTTTTTTCCAGAACACTGTTTGACTGCTTATGATGGGATTTTTGGATAATTGTGAATATATGCATGTGTTTATAAAATTTTGTCTTGTCAGATATATTGAATAGAGCAAACCATGAATCATGATAATTTTCTTATTTTATTTGCTATTTATAGAATTTCTGTTATGGAGAGAATAAGCATGTTATGATAGATTTAAATGTAGAATAAATATGTATGATGAATGTTATTGTCTCAGAATTTTTCATGAAGTTAGGACCATGGTGTGCATGTCTTAGGACTATTAGAGCAGATAGTTTACTATCTACCATGTTAGTTGAATTATCTTGTTAAATATCAGGAAATCTGTTAAATATTAAAAATAGCTATATTGCTCCGAAAAAAAATATGAAAAATTACTGATGTGTTTTGTGATACCTATATACCCTGTGGTTAAATTTTAAGCATGTTCTGATCACTATAAAAAGAGTTATGAATTTTTGAAGGTTTCTGTAACATGATTTGATATTAAGTTTCAACCATGTTTAAAAATGTGATTAGTATCATGATTAGGTTCTGTCAATTATTGTTTATAGTTAATCTGAGAAACTGAAAAGTGATAGTGATTGTTTCATGTTATATATGTGCATGTGCATGGAAAGTGAGAGAACGTGTGCATGTGTGTGTGAAATGTGTTAACGTGAAAAGATAAAATTTGTGCCAATAAGACACTGCCACCATAGATTGCATGGAGCTGTACTATAGTAGTGCCCCTACGGGAAAGCTCAAATGTGTTACATGATACCCGGGGCAACGGGTCGTGTGAAATCCTGGAGGTGGACAAGTTTCACTGGTAATGGTGGGGAGGGCTTCCCCCGGTTCTGCGCAGTAACCAAGACTTGGTCACTTTGCCTGGTGATTAAGTACGTGTATGTGTTAAGTGATCTTTCTAGTGGTGGTTTGGGCTGTGTCTTGGCAATGTGTAAAAGTGGATATGTGTATACTGTGTAAAGTGACATGTGAATGTGGCACGTGGTAAGTGCAAGTGATATGACATGTGATACGTGAATGTGTAAAGTGAAAACCATGTGAAATCATGTGTAAATGAATGTGAATATGAGAGTAAGTGCATGTGAAAGCAAAGGTTAAAAAAATGCATGTGAATGTGTCATGAAAAGGTAAATGCATGTGGTAATATGATCCATGTTAAATGATAATTGTGATATCATGTCACTATGTGTAGGTGTATGTTATTATATCCACGAGTTAGAAATTACTTGATGAGCATGCTAGTAGTATCATGTTGAACATTTAAATATAAGCTATGTGTTAGCATCATGTGAAAGTAAGAATTACAAGCATGTATTTATGTGAATGCTCTCATGATAGTGATACCATGTTGTAAGTGACCATGTTAGAATCCTTGTCTTACATGTGTTAGTATAGTTTTGATTAAAAAGATTCCATGTATAATCATCTATTATAGCATGAGCACGTATGAGTTTAATTGTTAATTTCTAGTAAGTTAGTAAAGTGTTACATTGTAGAAAGCATGATGTTTGAAATTTTAAGTTGCTTGTTGAGTCTATTTTGTAGACTCACCCTTTCTAAACATTTCAGGAGGTTTGGAAACTGAGGACTTAGCAAGATCCGACGCAGAACGTGAAGAATAGATTGAAGATTTGTGTTTCATTTACTAGTATGTGATGTAAATGTAATTTGAAATTGGTTATTTTATACTTGGAAATGGATATATGTTTAGTGGATGTTATGTTATTTATTTTCTTGGACTATATAGACTGTGGTATGTGGATTATAAAGTTGATGGAATAAGAGTTATTTAATTTCGCTGCAATATTCATTTCTATTTGTATATATCTCAGCCCATGTGACTATTGTTGGAGTTTTCTCCGAGTAGCGACTTGCTCTCATCCGATGTAGGTGGTATAACCATACCGGGTGGAAGCGGGCTGTTACAGATTGTCTGTTTCCTTCACTAATCGATACACCAATCGATTGCCTTTTTCCTTCACCAAACGATTGCCTATTTTCTTCATCAATCGATACACTAATTGATTGATTTTTTCCTTCACCAATCGATATGCCCATCGATTGATTCTTCCATTTTGGTCAACCGATAAACAGATTTTGGTCGATCGACTGTCAGATAGTCTATTCTTGTCCTGCTCAAACCTGACCCTTTGTAATGACCATCCCAATTGCAAACTTTAAATATCGTCCAGATATTAATGCAAGCTTAAACATCAATTGATGGGAGGCTTTTGTCCTCTAATCATGTAGAAGTCGATTGGGACATCAGTTGAAGCCTGTATGATGGGTGTGTCGACACATTGTGTGAGTGTGTCAACACATGCATGGTTATATGATGGGTATGTCGACACATGTATGGGGGGATGTGTCGGCACATGTGTGAGGAAGTTGAGTGTGCACTAGTCGAAGTCTGATTTCCAATCATCATCAACTGAAGCCTTGTGTGAGTGGATGTTTGTCGACAGATGCTTGGGTGTCTGTCGACACTTGTTGGGTGAAGTCAACTTGTGGGATTTTGGGAGTCGACTCATGTACTGGTCATTTAGTAATCGATTGATTTTGACACCAATGGGAAGGCTTGATCAGCAAGTGATGGGGCTCTTAAACACCAATCAATGGGGGCCTCGTCCTCTAATTGTAGCAAGACTACTTAGAGATT
This sequence comes from Colocasia esculenta, assembly GCA_014218235.1. Lineage (NCBI taxonomy): Eukaryota > Viridiplantae > Streptophyta > Magnoliopsida > Alismatales > Araceae > Colocasia > Colocasia esculenta. The sequence continues at coordinate 34,252,475 of CM024754.1, forward strand.
TAAATTTGGGGAAAATTTGAGTGGCATGTACCTGGAAATGTCTCCTCTTTGACAGTCACTTCTGGAGTTGATAGAAGTGCTGGTACTTAGGTATAGCCCTGGTATGGTGGGTCTATCCTTTTCCAGACAAAGTCAACATTTGGTATGGGTGGGTGTATGGCCCAAGTATGACAAATATTGACTATCTATCCTCATGTACTAACTTTGATTAATAAAAAAGGGGTTCTAATGAGACAAAAGTGTTACTAATGCCTTATATAACTTTTCTTTGGCCATCCCAAAGCCCTCTGGACACTTCTGGCCGCAGAGGGAGAGCTTGGAGTAGAAGATTGGGGGAGCCTCTTGAAGCAAGAGGACGATCCTATAGCTTGGGGTTTGAGGAACTCTTTGTTCTCCCGCCTCTGCCTCGACTTGTAAGAACCAACGATTTGGGGAGCAAGTAAGGTAGGTGTTCTCAGGCTCAACATAATGTAACAAATTTCATCTGAAAATTTTTTGAGTCTGCCATTGTTTGTTCTATTTTGCCTAACCTTCAATATGTAGAAAATTTTTAGATTTCTATTGGAAACCTAGCATTTGAACTTTTCTTGTCATACTCTAGATTTCTGCCACCGTAGAATGATTTGCTTCAAACTACAGCCGTACAGATCTTTTATTTTAAGTTCCCAACAACTTCCTTGTTGGAAGATATGTCTGATTCTTTCCTAAAAACCCTTTCTTTCTCTATTTGAAACTTGAAATTTGTTTTGTCTGGTTCTGACGTGATTTTGAAAGCCATCCAGAAACCCCTTGAAATGCGCATCATCTGTCCCTAATGCAATTCATTTGAGCTATCCAGTAACCTTCTTTTGCTCTGTTTAGTTTAGTATAGTGCATTATCCTGATTTGTCAAATATCTTAAGGACTTTTAAGACATGCTAAAAACTTTAATTTCATTAATACTTAATCTAAATACTTGTAATTGTTTGGATTAACCTCTCATCACATGATCTGAAACTCTACTTAAAATCTTGCTTGCCAAAAAACCTAGAACTCTGCTTGGTATTAAGCTACCTATTTGCTACATGATTTGATTCCAGTTGTTGTACTGATATGCTATCCATTGACACTCTTAGAGTTTTGTACCCTTGTTATTCTTGATTCATCAGAGTACTCCAGAATCTACGTAGAATCCTACTATGTGTTTGTCCTTTAGAATTTTGTTGTCTATAATATGTTTTATTATCCAACACTATATTGGACTTCGGTCCTATAACCCATGCCTATGCAAATAAAGACCCTGTATGTTCTTGGGGAGGAGCACCCCGACGTACTTATTACCTGGGGAGTATGAACTTGTGGTGGCGGCATGACACTGATATCATATGCAAGAATTGAATGTACATTCTTTGATATGATTTGTTTGATTATTTGAATATATGTTCATTTGAAATATAGTTAATCTTGTCATTTTTTCATTGATATGTATATGTTCTAAAATCTTTGAAATATGGTCAGTTCTGTTATTTGTTCATTTGATATGTTTCCATTTTGAAATCCTTAATCTTTGTTTGTCATTAACCAGGAAGTTGGATCTTTAGGAACCTATTGAGCTGCTACTCTTGTCCTGTCTCTTGATTAAGTTTTTGTCACACATGATGCCTTTTATCTTTCCTTTGAAATTATACTTGCCAATATGTTAACCACTTATATTTTGCCTGCACTTTGAGATGCAAATCCTACTGAGTTAGTTTGTTCATACCTATTTTCCCTAATCATTTCAGGCAGTGGAAATGAAGAATAAGAGGTTAAATGATGGTAGTTGTGCGCCGAGCGAGAAGTACGTCATAGAGAGCCATCACTTAGTCAGTTAAAGAGGAAATGATCAACATTGTAAATTCTTCATGTTTCTTGGGGTGATGGCCAGGATAGTATGGAGAGCATCATTTTTATTTGGTGTTGTAAGTTGCAATGTACATTATCATGAGCATTAGGTAGAGTAGTAAGTGGAGTTTTATTTCAGTATTGATGACTGTAAACATATCCATTTATTTTGAATAAAGGAAAGAGTTATTTGATCCTTGAATTTTTGGAGTTTTGGATGGTTATTTATGTTGAAAATGTGGGTTTGCCTATAGTAAATTTTATTTCCATGAAAGAGTAGTTTTTACTAAAAGCGAATGGCTTTGTCTATTGATAGATATAGCTTGTCTGTCAACATGTCACTCCGTCTGTCGACAACCACGATTTGGGTCTGTCGACCGAAACTACACCCAAGGCTTTCCCAAAAGCTTGATTCTGGGGATGCGTTCAATGGTCGACCTGAGTGTTGGGGTCGGTTGACCTAAGCCACTGTGATCAATAAGCGTTATTTATTGGGACATTAGATAGTGTTTTCTCTTGTGTCTTAATTGTGGCCATTGAGGACGTAATAGTCAAATGATGATGATGATTAATGGAGGAAGTTTTGGAGTATAAAAATTGTGGACTCCTGTATAAATCATTGTTCTTTTGCTTCTGTATAGCACGACTGTCGCACCCCTCAATTTGATTCTACTACAATTATCCCTAAATTTCGGGGGCATGACAGATACATTGAAAGAATTGAGTCTTAAATCGAGTTTATGAAAGAGTCAAGTTTCAAGAGAGAAATGACTTTTTAGTTATATTTAAAGAATCGAGTCTCAAAAAGAATCAACTCTCAAGATAAAGAATAGACTCCTTCTGTAAATCAACTCTCAAGATAAAGGAATTGATTCCCTGTGCCAATAGACAAAATTGACTCTCTCTCCTAATGAAAAGAACTGACTCTCTGAGTCTAAGTGAAAGGAATCGACTCCTTAGATAACGACAAAACTTTTGAGTCACTTACTAAAATCGAGTTTACAGCCGACTCATTGAATAATGATAAAACTTTTGAAGACACTTATAAGAATCGTCTTAGAGAATAGACTTCCTCACTAACAACAATCTTTTGAATCGACCTTTAGACTTATTAACGAACCAACTCCAAACCAAAATGACTCTTTGAATAATGACAAAATTGTCCTCAAAAGAATCAACTCCTGAGCAAATTGAATAGACTTATGCTCAAGTCATTTTAAAAGGAATCGATGTTTAGAATGAAAACGCTCTCTCATGCAGTATCATTCTCTCTCTAGAATGAAAAGATTCTCAAGATTTCAAAATAGACTCTCACCAAAACTTCATAAATATCATTTAGACAAGTCTTATTCTATATTTACATGATAAAACAATCCGATAATCTTGCCTACCCTTAAGATTTATTTATTGAGTTAAATATTTCTTTAAAGCTTTAAAAATGTTTTTTAATTCAGAGACTGTTTACACTCCATTTTGACTTAATACTAGTTCCTTAAAGACTAAACATATATGTTATATCTTCTGGAGCATTCTTCACCATGATGCTACATAGAGAAAAGCATGATGAGTTCTCAAATTCTAATTGCTTTAATCATCTCCGAAAACTCTAAGAAAACTCCTGAAAAGAAATATTAAAATTTAATGCAAAGTCACACCTTATATTTCCTTACTCATATTGATTGGGCCAAAAGACTACAAGAACTGACACTTTTGTAGGCACATAGGACTATAGAGAAGATCTTCCCAATTTTGAGGCTGGCACAATGAGTTAGGAAGGCACCTCTAGAAAATATTTATGGGAAAGAAAGAAGACATGTTACAGCATTACGTTGTTCTGAATGAAGAGATGCGGAATTCCCTAAATGGTAATCTAGAAGGGGGGTTGAATAGATTACGGACAATTTAAAAGCTTAACGCCCTCTTTTTGCAATAGCACAGACAATTAAGTGTTAGCAATGATCAGACTATGTGTGGATGTGTGTGAGTGATTGATAGATGGATAAGCAAGTACTCAAACGTGTATTATGTGTCGTGCCTACCAAACATCTAACGCAAATTCGTGCAAACCACGAGACACGTAGATTTTACGTGGTTCGGAGTACACAACTCGTGTATCCTACATCCACGGGCCACACACACACGCAGAATCACCTGCTTATGAGCTAGTTCACGAACTACAACTCACACACGTGTTTATCTGATGTGAACCCACGATCAGATTAACACACACACACGTGTATCAAGCACAACAACCGCTTGAAACACCACACACACACACAAGTATGGAATAGAAAGAACAGGGAAGGGTTTGAGAGTTGAAGAACAAATCCAATAAGCAAACTCTTCCTCTGAACGTCCTCTGGAGTCCAAGCTTCGACTTTGAGATCAGATGTTGATGTAGATGCTTGAATCCAAGACGCGTCCGACTTCACCTTCCGCTGCAAGAGTCTTCCGTTCTTGGTTCTGGGCGGTAGGTTGAAGCAAGCAGCAGAACAAGGCTTCTTGTGAGAACTCTTTAGGGTTTTTCTTGGAGGCTGCTTGTGTACGAGATTTGTTGCAAAAGGTTGCTTATATATGAGTGTTACATATGGAGTCGTACTCCATAGAAACACTAAGTTTGGCAACTTGCAAAATTCCCGTAATATGTTTTCCGTTTGTCTGTCGACAGGTCTTGCATCTGCTGTCGACAGGCGAAGACAGCTTGTGAAGAACCAGAAGGCTGAAGGCTCTGACTGTGTGCATCTGTCGACAGGTGCTCTGTTGCTGTCGACAGGCGCAGGCCTTCCAGAGCTTTTGATCTTCGGACTGGTTGCATCTGTCGACAGGGTCACTCCTGCTGTCGACAGGCAATGCCTTGGCAGAACTGGCTGCTTCTGACTGTTTGTATCTGTCGACAGGTCCTTGCTTGCTGTCGACAGGTACCTTGTCTTTTGACTTTTACTTGATCTTTCAAGCTTGTTTTTGGCACATGTCTTACATGGTATATCTCCTACAAAAGTAAACATAATTAGTGAGATATTATGAGCATAAAATCAAGCATTGTACCAAGTTGTTATGACAAGTTATTGTTTGAAGATCTCATGCATTTAAAACTCAATTCACATTGTTTATCACTTGTTTGCATTGTACATCATTGCACATCAATGTTCATCATCATCAAAAACATGTTGTATTGATTAATTAGAATGTGAGAACCCAACATTCTCCCCCTTTTTGATGATGACAAAATTAATCAATTAATGCATAATTGAGTTTTTCTCCCCCTTTTGACAACATCCAAAAGCACACCATAGACACAAAGAATGCACAGAGCAAAGATTTTCATTGATTTTCATGAGTGCATACACATGACATTGGGTGCTAATGAAAGGAAATAAGAAATAAAGGGAAAGTCATGGCATGATGACCATAGAAAAAGCAAAAGTACATTAAACATGACATGAATAAAATGAAACTTAGACTACAGGACTAGACCCAATCCTAGACAACTAAGCTTTCTAAGCATCTTCATCAGCGGGCTGTGAAGGAGCCGGTTGATCAGCATGACGCTCAGGAGCAACGTGGTCCAGGCGTGAATCTAGAGCTGCAATGCTAGATTCCACAGTATCAATCTTGCATTGAGGCTTTCAAAACCAGTGGTCATCTGAAGTTGCAACTGAGCTAGCAATTGACGGATGGACGGCTCAGTAGCACCAACAGTGACATCTCCCGGAGCATCAACGACTCAGTGTGGGAGTCATCTTCATCTTCAGCATCTTCCTCAGCTTCATCTTGATCTTCATTTACCTCTTCAACACCAACACCAATCTCTTCAGCTACAGCTGCTCCCTTGCCCTTGAGATCTCTTGAAACTATCCCATCAACTAGCTTGTAGCCCATCCTCTGAGCTGCGATGAGGTCATAGGAGCTACGGGAAGAAGATCCGTCATCTCCTCCTGTGGATGTGGATGCCAATAAAGAGGAATAGAGATGTGAGTTGGCATGCATAGGGCATTGATCTCTTTGAACTTCGAACACACTGGCGAAAGATAGAGATCATGAGGAGTGGAAGGTTGATGAGTTCAGTTTGGAGGAATTGGTGAAGCAGAGACTTGTGAAGGGAGGTCACAAGTTCACGGCTTCCATCCTTTGGAACAATTAGTGTGGTGAAGATGTGGTGGATTAGGCGATGAAGTGGAGAAAGAGTTGGCATTCAAATGCATACGACTGGTGGGGTCGTAGGGCTGCCGAACGACGAGAGTGTGGAACTCCTCGGAGTTGGATGAAAGGTTTTGATGTCAACTCCTGTATTGGGGATTGAAGGGCAGTGGATAAAGGTTTGGAGTTACAAAGAAGGAGTGTCTTTGACTTTGGTGATGAGCTTGTCATCTTGGACAAGCGAAGGTTGGTATAGAAATCCGTCACAGCGGTGGGAGAGTACCGCTTGTGATCGTAACAGAAGGGTGCCCAACCCTGGACATAAAAAGAGGCAGAAGGCCGGAAACATGTCCTCCAAAGAGATGAAGTCGACGTAGCGGGGCTGCGCGACTTGGTGAAGATGCCATGGACGTTGAGGAGTTGGAGATTTGGCGGGATCACGAGCTCCGGCAAGCGATCCTCCCGGTGCTTCGTGCGACGCTCAGTGGTCGCCCTGGAGCCCTGGCCTTGTTCGGGAGATCTTGCACGGCGACGAGATGCCATCTCTTCGCCGTTGGAGCCATGAGATGTTGATCCTCGTGTAGGAGGAGAGGGTGGAGGAAGAAGAGACACGAGACAGAGAGAATCCGCAAGGGAGGCGGGATCTCTGCCTGCGCCCTGGAAAGGGAGGGTTTTTGGTGTGAAGGAGGAAAAGGGTTTTTGGAAGGAGTAGAAGGGGGAAGGGGTGTGGATCCTTTTTAAAGAGTTTAGAAAGGATTTGAAAGGTTGGTCCCACGGTTTAAACCCTGCCCTTTGGGCTTCCCGTTTGGGTCTGGCCGTCTGCTGTCGACAGGGCCCTTGGTGCCTGTCGACAGGCACTTTCAGAAAATGGCCAATTTTGTGATTTTTGGTGATTTTTTGAACTGAAGCTCTGAGCAATGTCTTCCAGGTGTTAGATGAAGGTGTATAAGAGGTGAATCATGTATGTTAACCTACCATATACAAGGATATAATAAACCATATCATTTTCCTCAATGGTTTTAACATAATACCCAAGAATTTAAGGTTAAAGCATTAAGAAAACACTCACTTAAATAAAGAACAATGCACACTCACCCTTCGTTGTATAATACAATGTAAGACAACACAATCCCCATTTTGTGGATAGGCAAATGATGCATGAAATGATATCTATATGTCAAGACAATCACAAGACCAATGACCTTGGAAATTATGACTCAGTGGAGGCTACACACTATTTTTTTTGTAATTTTAGAAAAACAATGGGAGGAAATGGTACTTAAGAAGACGTCACACCTTTTGACGTGAGGATAACATTACAAGTGCCCATACCCCCAGTTACTTAGTGGAAGTTTCTATCATACCGTTGTACAGAGATGATGAGTTAGCCTTTTGACGCGAGGGCAGACATTTGTGATGCCCATCACCCCGGTTACTCAGCATAACCCAACATTGCTCTATATTCATCCCAATGTAAAGTTGATTTTCATTATCTATATTTTTTGTTTTCCTTGTGAAAGATTTTTCAGAAATAAGTAGCTTTTCTCCAAGTATTGTTGTAAAAGCCAATATCAAGTAGGTGATATGATTACCTATCAATATTAGACATGCACTTTCATGACCAAAAGGCTTATCAAGTAAATTGAGACTATGTTTGCCCACAAAGAATTGATTTAGAGGAGTGAGGTGGATATCCTTTAGAGTTATGAAATGTTTCCAAAATGATAGAACCTAAATCCAAACATGAATAGTATGTGAAAATCATAGTGGTATAAAATAGCTTAAATATCATTTGTATATAGTGTGGTCAAACATGCATTAACACCTTATAGACACCTTATATGTTAATCATGAATTGCTCACTGAATGGGTGAAGAAATAAGCATGAAGTTCCAAAATTCAGGTGTCTGTCGACAGGGAGAAGGGCCTGTCGACAGGAGCACACAGACAGAAGTTGGAGATTTCGGGGAGGCAAAAACTGTGTGCATCTGTCGACAGCAGGTAGAGGGCCTGTCGACAGATGTACAAACAGAAGATTGAGAGTTCTGTCTGGGCTGAGCTGTCGACAGGGCCCTTGTAGCCTGTCGACAGGGACATGTTCAAAGCAGTTTTAAGGGTAGAATGAAGGTCTGAAATGATTAATGGTTGTGAGGGAGTTGAGATGGACAAAGGTTGAACAATTTCCTTCACATTTGCATTCATCTAACCCTAACTTGCTCCCCCATAATGTGTGCCATTTGATACAAAAGGACTCAAGTTCATGAAGACAAATATGCACACAAAGACCAAGCAATTAAGAACACCAAGCATGTAGAAAGACAAACCAACAAGTGTTTTCAAAATTTTAAAGAGAGTTTTGAATAGGCAAAATTATAAAGAAACTAATTCCAAATGTAGAGTACATGTCCCTTTTATGTCACATGACTATGGATACTTGGCGGAGAATATTTCTCACGCATAATGAGAGTTTCCAAACAAGCATGACTTGTTCTTCCACACATCACCATTTGATACCCTCACAGTTAGTGCACACAAGGGACATATGCTTAACATTTGTGTTAAGTTTCATTGCAATTTGCACAACCCCAACTCTCTTCGCAATGTGGTGAATCTATCTTCAGCTAGAGGTTTGGTAAAGATATCAGCCAACTGTTTCTCTGTGGGTATGAAACTGATTTCCAATGATCTATTGGCTACCTCATCTCTCAAGAAATGATGACGAATTTCTATGTGTTTCGTCCTGGAATGTTGAATGGATTCTTTGATAGATTGATTGCACTAGTGTTGTCACATAGGATAGGTGTGCATCCAATATCGATGTTATAGTCACACAACTGACTTTTTATCCACAACACTTGTGTTGCACAACTCCCTGCAGCAACATATTCTGCCTCTGCAGTAGAGAGTGCAACCGAGTGTTGCTTCTTGGATGCCCACGAAACCATGCAACCACCAAGCATTTGGCAATAGCCACTAGTGCTTTTCCTGTCAATTTTACAACCAGCGTAGTCTGCATCAGAATAAGAAATCAATTCAAAACTACTACCAGCTGGATACCAAAGACCCAAGGCATGCGTACCTGAGAGATATCTGAAGATTCTCTTGACTGCAATTAAATGGCTTTCCTTTGGACTAGATTGGTATCTAGCACAAAGGCAAACACTGAATTGTATGTCCGGTCTACTTGCAGTAAGATAAAGGAGTGAGCCAATCATACCTCGAAATTGTTTGGCATCTACCGGTTTACCTTTCTCATCACTCTAGCTTAATGCTTGTGCTCATTGGTGTTGAAGCGGGCTTGGCTTGTTCGAACTGAAACCTTTTGAGCAGTTCTTTTACATATTTCTCTTGGTTTATAAAGAATCCATCTTCAAGCTGCTTGACCTGCAAACCAAGAAAAATTTGAAGCTCCCCCATTAAGCTCATCTCAAATTCACTGTGCATGTGTTGTGAAAATTCTTCACACAGTGTGGGATTAGTGGAACCAAAGATAATATCGTCCACATAAACTTGAACAACAATTATGTGATTGCGAACTTTCTTTGTAAAGAGAGTTTGGTCCACCTTACCTCTTGAGTAGTTTTTGCTTACCAGATAGGTACTCAGCCTGTCGTACCAAGCTCGGGGTGCCTGTTTCAAACCATAGAGAGCTTTGTGCAATTTAAATACATGGTTTGGTTTATCATGGTCCTCAAAGCCAGGTGGTTGAGAGACATAGACTTCCTCTTTTATGTAGCCATTCAAGAAAGCAGTTTTGACATCCATTTGAAATAATTTGAACTTGTTTGAACATGCATATGCTAACAAGATCCTAACTGCTTCTAGTCTAGCTACAGGTGCAAAGGATTCTTCAAAGTCTATACCAAATTCCTGATTGTATCCTTTTGCAACTAGTCTAGCCTTGTTTCTAACCACCTTACCCTCTTCATTTAGTTATTCCTAAAGACCCATCTTGTCCCTATGACAGAAATTTCAGGGGTTCTAGGAACTAAACTCCAGACATTATTTCTTTGAAACTGCCCAAGCTCCTCATGCATGGCATCAATCCAAGAATTTTCTTTTAGTGCTTCTTCAACAAGTTTTGGGTTCCACTTGAGATACAAAGGCTAAATGATCCTGTTCAACTATTTGATTTACCTGAGACCTAGTTTGAACTGAATCATTTATGTTACCTATGACATTCTCAAGTGGATGAGCTTTAGAGTACCTCACATTAGTGATTGTTGAAGGCCCGGGTTGATCTTGCAATTGAGGAGGATGTTCTGGAGGAGGGGTGGCTGGAGGACTTTCATCTTGAGGTTGTTCTTCTTGTTGTGGATCTTCAGCAGGAACTTCATCATGATTTCTGATCAAACAACCGTCATCTTCATCATCGTACCTGCGAAGAAATCCACTCTTTCCTTTTGAACTTCTTGAGTTTTTCCTTTTTCTTTTCTTTGAAGTTCCTCAAGTGTTGTTCCTTCCATGTCATCAAACCTGTAGAAATTACAATGTTAGGCTTGATTTGAGATTCATCAAAAATGACATGTGGAGTTTCTTCCACAGTTCTAGTTTTCAGATTGAACACCCTATATGCTCTAGAATGTTCAGAGTATCCAAGAAAAATACCTTGATCGCTTTTGGCTTCAAACTTGTCCAAGTCATTTTTATCATTGTTATGTATAAACACCTTTGAACCAAAAACTTTAAAGTACCCAATGGTGGGTTTCTTACCTTTCAGAAGTTCGTAAGGAGTTTTCTTGAATACGGGTCTTACCATGGCTCGGTTAAGGATGTAGCAAGATGTGTTTACCGCTTCTGCCCAAAAGGTTCGTGCTAATTGATTCTCGACCAGAAGCGTACGAGCCATCTCCACCAAGGTTCTATTCTTCCTCTCCACAACTCCATTTTGCTCGGGAGTTCTCGGGGAGGAAAACAGGTGGTCTATACCTTGGTTCCTGCAAAATTCGGAGAAGAATGATTGTCAAATTCTCCCCCGTGATCAGTGCGGATGGAGCAGATTTTATTGACATTCCCATGCTCAATTTTGTTGAAGAATTCTTCAAAAACATTTAATGCTTCATTCTTGTGAGCCAGGAATTTTACCCAAGTGAACCTAGAGAAGTCATCCACAATGACAAACCATAACGCTTGCCATTGAGACTGAGTGTTCTCGTAGGTCCAAATAGGTCCATGTGCAAGAGTTCATAGGCTTTGGAAGTACTTACCGGTGCCTTTGATTTGAAGGATTTTCGGGTTTGTTTTCCCTGTGCACATGCATCACAAAAATTTTCATTCTTGTTAAAGGAGATTTCAGGAAGACCACTTACCAACTTAAGCCTCATGATCTTGTGCAATACATTGTAACTAGCATGACCGAGCCTACGATGCCACAATGTAAGCTCGTCCGTTTGTTTGCTACAAGACACAAATTGTTATTTTCTGGATCATCTAAGTCAACCATGTAGATGTTATTCATTCTTTTTCCAGAAAATTTTAGGCTTCCTGTTTCCTTATCAAGAATTTGACATGAATTGGATTCAAAGACAATTTTATGACCTTTATCACACAATTGACTTATGCTAAGCAAATTGTGATGAAGGCCATCAACTAGTAGCACATTGTCTATAGAGTTAGAGGCAAACTTACCAACTTTACCTGAGCCGATGATCTGGCCTTTGTTGTTACCTCCAAAGATCACTTGACCTCCGTCTTTTTCCACGAGCAAACTGAATTTAGCTTTGTCGCCCGTCATATGCCTCGAGCAGCCACTGTCCAGGTACCATTTGTTTTGATTGTGGGCTGCTAGGCATTCCTGCACATGTGGATCAGACGAGAGGTTTTGGTACCCAAATTACTTTGGGTCCCATTGTATCATTCATGCCAAATAACAAATGCTTAGGAATCCAAACTTGTTTGATTTTCATTTGATTTGGGTTATTCCAGCATTGTTTTTCAGTGTGCCCAACCTTTTTACATATGTTGCATGATGGTGGTTTTTGAACAACATTGTGCTTTACCTTTGTGGGAGCATGCATTGGCATTTTTCCTTTTTGTTGCCTTGTAAATTTAGCTTTAGGAGTTTGCTGTTTGTCCTGTCTTTGAGCTTGTTGCAAATTCCTTAGATTGGCCAGGAGCAAACTTGACCATTTTAGATTCTTGTTTCTTTCCCTTGGAAGGATTTTTCCTATTCTTTGAAGGGTTCGTTTGCTTGAACTTGGGCTGGTATCAATGAAGTTTGTTAACAGATTTTTGCCAATTTCCTTTGGCTTTACTTTTTGAAACCCAATCCCATGTCTAGCAACATAAACATTTGAACCTAAAATAGCATCCAGATTTTGCTTACTTTTGACAAAACTAGATAAATCTTTTGACTTACCTTTTAAGTCATTTTCAGCTTTTTCCAATTTCTCCTTTAGCTTTTCATGCTCACTATTAAGGCTTTCAAGAGAGTTCATTAAATCATCTCTTTCCTTTTGAACTTCTTGAAATTTAAGTTTCATGCTGTCCAATTCATCACTGTGTGTTTGTTCATCAAGTTTCATCATTTCAATTACCTTATTCAAGGATTCAATTTCATCATGGTTGTTTGACTCATGAACAAGGGAATTGAATTTTTTCTTGAGTGCTTTATTTTCAGACTTGAATTCACAGTATTTTTCAAATAGAACAGTGTAAGCTTCTTCCCATTGAATAATAGAGTATGTTTCAAAGGAAGATTTACCTCATTCGAGTCATCACTTCTCGCCATGAGACAGTGGACTTCATCATCTCCGGAGGTAGCTTGGCTGTTCTTCGTCATCCTCATCACTCCAAGTGGCCACCATTGCCTTGGCCTTCTTGAAGGTGAATTTGTCCTTCTTAAGCTTCTTTTTGAGCTCGGGGCATTCTCCTCTCATATGCCCTTGCTTCTTGCACTCATAGCAAACAACTTCAGACTTTTTGTTAGAATCAAACTTGTTAGAAAAGTCTTTCTTTTGGAAAGGTTTAGAGTTACCTGTACCTCTCCTCTTGAACTTCAGAAATTTCTTGAATTGTCTAGTGAGCATAGCCATTTCATCATTGTCACTCTCACTAGACGATTCACTGACTTCACTTTCCTGAATTAATTCCTTTTTGGAAACTGAAGAAGTCCTCCTGGAAGCCTTCAAGGCAAGTGGCTTCCTAGGATTTTCTTCAGTTTCTTTTCTTTTAACATTCAACTCATAAGTCATCAAGGAGCCAATTAATTCATCCACTTTCATTTTTGAGAGGTCTTTGGAATCTTCAATGACAGTGGCTTTGGTGTTCCAAGAGGATGGAAGAGACCGAAGTATCTTCCTCACCAAGTCACTCTCCGAGTATTCCTTTTTGAGACCTTTCAATCCATTTATGATTATCATGAATCTAGCAAACATGTCTGAAATGGTTTCATCATGATTCATTTTGAACATTTCATATTCTGAAACCAGCATGCTTACCTTTGATTCTCTTACCTCGGACGTACCTTCATAGATGAGCTCAAGCTTGTCCCACATCTCCTTAGCTGAGGTGCATGTGGAGACTCTTGAGTACTCCTTCGGATGGACCGCACACTGCATCATATTGAGGGCGCTCCAGTTGAGTGTCCCCTTGGCGATCTGGTCCTTGGTCCAGTATCCTCGTCCTGAGGCAGTTCGTATGCTCCCTTTTTGACTATTTTCCATAGTTCGAAATTTTGTGCGCGGAAAAAACCTGCATCCGATTTTTCCAATATGGATAGTCAGTGCCATCAAAGAAGGGTGGCCTGGTCACTGAGTGTCCCTCGGCCATATACCCCTTGTTAGATTCCATTTGACCGTGAATCTCCTGATCGTAAGATCAACCAGATAAAGCAGTAAATCGGAGAAACTCGGCTCTGATACCAATTGAAGAGATGCGAATTCCCTAAATGGTAATCTAGAAGGGGGGTTGAATAGATTACGGACAATTTAAAAGCTTAACGCCCTCTTTTTGCAATAGCACAGACAATTAAGTGTTAGCATGATCAGACTATGTGTGGATGTGTGTGAGTGATTGATAGATGGATAAGCAAGTACTCAAACGTGTATTAATGTGTCGTGCCTACCAAACATCTAACGCAAATTCGTGCAAACCACGAGACACGTAGATTTTACGTGGTTCGGAGTACACAACTCGTGTATCCTACATCCACGGGCCACACACACACGCAGAATCACCTGCTTATGAGCTAGTTCACGAACTACAACTCACACACGTGTTTATCTGATGTGAACCCACGATCAGATTAACACACACACGTGTATCAAGCACAACAACCGCTTGAAACACCACACACACACACAAGTATGGAATAGAAAGAACAGGGAAGGGTTTGAGAGTTGAAGAACAAATCCAATAAGCAAACTCTTCCTCTGAACGTCCTCCTGGAGTCCAAGCTTCGACTTGAGATCAGATGTTGATGTAGATGCTTGAATCCAAGACGTCCGGACTTCACCTTCCGCTGCAAGAGTCTTCCGTTCTTGGTTCTGGGCGGTAGGTTGAAGCAGAGCAGCAGAACAAGGCTTCTTGTGAGAACTCTTTAGGGTTTTTGCTTGGAGGCTGCTTGTGTACGAGATTTGTTGCAAAAGGTTGCTTATATATGAGTGTTAACATATGGAGTCGTACTCCATAGAACACTAAGTTTGGCAACTTGCAAATTTCCCGTAATATGTTTTCCGTTTGTCTGTCGACAGGTCTTGCACCTGCTGTCGACAGGCGAAGACAGCTTGTGAAGAACCAGAAGGCTGAAGGCTCTGACTGTGTGCATCTGTCGACAGGTGCTCTGTTGCTGTCGACAGGCGCAGGCCTTCCTGAGCTTTTGATCTTCGGACTGGTTGCATCTGTCGACAGGGTCACTCCTGCTGTCGACAGGCAATGCCTTGGCAGAACTGGTTGCTTTCTGACTGTTTGTATCTGTCGACAGGTCCTTGCTTGCTGTCGACAGGTACCTTGTCTTTTGACTTTTACTTGATCTTTCAAGCTTGTTTTTGGCACATGTCTTACATGGTATATCTCCTACAAAAGTAAACATAATTAGTGAGATATATGAGCATAAAATCAAGCATTATTCCAAGTTGTTATGGCAAGTTATTGTTTGAAGATCTCATGCATTTAAAACTAAATTCACATTGTTTATCACTTGTTTGCATTGTACATCATTGCACATCAATGTTCATCAATGTTCATCATCAAAAACATGTTGTATGATTAATTAGAATGTGAGAACCCAACACTGAAGAAAGAAAATTTCATGGCACAACAGTACAAAACAAAATGTGTCTAACGAATGGCAGATTGAGTCACAATAGATCAATGTATCTCGACCATTCAGAAGAGAAAATATTGCAGCTTGAGTGAAGAAAGACTCCAACATAAAGAATCTAAGTCTTCAAGCAACATACCTATAAGTTGTGCTTCGAACAATAATGATAGAGAGCTAGATAGATAGATAGATTGATAAACAATTCCAATAGCTAGATTAGAAAAGCTTTGAGTAAGAAAAAGAAAGAAAGAGTCAGTTGAAATCAAGAAGAAGTAAACGACCAACATTCTACTGCATTCAAAACTCTCCTTCAAGCGCATGTCCTCTTATAATTGCATTCAATACACAATCAAGATAGGAAGAAGCCTTTAGCCTGCATAGCAATCTTAACCACATCAGCTGAAGCCACACAACATCTATAAGCTTTTATTTCTTCAATCATTAAATCTGTGTGTTGCATTTAATAAGCTTCAAGTGTCGCCATCAATTCTTTTGTGCAGAGACAACTGTAGATTGACAAAAATCCATTTGCGGTAACTTGTGGGGTTAAAACTGTAGACACGTTAAAAATGACACCATCGCGGGTAAATTTGAATTACGCTATAATGCCACAAATGGCTCTCCTTTTGCTTTTTGAGAGTGATTTTCCCCATTATTCAAGGTCTCCCTCCCCATCTCTTGGTGCTCCCCCTCTTTTCATGCATGTTGGAAGTCTGGGTCGAACTCCATAAACGCGACGGACACAGTGGTCATGATTCAGACTATTATCTGCTATGGTTCAAGTGGACGCCTTCATGTCTTCAATGTGTGACGGCTCATTCCGTCGCAATTTAGATTTTGATCTGACCAAGATTCTGATTCTTATCTACATCCGACTAAGTGGTTACTATTATTATATCCATATTTTAAACCTTCCACTTTGGTAATTTCCGTTAAATGATTTTTTGGAAACATTTAATATTCGGCGACCGTTCACTACGTCGTGATTCTGTTTCACACTCCGACTTCGACTGAGCTCCGACTGTTGTTGGGCGAAGCATCGTTGGAAAGTGTGATTCGCGACGAGTCATACCGTCGCTATTCATCATTGCCTTCTTTTGATACGCGACCGATAAGTCGTCGCTATTTTGAAACAATCAATTATATGGCAACCTTCCATAAATCATTTTTGGGAAATACACATACGCATCGGGTAATACCATCGCGATTCATGAGCAAATTTTGTCAGAATCCGAATCAGATTGGAATCTCTTAATAGGCGTCGGCACAGCTCGTCACGATTCTAATGATCAGTCCATCTTCATATAATTTGTTATTTATTATATATATTTTTGGTGATTAAAAAAATCCTGAATATTATTTTCTAACATCATTTTTGAAAGTTTATCAACAGGCAGTAATTCAAACAAAATCAGTAAGTTTGTCTACACTGACTATTATGTGAAGTTCATTACATATGTTTTTGTCTAAGTATACATCGACTTCTATGTGATACTCACAATGATTACAGTTTCACTTAAACAATGACTTCCTTGGTAGAACATCGATTTCACTTAAACAACGATTTCGGTTCTACATCGACTTCATACTTAAACAACAATTTCCTCAGTAGAACATCGATTTCGTTTCTACATCGACTTCATACTTAAACAACGATTTCCTCAGTAGAACATCGATTTCGTTTCTACATCGACTTCACTTAAACAATGATTTCCTCATAGAACATCGATTTCGAACATCGACTTCATTTCTACATCGACTTCATACTTAAACAATGATTTCTTCAGTAGAACATCGATTTCGTTACAACATCGACTTCATATTAAACAATGACTTTGTTTCTACAATGATTTCACTTAAACATCGATTTTGGTAGAACATTGACTTCATATGAAACAACGACTTCGTTTCTACAACGATTTCACTTAAACATCGATTTCGGTAGAACATCGACTTCATATGAAACAACGACTTCGTTTCTACAACGATTTCACTCAAACATCGATTTCGGTAGAACATCGACTTCATGTGAAACAACGACTTTACTAGAACAACGACTTCGTTTTAAATAACGATTTCATCTGCACATTGATTTCGGTTAAACAACGATTTTATCTGTACATCGATTTTAGTTCAACAACGATTTCGTTTAAACATCGATTTCAGTACAACAACGACTTCAGTTAAACAATGACTTTGTACAGAACATCGATTTCATACATGGATTATGTTCACATCGACTTTGTTTCAACATGGATTACATTATCATATGAATTATGATTATAACATCGATTTCATATCCACATCGACTCTCTCTGATCACAGACTGTCTCCAAACATCAACTCTCTTTTAATAACGATTATGTTTTAGACAGCTGTTAAATATTTCTATTTAAATTATTTTCAGACATTCTTAAAAGACATTCCACATGATATTCAAATATATTTTCAAATCTCTGTGGATTTCTAGTCTTTCCACGAACCATGTTGTATCTTATGCTCTCTAACATTTATTGTGTTAGTACAATATCTCTGCATGATATATCTTCTGTTTACCATACTCATGTCTCATAAAGTAAAGATTTTCAGGTCGACATAATGGAATTTTCTTTTTAGTATATCATCTTAAAGCACAACTTCTAACGTTGACTGACAGTTTAGACAAAGATGAGTTGTCTATGCTTCAACATTTATGGTGTGCAAGTTTTCAGTAGAAACACACGTTACAACGTTGGACCTGTCAACCTGACAGAAGCATGTAGAGATTCAGACAATCCGCCTCTATGCATGTGTCTATCCTAGTATTTAATGGTTGCAGGTTCTCTTGCTCCATACATTAGACTAGACACTCCAACGTGCATGAAGATGTGAGACAATGGATACTTCAACTGTTCAAATCTTTCAAAGAATATAAATAGAAGACCGGTGACTCCATGAAGAAGATCTCTTGAATTCTGAAGAATTTTCGAATAGCTTGAAGATCTTAGTCACCTAGAAGAAAGAAGAGCTTGCTCATCCAATCAAACAATTTTTAGCTCTTAGCTCTCCACAGAAACCTGTTTAGCCTTTGAGAGCTTGTGTAGATCTGAGAGAGTTCATTGTGTGATAATCTTTGTCTCTCAGACTGTGCCTCAGATCAAGCAGTTTCTATAAGCTTGGTCTAGGGGCCTTCCACTCTCTACTCATTTGTTATTGAGTGTTCCTCTTCGGTTGTGAAGAGAAGACCTGCTATTGAGGATGATTATTCCTTTTGGTAAGAAGGAAGACATGTTGCATCATGTGGGTTAGTGCCTCTTCAGGTATAGAAGAGAAGATCAGCTGCAGATGGATGTTTAAGTGTCCATAAGGGGGACTGTACCGTTGTTTAGTGAAATCCCAAGTTGTTACTTGGGGACTGGACGTAGGACTCCTTGTGACAGGAGATCCAAACAAGATAAAATTCATGTTGTCTGTGTATTTGATGTTTTTGTGTTTGCTTTACACAAACTCTAACCATCGAACTTAGTGTCTTCTGTCAAAGTGTTTTTATTTACAGGATTATTCTAAAAGAAAATTTTAGCAGTCCATTCACCCCCCCCCCCCCTCTGGGCTTGCTATTTGAGCAACAAGTGGTATAAGAGCCAAGTCTCTTCGAGTAAGTAGATCTCATGATCTGAAGAGCAAAGATAAATGGCAGCCCAAGGTCATGCAGAAGGACAATCCGTCAACAGACCTCCTCTATTCGATGGTGAAGACTATCACTACTGGAAGATAAGGATGGAGTTCTTCCTTCAAGGACTATATTTTCAGCTATGGACAATAATCGAAGACGGAGATCTCAAGGTAACCAATAGTAAAGACAAATGGACAGATGAAGATAAGAAGAAGCTGTCCCAAAATAGCAAAGCAAAGAGTATACTATGATGCTCTCTAAGCAAGAAAGAGTTCAACAGAATATCAGTATGTAAATTAGCCAAAGAGATGTGGGACAAGCTGAGGCTCACACATGAAGGAACTGATAAGGTAAAGAAAACGAGAATTGATATATTGGTAGCTCAATATGAGAGGTTTCAAATGCAGTTTGGAGAGTCCATCTCCCAAATGTACAGTCGCTTCACAGACATTACCATTGGACTTGCTGGGCTAGGAAAGACTTATGAGACTGAAGACATGGTAAGAAAGATATTAAGATGTCTACCAACCTCATGGACTCCAAAGGTAACAGCAATAGAAGAAGCCAATGATCTCAGAAGAATGTCCCTCGAAAAACTCATTAGGTCCGTAATGGCTCATGAGATTAATATGGAAAGGCTGGAGAATCCTCCAGCAAGAAGAATCACAACAATGCTCTCAAGGCCACAGAAGACACCTCTGAGGGCGAATCAGAAAGTGACAAGAGTAAAGAAAGTAGTGAAGATGAAGAAGCCCTTCTCTCTAGACGACTGCAACGTATTTTGGCTAAGAAGAAATACCAGTCAGGAAGAAGGTATTTCAAGAAAGGTAGAGAATTCAAAAGATCTGAAGGCAAGGAAGTCAAGAGATCTGAACCCATATGATATGAGTGCAAGAAGCCTGGACACCTCAAAGCTGAGTATCCAAAACTGAAGAAGATGGAGTTCAAGAAAAAGGACAACATGAAGAAATTTAAGAAGTACAAGAAGAAAGCCATGGCCGTTGCTTGGAATAATGAAAGTGACTCAGACAGTGAGTCTAGCTCCAGTGAAGGAGAAGAAGAAAAGGCCAACTTGGCCTTCATGGCAAATATCGATGACAATGTAACTTCTGACTCATCTTTTACATCTTGTAATGAATCTGATTCTGATAGCTTAGAATATGCTTTTAATGAGTTATACAGTAAATATAAAGACATTTGTAAACAATTAAAATCTGTCAAGAAAAATATGCATGTCTTGAAATAACCAACTCGGATTTAAAATTTGAAACTGAACAACTAGAAAAACAAATTTCTGAACTAAAAAGGAGAAATGAACTACTATGTGAAGATGTAAAAATGAAAAATGAAAAGATATCAAGTTTAGAAAGTCAGAAACCATTAGTAAATTTAAAAATGAAATTAATACACTAACAAAAGATAATGATTACTTGACCGCAACAATTGAAAAATTACAAATGGAAAATCCTCCTTAATATTAAAAGGAGCAAGAAGATCAGGAAAGAAAAAATAAGGTTTAGGATATACTCCACCTGATAATGAAGAACAATTATTCATCCTAAAATTTATCCAATGTCAAAATTTGTAGCTGAACAAAATCCTAACTATAAATCAAATAGTAATAAAAACAATAAACCAAACAAGATAATAAACAATATCTCTTGCTACACTCATTGCAATAAACTAGGTCATACTAAAATAACCTGTACAACCAAGCACCTAAAATGGATTCCAAAAAGAAACTGTGAATAAACTAACCAACCAGGACCCAAAAGAACTTGGGTACCTAATCTCATTGATTTATTGCAGGGAAGCCTTAGAGCATCAAAGTGGTACCTGGACAGTGGGTGCTCAAGGCATATGACATGCAACAAAAGACTGTTCTCGTATATCAAAGATGAAGAAGGTACAATACCTATAGTGATAATGGAAAAGGGTCAGTAATTGGTTTTGGATCAATTGGAAGCCAAGATAAAATCCTGATAGAAGATGTACTATGCGTCAAAGGACTCAAGCACAACCTAATCAGTATCAGTCAACTATGCGACAAGGGTCATCAGATCAAATTTTAGGAATATAAGTGTCTGATCATTAAGGATGGTACAATTATTTTTGAAGCTTGCAGAGAGAAAAATTTGTATGTACTACATCTAGAAGAGTTGAAGGACCAAGACATCTGCCTAGCAGCAAGTAAAGAACAGAATGCTAAACTGTGGCACTGAAGATTAGGACATTGCAGCTTGGACGGAATCAGAAAACTCATCAAACATGATCTAGTGGAAGGTCTACCGAAGATAAATTTAAGACTAGACAACATCTGTGAACCGTGTGCCAAAGGAAAGCATGCAAGATCCTCTTTCAAATCCAAGACAGTAGTCACCACCTCCAAACCACTAGAACTGCCTTCATATGAACCTGTTTGGACCAATGAGAACAACTAGTTTGGGAGGAAAGAATTTCGGATTTGTTATAGTTGATTATTATTCCAGATTTACTTGGGTATCATTTCTTGAGCATAAAGATGACACATTTGATAGTTTTGTGAAGTTCAGTAAGCTAGTTCAGAAAGATAAGAAGTACAATATCATAAGTATCCGATCAGATCATGGAGGAGACTTTTAGAATGACAGGTTTGCAGAATTTTGTGATGATCTGGGGAATGAACACAATTTCTCAGCACCAAGAACACCACAAAAAATGGAGTAGCTGAGTGGAAGAATAGAACACTTTTGGATATGACAAGAACAATGTTATCTGAGTTTAATCTTCCAAGATATTTCTGGGCAAAAGCCATAAATACAACTTGCTACATTATTAATAGAGTCATGATTAGACCAATTCTGAAGAAGACTGCATATGAACTGTACAAACAAAAAAGCCCAAGATCAGTCATCTCAGAACATTTAGATGCCCATGCTTCATTTTTTTTTTTTAAGTATAGCCAAACCAAGGAGGTAGGTAGTGGTGGCCTCACAGTGTGAGAGGGCCACTACCTCCCCAGCGGCTAGGTTGGATTTTCATTTATAAATGGATAATAAGTACAAGAAGGGCTAGGCCTAATGGAAGGATACCCCACCTTATTCAGATGGTAGGTTCCTTAACAAGAGTAGGCAGATCGGCCAAAAGATCCAAATGACAAAATGAGGACAGGATATTGCAAAGCTAGCCGGCGCAGTCCGCAACTCTATTAGCTTCCCTGGGAGCGTGGGTAATTTTTGCTTCCAACTTCTGTGTCTTGGCAGCAATGTATTGCATGATACAGGCGAGGTCCCCGGGTAAATGATCTTCTTTGTGACAATCTGAAGGAGATTGAGTGAATCTATCTCCACCAGCACCTCGGTAATTCCCTTGCTGCAGCAAATGGAAAGGCCATCTCTGAGCGCCAGGGCCTTGGCTGCAAGGCTTGAGTTCAAACCATAGTATGCCCAAGCAAAAGCCCAGCACATATTGCCCTCATGATCGTGAAGAATGGTAAGAGAGACATTGGTAAGTTGGATCCCAATATGATGAAGTATTTTTATGGGGTACACTTCTAAACCTAAAGGTTATAGAGTTTTCATAGAGAAGTTTATTAATTGAACAAACTGTGCATGTTATTTTTTATGAGTCTAACCCTTCCTTGAGAAAGAAAATTGGTAGTGATGATGAAGATGTAGAAAACATTTCCAAGAGCTGAAAGAAACAACCATTAAAGATGATGAAGATCCACCCTTGGAAGAACTGCAACAGAAGGATATCATTCATGATGATCTTCCAAAGGAATGAAGTACAAAAGGATCACCCAATAGATAACATCATTGAGATCCATCATCGGGGTAAGAACAAGAGATAATATTATTCCTTATGATTATTTAGCATTTGTATCTCAAATAGAGTCGAAGACAGTCATTGAAGTACTGTCTGATGAATCTTGGATTTTAGCCATGCAAAATGAACTTAATCAATTTAGAAGAAATCAGGTCTGGTCCCTTATTCCGAGACCATCAGATCATCCTGTGATTGGACCAAAATGGATGTTCAGGACAAGTTGGATGAAGCTGGGGGTTATCACTAGAAATAAGGCTAGACTGGTTGCTCAAGGCTATTCCCAAGAGGAAGGCATAGATTTCGATGAAACCTATGCACCAGTACTTGACTAGAGGCTATTCGAATATTGCTTGCTTATGCATCTGCTTTAGATTTAAAACATTTTCAAATGGATGTGAAATCAACATTTTTAAATAGTTTTATAAAGGAGGAAGTTATGTGGAACAGCCTCCTGGTTTTGATGATTCCGATTTTCCAAATCATGTTTTCAAATTGCATAAAGCATTATATGGTTTAAAACAAACACCTAGAACATGGTATGAAAAAATCAGTGCATTTTTATTAAATCATGGTTTTATTGGAGGTTAAGTAGATGGCACATTATTCATTAAGTCAAATGCCAAAAATATATTAATTGTGCAAATCTACGTAGATGACATTATTTTTGGATCTACTGATGAATCTCTGTGTAACTATTTTGAAAAGCTCATGCAGGGAGAATTTGAAATGAACATGATGGGAGAACTCAACTACTTCCTTGGATTACAAATCAAGCAAAGCAAAGAAAGAACTCATATCTATCAAGCAAAATACACCAAGGAACTGTTAAAGAAATTTGGATTTGAGAATGTCAAACCACTGGCCACTCCCATGAGCACATCAACTAGGTTAGATAGTGATCCGGAAGGTAAGAAAGTTGATCAGAAACTTTATAGAGGTATGATTGGTTCATTGCTTTATCTAACAGCTAGTAGACTTGATATTTTATTTAGTGTATGCATGTGTGCAAGATATCAATCTGATCATAAGGAATCTCATTTAATATCTGTAAAAATGATCTTTAGATATTTAGCTAAGACTCATAACTTAGGTCTATGGTATCCTAAACCTGTGAAACTAGTTTAATTGGATATTCGGATACTGGCTATGCTGGATGCAAAGTAGATAGAAAAAGCACCAGTGGTGGTTGTCAATTTCTTGCAGGATGCTTGATCTCCTGGTCTTCAAAGAACAAAACTCAGTAGCTCTATCAACACTGAAGCTGAGTATGTAGCTGCTGGAAGCTGTTGCACTCAACTCCTATGGATTAAACAACAGCTCGAAGACTATGGACTGCACATCAACCATCCCATTGTTGTGTGACAACACTAGTGCTATAAATCTCACGAAAAATCTAATGCAACACTCAGGACAAAACATATAGAGGTTAGATATCATTTTATTAGAGATCATGTAGCTAATGGTAATATTAGTATTTCATTGTAGATACACAAAATCAGTTAGCATTATCTTTACAAAAGCCTTACTTGAAGAGAGATTTACGTCTCTTAGAAGGGACTAGGCATGTGCAATTTGTAACAGATATATCGTACGTAACTGAAAAAATAATAAATTTCAGAATTAACTTATCATTTTCCATGTCATTTAAGTAAATCCATTAATCCTTTGCGTTATCATCGCCTATTTTGTCATTTTCCGCATTAAATGTTCCGCTGTTTCAAGAAGTAACTTTATGTCCCTCCGTTACGACAGAATCCTTCCTTCACCGATTCACTCTTTCCCTCTCTCTTCTCACTTTCGACTTGAAAGCTTGTAAAACCCTCATCGACACCAGCATCCCTCTTCGTGCTTTCGAAGGATCTCCCTCTTCCCGCTCAAATTTCTTGAGGGGTTTGTTCCTCCTTCTCCCACGATCCTCCAGAACCCTTCCTTGCTAGATTCCATGGCCGCTTTTGGGAGTTCCGATAGTGTGGGTGGCTACAGCACCACCTTCCTCATGGCAGATCAACTGGAGAGATATCAAGCAGTGAAGATCAAGCTCTGTGGTAACAAGGCAGTGAACCTAGATGATCTGGAGAAGCATGGTATGCATAGTGTGGTCGAAGCTCTTCAGAGGCTGAAGTGACGGGGATTGTACTGTTTCTGAACCAAGCTACCCGCACCTGACCAAGGCGTTTTACACTTGCTTGAAGTCAGAAGAGATGGTTCTCTTACCTCCCTGGTCCAAGTAAATTCATTCATATCACTCATGACCTGTTGGAGAGGTTGTTTGGAGTATCTATTGTAGGGCACAGTCTGGCAAATTCTGTAGATATTCATGCTAAGGGGCTAGGGATTATTGGAATAGAGTATAAGTTGAAGGATGGTAAGATTGACATCAACCAGTTCAATGCATTCAACAGAATTTTGCACTTCATAGTTTGTCAGATTTTGGTACCCAGGAGTGCTACTTTTTCTTCATGCACTAAAGGAGATGCTGATATGATGTTCTGGGCCGTTCAAAATCAAGATATCAACATGGCTCAGATTATAATAGAAAGGATGAAGTCTGCTGCTAAAGTTATTTGGGACAAGAAAAATAAATTAACAGTATCCTTTCCCTATGCCCATTTACTTACAAGAATTTTCAGTCATTTTGAAATTGATCTAAAGGGAGAATTGTTGGAGAAGATGGGTCAGCCCATTCGGACCAGAAATTTGAAGAAGAGTGGTTTTTCAATGGTAGGATATGTGTGGACAAAAACCTTGATGGCAAAAGGAAAGCCATCATTGGAGAAGCATCTGAAGCTCCACCATTCAAGATGAAGAGGCTGCAGTTAGAGAGGAGGAGCCTCCTGCATCTGAAAGGAGGATTGAAGACGTTGCACCAGAACTTATTGAGCTCATTGGCAACCTTCTGAAGGTGTGATCCCTCCTCAAGTTTTTGAACCTGCTGTTATTCCAGAATCAGTTGTTGATCAGTTGACAAGTGTTGCTCACACTAGGGGGAGCATGAAGATACTCTTATGGAGGAAACCCCTAGTGTTCAGGTTGCAGAAGTTATTGTTGAAGGAAGTCAGGAAGAAGTTATTTCCAGAGGTGTGGCACCAGGCCACTCTAAAGATGCTCTCATGGAGGATGCTCCTGCTAAGGGGGAGCCTGCTACTTATGGGAGCCAACTGCTAGTGCTCATGTAGATCAGTTTCAAGAAGGTCTAGTTGAAGACACTTCAGATGAGGATGATGAGCCAGTTGTCGGCTCTAGAGGAAAAGGTAAGGGTTTACCATAGGAATTCCCATGCCACCAGGAGGGCACACTACATATCCAGGAAGAAGAAGATTCATGTATATTTGGAGCCAGTTATTGCTAGACTGAATGCTCAAAAAGAGATTCTGTGCTCTTTGCAATCTGATGTAACTTCGATATTTCTTAGTCAGAGCACTGAAGCCAAGAGATTGGAGCAGTCAAATCTGAGCTTCAGGAAATGAAATGAATTAGGGAGCTTGAAGAAATTGGTCACAGACCTGGGAGATTTTGTGAGGGTGCACTTATCTACTCCAGCCCCTCATGTACCATCTAAATCAGCTCCAGAAATGATGCTAGGCCATCAGGGCCTCTTGAACCAGACCTGCCAACAAAGAAAGTTGCAGGGCCATCCAGGCCATCTCTTGAAGAGTCAAGGCCACCAGGGCCATCAAAGTTGTAGGGCCATTCGGCCATCTCTTGAGGAATCAGGGCCGCCATGCCATCTATGAAGGAATCTGGGCCATCAGGGCCATAAGTGGGAGAGTCAGGGCCATCAGTAGTAGAAGAAGTTGGAGCTGGGCCATCAGGGCCTCCAGTGCAAGTGGATTCAGTGGCTGGGCCAATCGGGCCTCAAGTTTTTGTAGAGGAAGCTGTTGTGCCCCCAGGGCCTTCTGATCCCCCTAGTCTTCAGACTCCAGCCCCTTCTTCTCCACCTATATCTTTCACTGCCCCACTTGCTCCTGAACCCTCCAAGAAATCCTTCCAAAACACATTTCTTCTCCTACTCCTTTCTCTGCTACCTCCTCTTCCTCACCTATCCCTTCTTCTTCTTCCTCCTTCAACTTCTGAGGCACCTCCTGCCCCCTCTTCAAGTACCTCTTCTGCTGGTCCCTCCTCTGCTGGACCATCTACTCAACCTCCTCCCACTTCATCTTTTGCCTCTCTTCATCCACCTACTCCACCATCTTTCATCACTATCATTCCTGAGGGTGCCAATATCACTCGCCATACGTGCAAGACATCAAGGATGAGTTTGAAGAAGCCATCCTCCGCACAGTTCTTTCTGTCTCTGTTCATATCTACAAGACTGAATCTCATCCTTCTTCCAGTCCTACCTCCAAGAAAAGGAAGACATCTACAGGGCTTGTTTTCCCTTCCTCTTAAACTCTCTTTCCTCCTCTGTGGTACTCTCTTTCTGTTGTCCACAGAAGAAAACTCTATATTCTGAATATCTCCAAAAGTGTACTTTTGCTGCCACTTTTGGTCTACCCTACCTCAATCTATCCGAACATTTCAATGTCATTCTTCCTATTTATCTTATCCCTAAGCTTGAACAAGCAAAAATTCTATCTTCAGCTGAGTCCAAGACTGGGATCAGTGGGCCAGGGCTAATAAAGCTGTCTACAGAAAGTTTGAGGTTGCCAGAGCCAACATTTTTCCACCCTCAGACCACCCTCTCACCCTGTCTGAGTGGTTTGTCTGCCAGCATAGATCCACCTGGGGTCCCTTCATTCAGAAGGAGATCAAACTGGTTAGGCAATTCCAAATGTATCAAGATTATTGCTTTGTAAATCGCCTTCCAGAAGTTCAGCTTGGCCAGTTTAGGGCAGCCATTGCTCAGCTCCGCACAGAAAATGCAATCAATGTCCCTCTTCAGGTTGACTTTGCAACTTTAAAGATGCCTGAGGTTGTTTTTCTCCCTAAGTTACACTTTCTTCTTATGGACTCTGATGTGGGTCCTATCATCTTTGAGAGATTTGCCAGAGTTATGGCAATGATTTTTGTTCAGAGGGGAGCTTCTCTTACCTTTCACCGATTCCTGTTCAGAGAATACCAAGAGGTTTCATCAAGTCTTATGTTTTAGCTCCACTGCTAGCAGAATCTAAAAGATTTGTCAACTCTGACTGGTGTAGAGTCTATCATAAGTCAACCTAGCAGAATCTGAAAGATTTGTCAACTCTGACTGGTGTAGAGTCTATCATGATCAGCCCTTCAGCTTGAGAAGATGAATTCCTCCTTATCCCAGTCAAATCAGTTGACTCTCACTCCCAAGCAGTTCATGGATCTCAACTCCATCAACCTGGTCTCAGGTCCTTATTCAATCTGGATTGAAAGATACAAGGTTTATGCAGCTCTACAGAAGGATGTTTTGCTCACAAGCTTCACTATCCTATCTCCATTGACAAATTCCTTCAGTATGCCAGTTTTGGGACTGCTGGACTCTACAAATCACACTCAGTAATCAGGAGTACACTAAATTCATTGAAAAGCAGAGGCTACTCCACAGTAAGAGACTCAGTCCAAAAATGGGGCCATCATACGATATTAGTTAGGGTGTCTTTAGAGATCTTTTTGAAGAAAAGGAAGTCAAAGCTTGGCAGCTTATTACTCGCCATGCTTCCCGTCTGTCTCCTGCCTTCTACATGTCTGCCCCCACTAATGAATAAAATTCCCTCCTCTCCAGGATTTTTACTGTAGCAGCCAGCCCTGCATTTTACTGTAGCAATCCTGCGTTTTGGCTCCTCATGCTATAGCAGCTGCCACGATGGATGCCTTGGGGGGGGGATCCCTCCCCCAACTCACCACTGTGCTACTCCTCCATTTCTGGCAAATGGGGAGTCCTGGTCTGAGGCCTTCCCACCGTTGGGGCCTCTCCTTCTCCAGCTGCCCTAGGCCGACCTGCTGCTGCTCAAGCTTGCCCTGCTCCTGCCTGTGCGGATGCCACTGCTGTGCCTCTTGCAAATGCTCAGGCCACAGCTGGCACAACTGCACCTACTGCTGGAGTGGCTGCTCACCCTGCTGGGCACTCAACATACCTGGCCGCCCCCAACCCAGATCTGCAAGCTGGAAGGTATGCATCGCCCCCTGACACATCTGCCCCCCCCCCCAGTAGCTCCTCCATCAGCCTGGAGTGTGCCCCTCGCACATATTACCTCTACTGCTAGCCCCTCCTTTGCTCAGGCACTTCTGCGATCTACTGTGCCCTCTTCCCTCCCCCTGGTTGCTCATGGGCCAGCAGTCACAGACCAAGGGGAACCAGCAACCTTCTTCACTATGGAGGAGATCAAGGTGTCATGCAAACCACTGGACTTTTCTGTCATCGCCAGGACACCTCAGGGCTGCCCCCATTTCAGGAAATCAGAGCCCACCTAGTGCAAAGATTTACATTCGCCCAGGACTTCTTCATCAGTGCACTGGATGGCCGCCATCTTCTCATTCGATTCCAGAACAAGGAAGACTTCTTATTGCTGCTGCTCAAAGAATCAATGTATGTCCAAGGCAAACTATTCTTCTTTTTC
Organism: Colocasia esculenta; assembly: GCA_014218235.1. Classification (NCBI taxonomy): domain Eukaryota; kingdom Viridiplantae; phylum Streptophyta; class Magnoliopsida; order Alismatales; family Araceae; genus Colocasia; species Colocasia esculenta. The sequence continues at coordinate 34,281,720 of CM024754.1, forward strand.
AAGTGGACAATGGAATTTTCTCCTGACAGGGATTGCCCCATTATTCCGGTTTGGATGGAGTTCCCAGGACTCTCAGCAAACTTCTACAACTCTGTCATGATCTGTACTTAGCTAGGAGCATGGGCCCTGTGCTCAAAGTGGACAGAAACACAACCCACCTACTGCGCACGCAAGCCGCTCGTGTGAATGTTCAACTGGATGTTTCAAGAAAACTGCCGGAGCGGATCTGGGTAGGTGTTGGAGCAGGTGGTTATTGGCAATCAGTTACATACCCCGACCCCCCAAAGTTCTGCAATGCATGTAAACGTTTGGGAATTTGGCGCCTAACTGCAAGAAAAATCCTACAGTCCATGGTGGAGACGGAGGACATCCGGATGCGAACCAGAAATCCACGAAGAAAGGCTGGGCCCCCTCCCCTGATGATGCTGGCCGCCCTCCTGAAGAAAAGTCAGCCCAAAAGCTTCCTGGACCGCCCCCCCAGCAGTCCAACACACGACAAGTCTGGCGTTCAATCCCACGTGTTGAACTAAATGCTTCGGGCCTATCTCTTGACCATGCCACGTCTGTCCGTGAAGCTAAGGGCACTGACAGTGCTCCAACTCAGCAGGGGAACCAGTCTGAAATTGGGGCAATCCAAATGCTTGATGACACGCCATTTTAGAATTCTGTCGTGACCCTTGGTGAAGATACTCACACAACAGCCCATGTGAATGTGGCAGCTGCTAAGCCCCCCCATGATGCTACTCCTATAGCGACCCACCCCAGTAATGCAGATCAGCCACATGTGCAGGAGCCTTCATTGACTCAAGCTTATTCGGGTCTTGCAACACCTTAGGCAAGCATCTCTGTGTACATGGAGCACACCAGTACTGCAGGGCCCAAGGAGCCCCCTCCTGCTCCTACTGGTGCACATCAAGTGCCTGAAGAAATGCCTCAACTCACCTCGACGTACATGGTAGATACAACATGTCTTCTTGCTGTTCCTCCCACTGCACCACCTGCGATACTTCTGCCTACCATCTGGGAGTGTGCTACCCCTAAAGAAAACAAACCAGCAGGGTGCAGGCCCAAACGCCACTAAACAACAGGGCATGATGCCCCCCACCTTGAACGCTGCATCCTCCCCATGGAGACCTGATCAGCAAACACCCACACTTGCAGCTGAAGATGCCAAAACTTGCCCTGTCAGTGCATCATTTGGCACTCCAGCCTGGAGGCCAGCTGAAGCAGACCAGCTTCTTGAGGATCCGAATCAATTTGCAAAGTTTCTGAAAGGTAGCCCAGCTGAAGCCACCCCATCCGCCATAGAGGTATAGTGCACTGCACTAACTGAAAACCCATCTGAAAAGGCAACCTTGCCATCTCCAACAGTACCCCAGTTGTCCTTCGCTGATGCAATCCGGAAAAAACCAGAAGGGGAAACATCGAAATGATGTCAAACATACCGCCTCCCCCGTGCTTCCCTACTGCAACATCCTCAACGGAAGCACCAGTTCTGCCATCTCAGCCCCAAAAAGGAGAGCATGGTGGTTACGTGATCAGCCTCCCAGTGATACACAACATCAGGAGCGCCCCGGGGATCGAGCGCAACCGGAGACGGCGGACGAAGACTTCTTAAAAATGCACAATGCCTGGGTGGGCCGTACTCGCAGCACAAACGTTCTAACCATGGACTCTGACGGAGAATATGAAGACTTCTCTGAATGATGTATCATGTATTTGCCCCGTTGCCTTTCTATTTTCTGGTTTGCATGGAATGACGCGTTATGCCTCTAGACCCCTCTGTGTAGGGTGTCTTTAGCTAACGCCTCGCTATATATGTACCCCTTTCTCATGCTTTCATCATATATATAAAATCTAAAATGCCCGATATTGACATGGGAGGTTTACTCCTTTGTCGTATCAATTCAAAAAAAATAATAATAAAATTTCCCTCCTTGGCTCCCATCTATCTTTGTCTCTCTCTATTTCATCCTCAATTTATCTATTTCTTTTTACTTAATGACAAAAGGGGGAGAAAATGTTCTAAAATACATACTTTAAATTTTTTGCAAATTTACTCCAGCCTTTTATATGTATGCAATTCTTTATGTTTTGTCATCACCAAAAAGGGGGAGATTGATGATCAGTCCATCTTCATATAATTTGTTATTTATTGTATGTATTTTTTGTGATTAACAAAATCCTGAATATTATTTTCTAACATCATTTTCTGAAGTTTATCAACAGGTAGTAATTCAAACAAAATCAGTAAGTTTGTCTACACTCACTGTTCTGTGAAGTTCATTACATATTTTTGTCTAAGTATACATCGACTTCCATGTGATAGCTCACAACGATTACAGTTTCACTTAACAACGACTTCCTTGATAGAACATCGATTTCACTTAAACAACGATTTCAGTTCTATATCGACTTCATACTTAAACAACGATTTTCTTAGTAGAACATCGATTTCATTTCTACATCGACTTCATACTTAAACAATGATTTCCTCAGTAGAACATCGATTTCGTTTCTACATCGACGTCACTTAAACAACGATTCCTCAGTAGAACATCGATTTTGAACATCGACTTCATACTTAAACAACAATTCTTCAGTAGAACATCGATTTCGTTACAACATCAACTTCATATAAAACAACGACATCGTTTCTACAATGATTTCACTAAACATTGATTTCAATAGAACATCGACTTCATATGAAACAACGACTTCGTTTCTACAACGAATTCACTTAAACATCGATTTCGGTAGAACATCGACTTCATATGAAACAACGACTTCGCTTCTACAACGATTTCACTCAAACATCAATTTCGGTAGAACATCGACTTCATGTGAAACAACGACTTTAATAGAACAACGACTTCGTTTTAAATAACGATTTCATCTGCACATCGATTTCGGTTAAACAATGATTTCATTTGTACATCGATTTCAGTTCAACAATGATTTCGTTTAAACATCGATTTCAGTACAACAACAACTTCAGTTAAACAATAACTTTATGTTGAACATCGATTTCATACATGGATTATGTTCACATCGACTTTGTTTCAACATGGATTACATTATCACATGAATTATGATATAACATCAATTTCATATCCACATCGACTCTCTCTGATCATAGATTGTCTACAAACATCAACTCTCGTTTAATAACGATTATGTTTTAGACAGCTGTTAAATATTTCTATTTAAATTCTTTTTCAGACATTCTTAAAAGACATTCCACATGATATTCAAATATATTTTCAAATCTTTGTGGATTTCTAGTCTTCCTGCGAACCATGTTGTATCTTATGCTCTCTAACATTTATTGTGTTAGTACAATATCTATGCACGATATATCTTCTGTTTACCATACTCATGTCTCATAAAGTAAAGCTTTTCAGGTCAACAAAATGAAATTTCCTTTTTAGTATATCTTCTTATAGCACAACTACTAACGTTGACTGACAGTTTAGACAAAGATGAGTTGTCTATGCTTCAGCATTATGGTGTGTAGGTTTCCAGTAGAAACACACGTTACAACGTTGGACCTGTCAACCTGACAGAAGCAAGCAGAGATTCAGACAATCTTCCTCTATGCATGTGTCTATCCCAGCATTTAATGGCTACAGGTTCTCTTGCTCCATACATCGGGCCAGACACTCCAACGTGCATGAAGATGTGAGACAATGGATACTTCAACAGTTCAAATCTTTCAAAGAATATAAATAGAAGACAGGTGACTCCATGAAAAAGATCTCTTGAATTCTGAAGAATTTTTAATAGCTTAAAGATCTTAGTCACCTAGAAGAAAGAAGAGCTTGCTCATCCAATCAAATAGTTTTAGCTCTTAGCTCTCCACAGAAACCTATTTAGCCTTTGAGAGCTTGTGTAGATCTGAGAGAGTTCATTATGTGATAATCTTTGTCTCTCAGACTGTGCCTCAGATCAAGCAGTTTCTGTAAGCTTGGTCTAGGGGACTTCCACTCTCTACTCATTTGTTCTGAGTGTTCCTCTTCGATTCTGAAGAGAAGACCTATTGTTGAGTGGGTGATTATTCCCTTTGGTAAGAAGGAAGACCTGTTGCATCAGGTGGGTTAGTGCCTCTTCGGGTAGAGAAGAGAAGGCCAACTACGACTGGATGTGTAAGTGTCTTAAGGGGGACTGTACCCTTGTTTAGTGAAATCTCAAGTTGTTGCTTGGGGACTGGACGTAGGACTCCTTGTGACAGGAGATCTGAACTAGGATAAAATTCATGTTGTCTGTGATTGATCTTTTTGTGTTTGCTTTACATAACTCTAACCATCGAACTTAGTGTCTTCTGTCAAAGTGTTTTTATTTACAGGATTATTCTAAAAGAAAATTTTAGCAGTCCATTCCCCCCCCCCCTCCTCTGGGCTTGCTATCTGGGCAACAGATTCAACATTAAAAGCGACCATTATGTTCGTCACGATTTGCATTTGTTGTCCATCTCAGAAGTGAGCATGTTTCCTATATATACATCCCATATCTCGTCTTCCCCAAGGTTGGAGCCCCCAGAGAACCCCTAAAGTATTCCATGTCTAGTGAGTTGTGAGAGAGCCAATTCAAGGTGAAGCTCTGTCGGATCTCTGTCTCGACGATCACCCTCTCCACTCCACGTCTGAACCAGTAGCAGCACCATCAGCATCTCTTCCTCTTCTGCAAGTCTCCATCCTCTCCAGTAGCAAGCTATCTGCGCATCATCATTAGGGGGAGCACCTCCTTCCTCTCTTCTTTGTTTATCATATTTGTTCATTCACTTGTTCATGCACATACTCCATCATAGCTCCCACGAGAGCATCTCATCAATCTCCCTTTTATTCTCTTTTTTAATCATCACTTAATCAACACACACATATATTTGCATGCATACACACACACCTAATTTCCTAGGGGTTTTAAAAGCCAACAAAGGTGAGTCGTTCTTCATGCTCTTCAAGTTATTCCATTTATGTAAGAATTGATACTACATATTTCATTGGCTAATCCATATTTGTGTATTTCTTGCAAGGGTAATCATCAAGAAAGCGCCTTCTACCACGGCCAGCCATGCTTGTAGAAGAAGAAGTGAACCCACGTCTCTTCCGCACAATCTCCTCGCTCAAAAGGTATTTCTCGCGATCGCTCTCTATTTGCATTTACTGCACCTCCTTCGGTACCTACGCATACCTGGCTATCACGATCACATATTAGGAGTTGTGCTCTGTTCTTTATTTTCCCATATTTTCTGCATATTTTCCTTATAGCACTTTGTAGTTCGAAAGAACGAAAAAGCGACGTCTACAAAAACCATGAGCTATCTTCTAACTTGCACTAGGAAAAACTTGCTAGGATGTGCCAGTGAGCTATCTTCTAACTCATAATAAAAGAAGAGCTACTAGAGTGTGGTGCTAGTGAGCTTGCTTCTTACTCATAAAAGAAATGGCTGACTTTGTGTGTCACCCTCTAGAGGGTTGTTGTAACACCCAGAAATTTTAAATCTTAATAAATAGAATAATCAAGAGAAAATCAATGCTTTAAAATAATCACCAAGGGGCATAATATTTAATTAATGGTAAATGAGTTGACAACAAAAATCTTATTATATATATGTGAAATTGATATGGAATGAAATGGAACATTATAGTTTGGAGATTAAATAATGAACTGCAATGAGGGGTAAGAGATTGGACCGATTAGAACATGATTGAGCTGACAAAACCCTAACATTTCTTAAGATGGTAAAACCCAATAATATCGAAAACCTCATAATTATCGCATGTGTAAGACCAACTCAGAATTACATAATGGGATAGAATATTAGTAAAGATAATTGGGTCAAACAAACATGTTTGAGTTAGCAAAAACCCTAACTATGACTTGAGGTTGTTAAACCCAATAAATGAAAAACATTGCATGTGAAAAATTAAAGAGGAATTAGACGAAACTTCATAGAGAAGAACTAAATAATATATCACAACCATCATAAAGAAATCAGGGCCAGTGACACATGTTTGACTTAGTCAAACTCAAAAAATCGAGAAACCTGATAAAGTGGGAAATGCGTTATTACATGTAAATAACCCCAAAGACCATGAAATCAACATGATAATTGGACTCATAAGAGTTTATTGGGCTTAGTGTGTGGCTTAAATGAGCTTAAAATGGTAAAAATAGTATTTAATTTGAAATACCCACTTAATGAGTTAATTAATAGATTAGTAAGTCTAATTAGGCCATAAACATGGGCAAAAACCAAAGATAGTCATAACCCATCATGGATGGGAGTCTTCTCAACTAAAACCCTAAAGAAATTCGAAGTTGAAGGCTTCAAGGAAGGAAATAAATAAAAGAAAACTCGTAACTAGGATGCCAGAGTCTCATTAGGACTCCTAATGGCCTATTCCCTTAAATACAACCCAATTCCCTTCTTTGGCCGACCTCACATCCTAGGCTCTATACACCCTTCTAGTGAAGGCAAGCTCTCCATTGGGTATTCCATCCCTTTGGACTAGCGAACCTTCTCCCGAACCTTCGTAAGTCTCTGTACCCTGTGGATTCCCTCACGGCAGACCGAGCTGGTTGTACTATCCTGAAGACCTGGGTTTAGACATCCTTTGCATGGTGAGAGTTGTGATTTTAGTTGTGACCCAAGAAGCTAAATTCTATCCAACTAAGATCTCACCTGGAGTGACACATCATTCCGAAATCAATTTAATTAATTGTGAAACTCCTAAACCATGCACTGAACATCATAACTTGTTTGAACTCTATTGATTGATTCACATCTTGTTGTTCAACTTGTTTGTTTATTTGCCTTGTTAAATGGACTCATATCATCATGTTAAATTCAATTATGTGGACTATGAGGATTGTTGGCCCTTTTGGTATGGCAGCAAACTACCTAGTAGGAGGTGAATAGGTTTTCTAAAATTTGAAACAGAAACTTAAACACAGAAAATTATCACTTGAAAGTTTGGTTAGTTTAGTGTGATAAAGAGTAGCAGTGTGGAAGCAAATAAATAATCACACAAATAACACAAGAGATTTATCCTGGTTCGGCCCTTACCACATGGAAGTCCTACGTCCAGTCCCCAAGCAACCTCTTGGATTTTACTAACCAAGGGTACAGTCCCCCTTAAGGACAATACACACCTAGCACCCCAGCTAGTCTTCTTCTCTTTCCCGGGTAAGAAGGCAGCACTTCTCTTGCAGGTAAAGAAGCCAACCTCCTGGTAGAAACCCCAGTGCAGTTCTGCTAGACACAAACCCTTAGCTGGGTTCTACACTGTATACAGTCCTACAGCTGGATAGAAGTCTTTCTTAGAAAAGAAAGAACACGGATGAGAGTTCTACAAGAATGGACTTTGACCCAGAAACTCTCAACCAAAAGACTCCCTCCCCAGAATTAAATCAGCTCAGAGAGAGAAAGAAGAGAGAGAAGAAAGCTTGAAGATTCTTGAATGCTTCAGACACTTTTGCTTGCTTTTCTGGCTCAGGCTCTTTCTCTCTTTTCCTTTGAGTAATGTGGCGTTGAGGTTCCTCACTGGATGTACACTCCTTCAAAGATTTTCAGGAAAGCTCTCTCATTGATCTTCAGCCTTGCTTCATCTTTTATATGTGAGGCTTTGAATAGATCCGTTGAAGAGATCCGTTGGAGCTCTTGCTGATCTTCTCTTCATTTGTCTTAATCAGACTCTGGTGGTCTTCGAGGTCTGTAAGCATATAAGAGAGTGTTATCATAAAAAGTGTTTACCAGATAACAATGCATGCTACTGTTTTTCTGCTAACATGTTGAAACTAGTAGTTCATATCTTTTTCTGACACGACTTTGAGATATGCATGCAGCCTTTTTGTCAGAAGATATTTGACTTTTCATTAGGCGCCAAACATATTTGAAACATCTGAATATAAAGGAAATCGATGTTTACATGAAGTCAATGTTGGACAAAATCGATGTTTACGTGAAAGCAATCGATGGCCAAATCAATGTTCAATCATAAGCAAATCGATGTTTGACTTATCAAATAGATGTGAGAAGCAAATCGTTGTTTCTTACTTATGAAATCATTATGATGATCAAATCGTTATGGCAAGCAAATCGAGGTGAAACTTATTAAATCGTTGTGAAGCCTTAGCGAATCGTTATAGAAGGCAAATCGATGTGAGAGCAAATCGTTGCGCTCACTTATCAAATCGTTATGATGATCAAATCGTTATGGCAAGCAAATCGATGTGAAACTTATCAAATCGTTGTGAAGCCTTAGCGAATTGTTATAGAAGGCAAATCGATGTGAGAGCAAATCGTTGCGCTCACTTATCAAATCGTTATGAGAACCAAATTGTTATGAGAGCAAATCGTTGTTCTCACTTATGAAATCGTTGCACAATAAAATCGATGTTTCACTTAATGAATCGTTACACGATCAAATCGTTGTGTAACTTATGAAATCGTTGTTAGTGAAATCGATGTGGCACTTAGAATAGAAATTGATGTATATTAAATGAACATCGATTTAACATTTTAGTGCGCCTTATTGCATCAATGTGAGACTTAGCATTTTGCTATAAGATTGATGCGACACAGATGAAAATGATATTCAATTTAATTACTCATAAATTTTATTTTCACCAAAACAAGGACAAATAGAGAGTGGTTCAACAATCTCCCCCTTTTTGGTGATGACAAAATTTATGTGAATTTTCTGACACAAATATATATGAAGGATAGATATGCAAGAGAAAATTCATAGAAATTAAATTCTCCCCCTTTTGTCACTAACCAAAAAGGAAGGATCTTACCATCCATTTCTTCCCCCTTTGAGAGAATTTCTTACCATTGAGGGGTTCAACAATGATTGTCATTTATTGAATAACTCCCCCTTAATCTGTGCTCCCCCTGAGCATGTGACTCCCCCTTAATGTGAGGCAAGTCAGATCTTGTTGCTCTTGACCTTTGACATGTGTTTGTCAAGTCTTCAGAATTATTGCCTGCATTTATCTAACAAAAAACTTACAAACATTGTTAGTAGCAATAAAACACATTCAATCCTTGTGACTACTTTCTCTTCAGATATGATTTGAGTGAAGAGTCTGCAGTCATCCTTGCCTTGAGCATCCTTGATCCTGATGCCCCAAGGCTACCCTGCACACAACTTATTCAAAAATAGGTACCCAAATCTTTTTGGGTCCTTGATGGTTAGATGCGTGAAGAAAATCTTTAGGAATCCAAACTAAGTGCCTTGTTGTGCAGGTATTTATGGTGTGTCCTAATTTATTACAATGAGAGCAACAATGAATATAGTTTATTTTGTAGTTTTGATTTCCCTTGATTTGAACAAACCTTTTAGAAACCTTTTATTTTGATGCACTTAGATTTCAGGTTTCTTTTTCTGAGGTGTGTTGGTTTCTTTTACAAATTTTGGTAAAGGATATTTACATGGAATTGTGACTTGTTTTTCCTTTTATGAGGGTATGTATCCAAGCCCTTGTTTATTGTTTTCAGATTTTGACCCTCTAAGCATAGGGCTAAGGATGTTTTCCCTTTAGTTAATTTTTCAATTGATTTTTTTTAATAAAGATTTTCTTCAGTTAGAATTTTTAATTTTTCTTCTAACTCTAATTTCTCATTATTCTTGCTTTTCAAATCTTCATTTAAAAGATAATTATTATCTTTACTGTCCTTCAGTTGTTTTTCAATTGTTTCATTTCTGATTTAAGATCAGAATTAGTATTTTCCAAACAAGTAAGGTTGTTCTTGATATTTTTCAATTCTTTTATAACAACCTTGTGTTTATCATAGAGTTCATTAAAGACTTCTTCCAAGTCTTCAGATTCTGACCCTGAATTTGTGCATGAATTAAGAAATGAGTCAGAATGTACCTCATCTAGTCCTACCATGAGGGCTAGATTTACTTGCTCTTTTTTTTTTCTGAGTTTGATAATTCTGAGCTTGTGGCCTCATCATTTTCCCAAGCAGCTGCCATGGCTTTTCTTTTAATTTTTTTGTGCTGCTTCTTGGGCTTTTCGGTTTCACCAGTCTTCTTGAGCCTTGGACAATCTGGTCTCAGATGTCCAGGTTTTCTGCATTCATAATAGACTAGTTCTTTTTCTTTTCTCTCTTTCTTTTGAATCCTTCTTGATTCATTTTTCTTTTCTCTGAGAATCTTCTGAAGCTTGGACAGAACTTCATCTACGTCACTGTCTTCAGAATCTACATTTTTGAACTAGAAGAAGAAGTGGAAGGAGCAGCTACCACTTTAAGAGCATTAGTACATTTCTTCTTAGATGAACTTTCAGATAATCGCTCCATATTATTTCATGTGCCATGAGAGAACCTATTAAATTATCAATTGACATTTTGGTTAATCATGAGCCTCTTCAATAGCAGTTTTCTTAGGTGTCCATGAAATAGTAAAGACCTAAGTATCTTTCTAACGGTTTCCTCATTAGAAAGAGTTTAACCAAGAGAGCTTAAACCAACTACAATGCTTGAAAATCTATTATACATCTGAGTAATGTTTTCGTTTGGAAGCATTTTAAATTGCTCATATTGAGAGACAAGAATATTTATTCTAGTTTGTTTCGCTTTGTCTGTCCTTCATAAGTTATATGCAGTTTATCTCATATTTATTTTGCAGATTTACATGCAGAAACTCTACTAAATTTCTTTTTGGATAAAGCACAACATAAATAGTTCTTAGCTTTAAAATTTAAGGTTAGTTTACTTTTATCTGCTGGTGTAATGGCAGTAGTGCCTTCAACATGAACAATAACAAAGTCACCTACCTCAATTACCTACCACAGATCAAAGTATGTGCCTCGAATGAAGCATTCATTCTCAACTTCCAGTATTGGTAGTCTTCTCCATCAAAGAATGGAGGTCTTGTGACTGATTGACCTTCAGCATATCCTTGAGCTACCATGGATCTTTGCTCTAAGATCGTTGGATCTTCTTTGAATGTTCAGAGACCCGCTTTGATACCACTTGTTGGCCCTTTTGGTATGGCAGCAAACTAACCTAGAAGGGGGTGAATAGGTTTTCTGAAATCTGAAACAGAAACTTAAACACAGAAAATTATCACTTGAAAGTTTGGTTAGTTTAGTGTGATAAAGAGTAGCAGTGCGGAAGTAAATAAACAATCAACAAATAACACAAGGGATTTATCCTGGTTCGGCCCTTCCCACATGGAAGTCCTATGTCCAGTCCCCAAGCAACCTCTTGGGATTTTACTAACCAAGGGTACAGTCCCCCTTAAGGACAATACAACACCCAGCACCCCAGCTGGTCTTCTTCTCTTTCCCGGGCAAGAAGTCAGCCCACTTCTCTTACAAGTAAAGAAGCCAAGCTCCTGGTACAAACCCCAGTGCGGTTCTGCTAGACACAAACCCCTAGCTGGGTTCTACACTGTATACAGTCCTACAGCTGGACAGAAGTCTTTCTTTAGAAAAGAAAGAACACGGATGAGAGTTCTACAAGAATGGACTTTGACCCAGAAACTCTCAACCAAAAGACTCTCTCCCAGAATTACAATCAGCTCAGAGAGAGAAAGAAGAGAGAGAAGAAAGCTTGAAGATGCTTGAATGCTTCAGACACTTTTACTTGCTTCTTCTTGGCTCAGGCTCTTTCTCTTTTCCTTTGAGTGTATGTGGCGTTGAGGTTCCTCACTGGATGTACACTCCTTCAAGGATTTTCAGGAAAGCTCTCTCATGATCTTCAGCCTTGCTTCATCTTTTATATGCGAGGCTTTGAATAGATCCGTTGAAGAGATCCGTTGGAGCTCTTCTAGACGTTGCTGATCTTCTCTTCATTTGTCTAATCAGACTCTGGTGGTCTTCAAGGTCTGTAAGCATAGAAGAGAGTGTTAGCATAAAAGAGTGTTTACTAGATAACAGTGCATGCTACTGTGTTTCGCTAACATGCTGAAAATAGTAGTTCATATCTTTTTCTGACACGACTTTGAGATATGCATGCAGCCTTTTTGTCAGAAGATATTTGACTTTTCATTAGGCGCCAAACATATTGAAACATCTGAATATAAGGAAATCGATGTTTACATGAAGTCGATGTTTGGACAAAAATCATGTTTACGTGAAAGCAAATCGATGTTATAAGTATAGGCAAATCGATGGCCAAATCGATGTTCAATCATAAGCAATCGATGTTGACTTATCAAATCTATGTGAGAAGCAAATCGTTGTTTCTTACTTATGAAATCGTTATGATGATCAAATCGTTATGGCAAGCAAATCGATGTGAAACTTATTAAATCATTGTGAAGCCTTAGCGAATCGTTATAGAAGGCAATCGATGTGAGAGTAAATCGTTGCGCTCACTTATCAAATCGTTATGATGATCAAATCGTTATGGCAAGCAAATTGATGTGAATTATCAAATCGTTGTGAAGCCTTAGCGAATGTTATAGAAGGCAATCGATGTGAGAGCAAATCGTTGCGCTCAATTATCAAATCGTTATGAGAACCAAATCGATATGAGAGCAAATTGTTGTTCTCACTTATGAAATCGTTGCATTATAAAATCGATGTTTCACTTAACGAATCGTTACACAATCAAATCGTTGTGTAACTTATGAAATCGTTGTTAGTGAAATGATGTGGCACTTAGAATAGAAATCGATGTATATTAAATGAACATCGATTAACATTTTAGTGCGCCTTATTGCATCAATGTGAGACTTAGCATTTTGCTATAAGATTGATGCGACACAGATGAAACATGATATTCAATTTAATTACTCATAAAATTTATTATCACCAAAATACAAGGACAAATAGAGAGTGGTTCAACAAGGATATTAGATGGCCAGTCCTTTCAATCTTATGAATCACCATATCTTCAATCCCATGTTTGTTTCTCACCACGTGAGGGACAAACATCAACGTCTATGGTTATGTACGCACACCGCGCACTAACAACTTAATATTCCCTCGAATTTAACTCCAATCAAAACCTGAATAGAGCTTTCTCCCCACCATGATTCCCATGTACAGAATGTCTAGAATGTGATAGATTAGCTCACCCCTCAGCAAATCAATCTTATTCAATCTTGTATCCCTACAAGTCTAGTAGTCTCTTTTGTTTCCCTCAAGTTCCAAGCTTTTCATCAAGTATATGTTTGCAATTTTAAGGTTAAGTGATCTATATCATGCCTCCAAAAATGGCAACCTGAATCCCAAGGCATCTGTTTTCCCCTCTTGGGATCGAACTCAGGCCCTTAGATCGCGACAGCCCGATACGTCGCGATATAAGGCTTGTTGCGACGTAACGTACCATGACGTTATTAATGCGTCGGAACGACACAAAGTGATCGTGCCTCTTGTCGCGACATATCGACCCATCTCGTTATTAATGCGGTAGGTCGGTATGATGCATTCATCACCTGTTTGTCACATTCCTTGTTCACCCATGCTGCGTTCTGGATACTCCTGTCACGTTCTTCATAACACCATGACACATTCACAGACTTTCACCTTAAAATTGAGTTTTCTCAAAAAACGTGTACTAGATAGTAAGTTAATGTTATGAACACCCTGTGAACACCTATTAAAGACTAGTAATAAAATGGTAAATTGACTTAATCATGTTAAACATATCTCTTAATTGTTAACTCTTACACTCTTGGAAATATTCATCTCATATCGTAGTTTTGTACCATTGCTCTTGAGACTGTTGCCTCGTGTGTCATGTACTCACCATGTTGTAGATAGGAACACTCTTCTGTGACTGAAGGACTCTCTGCCTGGTATTCCTCTTGTCAGAATAGAATGTTTTCATCTGAGACCTCCGTAAGTCTCTGCTAGCCTTGGATTCCTACAAGGTCGCCGAGCCGGTTTTACCATAAAAAACCCATGATACCTTTCTGATCATGCCAGAGTATTGTACAACATGTATCAACCAACTATGCGTCGACTATTTTACTAATCTCATCTTGTCTCGACCCTGTTGTTTCTCGTGGTTGGTAAACCAAAACTTGGATTGGTTCTTGGATTACAAGTTCTCATCTCATTCAGTTGCTGAAATCTCATCTTAATATATAACCTTCTTGTGGCCATAAAGTGATTGTCTAGATGAAATCATGTGGATCTTTGGATCTGTTGGACTAACAACAATGCTAGGCGTTAATAAGGTTTTGGTCGGGTCCTGGGACGAGCACCCAAATATTGTGTACCTACAGGGGTTGTTGACCATGGTGTTGGCATTGCACCCCAATCGTGTTAAATTAGTCTATGACAATCAAATCGTGTAATCGTGTATCGTACTCATTATATCGTGATCGTGATATGGCCAAATCGTATACTTGCTAATCGTGACATGTTCATGTCTACTCCATTATGCTCAACTCTCATGAATGTCATGTCTTGTTACTGCCATGTTGCTCTTGCTCGTCATTAGGATCGTGAGATGGTCAAATTGTGTAGTCGTTAATCGTGATATACTCTTGTTTGCTTGTTCGTGCTAGACTCGTGACTATTTTGTCTTGATACTTGTTCAGTACTTGTGCTCTTTACTTGTTACTGTTGTTTGAACTCTTTTTATCGTGATCCTGCCTATTTAAAGTGTTAATTCATGTAAAACTTCCATGGTTTCAGAGATTTAAGTCCTACTGAGCGTGTGCTCATCAAGTGTTATATAATATTTTTTTTTCAGGTAAGTATGATGAAGACAACATATACGATAATGGGGCTGGGCAAGATTAGTGAGCGTTGAAGCTACCCTTAGAGTTCTTATACAGGAGAAATAGTTAGTCAAGCGTATTAATGTAATCTTTTCTTTATTGGTGAGAAAGAGTGTTCTAGGTTATTAAGATTTTGTTTTGATTTGACATTAGTGGTTGTGTCATCTGTTTATAGTGAAATAAAGAAGGAGATTTTAATTATTGAATTATAGGCCTACTAGTGTTGGTCATTAGTCTTTGGCTTATGACTCACTCGATCGTCACGTCTCCCGATATATTACGTTGCTAAAAATGGGGGCATGACAATTGTCTTGAAAGCTACCTTCTTGCTTGATAAAAGAAGGGTTGGTTGTTATTGGTGGTTAGTGAAAGCTTAGAACAGTTGGTTCTAGGGACTGGACGTAAGATTGTGTTGGTTAGCTCGAAACTAGGATACATCGTATGTCTCTTGTGTGATTGTTTGTCTCCTACTTGGTCAAGCATTACATGCATTAGTAACCTAAGATCTACACAGTTTCACTGTTAGTAATCACATACAAATCACTTAGCATTTAAGAGTTAGATCAGTTCATAGTCATCGAAGTTCTTCATTTACTTTAAATCATATTTTGAGCATTATATTAATTTTAAAACAAGACAAAATCTATTCAACGTCCCCTCCCCCCGGTTAAGCCATAGCCTGCGCAATAATGAGAACTTGATTTGTTGGTTTGGATGAGCCAATACCTTAGGCTGATTTTATAGATGCATTTGAGCAGAAGTACTATCCGACCCATGTGCGAGATGCTAAGATTTTAGAGTTCATGAATTTAATTTGAGGAAATATGCTTGTGGCTAATTACGAAGCTAAGTTTCTGGAGTTGAAAAAAATATGTCCCTCAGTTCTTTAGTGAGGAAGAAGAGCAGACTAAGAAGTTTGTGAATGGGCTCAATTTGTCAATTAAGAGTTGGGTGGCACTATTTAGGCACACTACCATGGCGGGAGCTCTAGAAACTACATTTATAGTTGAGAAAAACATATTATGGTTCATAGAGGATCGAAAAAAGGTAGAAAAGATGAAGAAACCTATTTACCATAGAAGGGGAAGCACTATGCCACCTCACATGACTTCCTAGAACCAAACCAAGATCTGAGCCTTCTGACCTCTCATGATCTCCAAACTCTAGCAAATGAGCAAAATGGCACTTAGGCGTCCTCAACCATCACTCACATACTAGCTGTCAAGTATTGATGCTCGTCAGTTGTGAAGCCCAATAGTGGCCTTGGTGCATGCACATTTTAAGATGGTATGTCACATTAATTGCAAGTTGTAGCATACTACTTGTGTTCATCCAAGTCAAATATTTCAGAATTAAGATATGTGAACTCGATTCTGGATATAAAGTGGGAGAGGTCATGATAGGCTTGGGTCAATAGCTCAATCCTGGGTCTATATCTAATGTTGGACTCGACGACTTAACATTGTAGTAGAGGAGGAAGAAGAGAAAGAGGAAGAGATTTAGTCGCATATTGGTCAAAAGAACTTCATTATCGTCAACTGCATTAACCTCAAAAAAAGAGGCCCCTGGTCACATACATCCCTAGACATGTGTTAATGTTGTCTCTCTCCTCTCTTTTCTCCCCATCTTTTTCCATTGATTAAGTTCAGATTGACTTGACCATTGGAGAGTTTTCCCTAAAAATCTCTTTATGACTCACCTTTTCCTCTATTGGCCGCCCTAGGATGGAACGTATTCTTGTCATCAACAAAACCATTGACCATTCAAGATTAGATCTTAGGCGAGTTCTCGCGTCTCTACAAGTAAGTTGACCTCATCAATTTCTTGGAGGATTTTACTTTCAGAAAAGCTTCCTGCAATGTGATTTCATCAACATTTCATGTCATGTTTGTGCAATCAAAATATCCCTGTACCCCTCTAGAAGCATGCAATGATCCACTAATCAAAATGATGGATGAATGATAACATGCCAAGCACAGCGTCCTCAACTCATGTGGGAACTTACATATAATGGTCTCCAACTATGCATAATAAACCATCCAGGTTGTCCATATCTTCTATTTTCATTGATGTACTGAACTCAAATAGATCTTGTACCCTTGTGCCTACATTTAAAATAAATGAGATGAGAAGATGAAGAAGTTGATAGAGGACAACGTCGATGATCACTCTTATGAGCCTCATGTTTTTTCTTTTTAAATTTAAACTCAAAATTTGTCTTGGATTATGTCATAGAATCCATGGAGTTTACATTCTTAATGTAACTTGTAAACTATTTTTTTTTATGATATAGAACGAAGTATAGTGATAATCAAGCCTGCACGAAATTTAAGAGACCCAAGTTAAAATCCCATATCACACCTAACAACATCTCTTTTTGTTTCTCGCCTCTCATAAACATGTATTCTATTAACCCCTTGTTTGGAGTTTTCGTAAACAGAAGTGAGTTTATGCCAATGTCTCTTTACCGAGAGATTTCTATCATAATCACTCAAAGTAAGTTTATGGAAAATATATTGTGGTGGTTGTTCCCTATTTGGGCCTGAGCCAAACGGGCCTCCACTGAAGAAGATGGGAAGATGAATGCCGATGCGGACGGAGGCCTGCAACACCAGAACTAGATCAGGGGGCCCTATTTCACCAGGGAGAACCCTCTGATGCCTAAGTCAGTATAGGACTAGAGAGGCTTGAAGGAAGGGGGTTCTCGTGTGTGAATCGCGTGAGGCGAGTGTGAGTGTTCAAGGTTGCATTACCTTTGCATGGAGTTTACCTGAGCCTTTTATATGCGAAGGTGCAGAGGGAGTGGGACAGAACGTCCCTAATGACACCGGAAGGGCGCGCCCATTGGCACCTCTGGCGGGGAGTTACGCATTACGGCGCCCGTTGAGGGCTCGGTATTTAACGCACCACTTGATCGTGGGGGGCGTGCGTTGTAGCTGTTGTAACCGTCGTGATAAGGTGAAGGGCTGCTTGGATTCTCCTGGGCAAAAGGTACCAAGCAGGTTGCCTGTTCGTAGGCTAGACCTACTGTTCGGAGCCGAGCCCACTGCTCGTGCCTAGTACCCGGGCGCTGCTTATGCCAGGGGTCCATGCACGATTCCTGCAGAGCCTGTTCAGTGGACAGTGTCAGAACCGAACAGGATGAGGGGTGTCCGGAGACTGCCCCTAGGATCCTAGGGGCGCTTAGGAGCAGAGATCGGGTTTCGGGATCTTCAACCTCCTCCCGAGGACACGTGTCGCCTTGCTGAAGGGCCCGCACCCATCCGTAGGATGACGATGGGCCATGATGGGCCGCGCGGGTTTAGGTGGCTAGAAATGGCCACCACACTTGCTCCCCACGCCCTCGAGCTGGCTCGGGAACCGGGCCGTTTGAGGGCGGAAGCCTGATCGAATGTCCCTCTTCGCATTAAATGCGATACTGACCTCGGTCACCGAACGGCAGCAGGGCGACCGCTTGTTGCTTCTCCTCGAAGACAGAGGAAATCTCATGATGATGAATGACGTGTCGAGGCAGGGACCCCGCACAGCACTTCGAACGGACGACGGCGGCACGCCCGAATGGTCGCTTGGAGCAGGGGAAACGCCGTTTTGGCCTTTTCGAATTTCACGCTACCCCTTATAAGGAAGAGGAGGGGTGAGGCGGGAGCTCACGCCTTCAATCTTCAAAAAGCTTACTTTCCCCCGACGCTTTCCATCGTCTTCTTCCTTGCGATCACTCCTTTTCTTCTTCGTCCGCCGCTCTTATCGTATCCGGCTATGGCTCACAAAGGAAAGCT
>CM024754.1:34300291-34402182 GCA_014218235.1 Colocasia esculenta
CGACACCGCATAGTTCTCAAACCCTAGCCACGTGTGCACATCAGAGGCTCTCCCTCGCGTCTGATCCTCGACCGGTTTTCCCTACGCCAGACTCAAACGGTGGAGAAGGGGCTCCACGGAAACAGGCTAGTAACCACCACAAGGGGCACGTACTGGATGGAGTCGCACTCGGCGCCTAGGCTCATCGGCGGAATAACTCTATGCTAGTCATTCAGAAGGAGCCTAGCTTAATGCCTGGGAAGAACACAACACAAACACAAGCACGACATTGCACCAACACACGCATAGATGGAGACGCTCTCAACGTCTGGCACACCGTGCCAGGAAGCAAACACCGCGTGTCCTAGCCTCACACACACAAAGGGTTCACACTGTTGGGACCTACCTGTGGGGTTGATGGCAACCCCGATTGCCGTTAACCCAGAGTAAATGATGCAGTACCCTGCGTCTACCGTGGTAGATGACAGCATCCCCTGCCGTTAACCTCAGCTTGACGGCAAGTCACATTACCGTCAAATTCATCCTGAAGAGCTTAACAATAGCACACCTTGACGTCAACTTCTTCAGCTCCAGCAGCAGATACCCCTGTTGACATAAAAAATAAAATTTGGTGTCAATCCCCCATTAATTATTCCCAGAAATTCCCCTCCCCCTAACCAATGAAGGCACCATCGGTTAGGGGATTTTTTCCCTAACCGATGGGGCTACCATCGGTTAAGGGGGTTTTTCCCCTTAACCTATGGTCATCGGTTGAGGGGGAGACCCCTCCAACCGATGGTGCTTCCATCGGTTAGAGGGGAACTCCCCTCTAACCGATGGAAGTTCCATCGGTTAAGGGGAGTCCCCTAACCGATGGGGATTCCATCGGTTAGGGGCGTCTCCCCCTCTAACCGATGGAACCCATCGGTTAGGGGGGGATTCCCCCTTTAACGATGGATGTTCCATCGGTTAGGGGTCCCCTTCAAAAACAAAAAACAAAAAACAAAAAAAAAAAACAGGCACATCCCCTAACCGATGGTACCCCCATCGGTTAGAGGAAGTGCCCCTCCCCCTAACCGATGGTACCCCATCGGTTAGAGGGGTTTTAAAATCCTCTAACCGATGGAACCCCCATCGGTTAGAGGGAATTTTCCCTCTAACCGATGGAACCTCCATCGGTTAGGAGCCCCCATTCCCACAATGTAAGGGGGTGCCTTCCCCTATAAAAGGCACCCCATTCCCCATGTTGAAGCCCCCGGCCGGAGAGGGGGCTACAGCCCCTTTCTTTTCAAAAAATTGTTGTTCCCCTTGTTGAAGGAATAGAAATTCCAAATTCCCAAAGCTCCCTTCTTCTTTCTCAATCTCATTTCTTTGTGAGTGAAGGTGCCAAATCTTCTCCCGAGCATTGAAGAAGTTGTTCGTTTACGGCATCGGCAAACTTCTTCGGCTAAAAGTCCGCAATAGCGGCATAGGCCCCCATGGGCTATAGGTTCTAAATACCGTCCATTCTGGACATATGGTATTTTAGATATCTTTGTAATTCATGCCACCTCCCATCGAGTTTTAACTCTCGGGATGGTGTGTTTGTGCTATATGCATATATTTCTTAGAGGGACTCTGCCCAAGTGGAGATTCTGCCCGAGAACATATTCATATATTCACAGATTTGCATTTTCATATGTTTCCTAGAGGAAACTCTGCCCAAGTGGAGATTCCGCCGAAGAACATATCTATAAAGTTCAAATCTGCGTTTATATTTATATGTTTCTTGGTGGAGATTCTGCCCAAGTGGAGATTCTGCCCAAGAACATGCTCGTATATTCACAAATTTGCATTTTTATATATATGTTTCCAAGAGGAAACTCTGCCCAAGTGGAGATTCCGCCTAAGAACATATCTATAAAGTTCAAATTTGCCGGATACTCACTCAAACAGAGATACCGGTGAGAAAATATGCATAAACTGCAAATTTGTGTCATACACATACTTTCTTAAGGGCAAAATCCCTTCGGGAAAAGATTCTCTGAGGACACATGGATACAAGTACACGTTCATATGAATGTATCTTCATGAAGGCATTCCGCATAAGTAGAAACTCCGCCAAACTAAATTTATGAAAATTGTGTTGATATACACACATCCAAAGAAAAAGGGACAAGACCCGAACTGTGCTCAGATATTCCAAAAAGCAGCACGAATGCATACTCACAAGAACTGTGTTCATGTGGACAGTTTCTAGAAAGGAACTTCAAGTTGACAAGAACGTCACGGAGATATGTCCATACGTTCTCCGAAAATCATACTCATACAAGTAAAAAAAATGAATGATGAATGAATGAAACGATGAACGAGGAGAAAGGAAATTCTACCTCAATTCGGACTTCATTTAAAAGAAGGAGTGTTGTAAAAGAATATCACGTCATAAAAAAATTGATGTAGCAACTCTTCTAATACAGAAATGCTACTTCGAATCATGACTTCCCCCAAGTTCAGAATCAAATGACGGGTATACGCCCGTCTGCAATAATAATCCTCAGGTCTGCCAAATAAAATCTTCAAACAACCTAAAATGATCTTTCTCCAAAAAGGAGAGGAGGGTGACCCTAAATGGGTTCACGGAAATATATCTGTTCCTTCTTAAAAGTCATATCTCGGACTCCACAAAGGGCAGCCTTTTCAAAATGCAACACTCAAAGCAAAAGTATTTCAAAAATAACCAAAAGAAAAATGATACATCATGACCAGGATTTTCTAAAAGAGTGTATATTTTCTCATCTCCTTTGCTATGAATGGTATTCGGGTTAAAACTGGTGTTAAATAACACCAAGAGTCTTAACTCGATGTAAATGTAACATCGACTCGGTCGATGGAGACAGAGGTCCAGCACATGCTACCTCAATCACCTGATGAGTATGGATACGGGACTCAAGGTTCAGATTAAAAACGGCGCACCCGTCCGTTCCACGGACACCTCCAACGTCCGTTCCACGGACACACCATACCGTCCATTCCATGGACACCAAAATTCTTCTTCCGCATTGCGCGGATTCTCTTCTGTCTCTTAGACAGACAGGCTGGCACGCCCCGCAAATACAAAAAACCAAAGAATGTGAAATAAATGAATTCACCAAAGAAATGAAATAAAACATGAATAAATTTAAAATCGCAAAGAAGAAAAAATCCCGTGTCAACAGCTGGCACGCCCGGTGGGACCTCTTCTCACCATTCATAGTAAAAAGGATGAGACATACATCTATTTTTCATGAAAGTCCTAATTCTGATGTTTTCCTTGAAGGTACAAACAAGAAGGCAAATCACAAACTGTTGAAGATGGTCGTCACTTATGGACGCTCGTCATCAACAACTATGCAAAGTTCGGTTACTGGCGACTCTGATCGCATTCGGAGATTCTTCCAGCAATGTCGGATCCCCTTATTCCCTAAGGGTGGTTCCTATGAAGAAAATGCTACTCAAGAGTCTCTCTCCAACAAGTCAACAAGGAAGGCGCATAAGAGTCATGGGCACGTCAAAGCTCGTCCTGCTATTATCAACAGGGGGCACCCGAATACTCTCCGAAGATAATGCTAATGAAGGGGATAAACCTAACTCTGGCCAACAACATTTATTGGCTGTGAGCCTAGGTAAGTTATATCCAAATCCAAAATTCAAAACCATAGCTAGTAAAACACAAAGGTAGGCTATTTCAAATCCAAGTTTCAAACCACAGCCAGTAAACCACAAAGGTTGGCCATCTCCAAATTCAAATTCAAAACCATAGCCGGCAAACCACAAAGGTAGGCTATGTCAAATCCAAAATTCCAGTTCATAACTGATAAGCCATCAAGGAAACCATATCCAGATGCAATTTCAAATCCATAGCCGACAAATCATCGAGACAGACATACCTGAGTTCAGTCCAAAACCATATGCAATCCCAGAATATGTCAAAACCAAATACCAGATATAGCCACAAACCATCAAGGTAGGCTAAACCCAATACATATCCGAATCTGAAACCCAAATCCAAACTCAAATCCTAAAATCATGGCCACCAAACCTCAATGGTAGGCTCCACCAAATTCCAATACCATACCTTTAACCCAAAAAAAAAGGGGCCATTTAGAAAAAACTAAGTCTGCCTAAATCCGGACTTGTTCAATCCAAGCAATTTCTTCAAAATCATATTTTCCATCTCTGCAACAAGGACAAAATAAAATCATAAAAGTAAAAGGCCATCAACTGCCACCTCAAGATCCGGCAAATCCATCATGATCAAAGGTCTGCAGGTACGGCTCGACGGAAGCCAACCTATCACCCTACGGGATAGGTATGTTCCTACAATCCCAACCTCAAACCGCTTCTCAGTTTTGCGGTGGTTTCAAGGAGAATCAGGAGATCCTAAGAAGGAGACCGATGTCAAGCAAAAGAACCGGCACTCTCCCAGGTTCAAACAAATTTGGGTTCCAAAAAAAAGGGAAGCCCAGAAACTCAAGAAGACTCAAGCAAATATAGCAAAGATGTTCAGTAAGAGAAGTAATGTCAAAGATGCTTCCCTTCAACATATTGAACTCAAGTACCATCATCGGCAAAAAAAAAAAGGAAAAAAGGGAAATCAAACTATACTCCTTAAGGCCTGAGAAATATTCGGGTAGTCAAAGAAATTTCAACTTAACAATTCAGATCTCGCGTATCGATCTCTGATCGTATACAGTGAATCTCAATATTTGATAGGCTGGGGGCAATTCCTAATGCCAATACTCGTCC
Source organism: Colocasia esculenta (assembly GCA_014218235.1). Classification (NCBI taxonomy): domain Eukaryota; kingdom Viridiplantae; phylum Streptophyta; class Magnoliopsida; order Alismatales; family Araceae; genus Colocasia; species Colocasia esculenta. Next base: position 34,305,035 of record CM024754.1, read on the forward strand.
ATCAAAAAGACGGCGTGTTACTTGGGCAGCTCAGGAAAAACCCAAGCTTATAATCTTCCCATACTATACCTCTGGGAGAGACTCTGGCAAAAGGGCAAAACAAATCGCAGAAGCCAACCCAAATATTCCCACTAAGGCCATCGGGCAGTTTGCCAGAAGAAACTGCCAGCTCAGCAGACAAGTCGGAACATCTAGTCAAGCTCTCCCTCGTGTTGGCTTTCAACGTGAAGGAATTCAAATCCCCTTCTTCAAAGAGACAAATGTTCAAATCAAAGAAGATGGGCTTCCTACTTCAAATATCAACGCCGTCATTGACTTGCCTATAAAGGAAAATTTTCAGACAATGTCAGGTGAGCGTAAATGCCAAGTGATGCAGCAATATCAATCTCAAATGGTTGTGCTTCTAAATGAAATGAGGTGATTGGCAACTTCAAGCCTCCAGCATTCTACAGAGCCAGTCTCTACTGAAAATCAACAAATTTAGTATCCAGATGGGTCTGCCCCGGCAAATTGTCCGGCAGTTTCTACAACTGGTCTTCTTTCTCAAACTACGGGTCAAGATATCATTGATCCGTCCAATGTTATGCATCCTCAAACAATTTCCATATAAAGGCATGAGATACAAAGGATTATTCAAGATGTTCGCTCAGTAGAGCGAAGGTATTCAGGTGGCAGATCCATATTCTGTTCCATATCCAGTATATCAATTCAAGAAGCTGCCAGAGATATGCCCTAAAGTCACAAAACTACCAAAGTTTAATGGACATGGGTCGCCATTGCAACATGTGCCACATTATGCTATTTACCTTGGTCGAGCTCGCCATCGGCAAATCTTATCTCTGAGATATTTTGCAACTTCCTTGATTGAAGTCGCATTTCAATGGTATTCAAAATTCAAGCCCAACTCGGTTACCGATCGAGCAGATATGCAAAAGAAATTCTTGGGCCATTTCAAACGGCTGAATGGAAGGTATCCCTCTTGCCAAATTATCTTCCCTCAAACAGAAGAAAAGGGGAGTCGGCAATCCACTTCATCAAGGGGTGGAGAGAGTTTAGCATGAAATGCAATACCCTCTGTTCAAGAAGATACAATCCCTATCTGCCAAAAAGGCCTCATATCAACAATCAAAGAGAAACTCTTGGGAGCAAATATCAAGAGCTCCGATCAATTGAATTCCATAGTGGCAGACATTGAGATGTTTCTAGCCGAGCAAATGACATATATATCTCATAAGGCAAGCCCCAAAGAGCGCAATAAGTTAGCAAAAGAAGTCAACATCATTGACTCCTCACCTGATGATGGAGCAAAGGGGGCAACAATCTCTCCTGCCCCAAAGAAGAAATCAGAAGCTAAAGCTCCACTGCCATCATTGATGGGGCGCATGAAGACTCCTTATTCTTTCAAAAAACAAGAAGTTATTAAAGAGGCTCTTTGATCTCTGCCTCGACAACCAATTAATATCACTGCCAACACCAAAGAAGCATGCAGATGTCAGCAAACAATCAGCTTAATTTGCCCGTATCACCGTATGGTGGGGCATGCAATTGAAGATTGCTACATCTTCAAAAATGAGGCCCAGAAGATCATTCAAATGGCCTCATATCTATGCAAAATGCTCTGGCTGACCCTCCTCAACTTCATGCTGGGATCGACCAGAGCAATCTGTCAATGTCATTTATATGACGAGACTTCCAACAAATTCAAATCATCCCGAGGACGGTCGTTCATGTAATCCTCCTCAAGATAATTCAGGAGCTCATTCTCTACCAAGATCAAGACATGATCCACATAGAATAATGAGGAAAGTCCAAAGGTAAATATACTCTTATGCATACTCAAATATATTCAGAACTGCCTCCTATGTCGCCATATGCAGACTCAATTGGGTGGCTATCCGAAGATCCTTCAACTCCTGTCAAGCCGGCAAGGTTATATTCTTTCCCTCGACATCTCACTTACTCACTTTTCCGGCTATGCCTTCAATCCGGATTGATGGATTACCGAGCTCCGGCAGAAATATAGCCAATTACTGCCCATATCATCAAATGATGGGTCATAGTATCAAAGATTGCATAAGATTCAAAAATGATGTTCAAAGTTAATGACGAGTATTCATCGGGTCAACCAGCCTCATACTCAGCAACCACCAAATGAACCAGCCAATCCTGGATCCTATGTGGTGAAAGTCATTAGTGCATCATCATCCTTTGGTCTTCCTCGGTCATCAGTGGGGGAGCATTCAAATCCATATTATCCAGTCAATCGTATACAAATCTGCATCTTCTACAATAAGCTCTCATTTGCAACAAAGAGCACCAAGTTATACTTGACAATCTCAGAAGACAAAGTCTGGTTTCCATACTTGAACCAACATCATATATCTTTCAGAGGGAAAGGAGATGTATGACTATTGTCTGGATCTCCATGATTTGGTCGAAACTCATATCTGGGAAGGAAAAAATTGATCAATATGGGAATTCTTTGGCGCCAGCAAATAAGGTGTCACAACGAGCCTATGGTTCAAGTCCAGAACCAAGCTCTATATCCAAAGATATGTGAATATTATCATCATCCCCTGGGCTATGGACGATACAAAGTCAAAGCCGAAATGGAGCAATTTAAAATGATCTTTTCAATACAGAATTAGAATATCAAAAGAAGTTGCGACAAAGCCAATCCCAGCAAGCAGAGGAGTTTGTGGATCATTATCACCAACTCCCATCTTCAATTATTCAAGAAGCAATTAATGCAACCTTTGAGAATGGGTCACTGTCGGCCCTCAAAATCAACCAGTTCCAAAAAGAGTCAACAACTCTACAGTAAGAGGCGGCTCCAACAAGAGAAGCATCTCCAAATCATCTTCAGAGCAGAAGTCATAAGCTCACTTAAAGCTCCTCAGGTATGAAATAAAATATATACATATATATACATATATATAAACAAAACAAAAAACAAAAACAAAAAACAAAAAACAATAAAGAATAATAATAATAATAATAAAAGAAGAATGAAAAAGAAAAAGAATAATGTAGCGTGATGCTGCTGCTGAGGTACCTCAGATATCAAAAAAAAAAAAGAACTCTCTAGAAAAGGGGGAGCATCATTTCTTAACATGATTTCAAAAAATGGCTTAGGACTTGGGGCCTAGGACGTAGGGCCTTAGGGCCTAGGACTTAGGGCTTAGGGCTTATTGAAAGAATATACTCCTTCTAGGTCTTCTGATAAAGCTACCTTCGGTCAATATACCTATGGGATGAGCTAGAATGGAAAATCGGCTCTGGGACTGGCTCTATCAATTACAGGGGAAAAATATAGAGAAGCATCATCTCTCAGCACGATCATGCTGACATACCAGCGTGGCCGCGGTAAATAAGATCATCACAAGAAAGGGCATGGTAAAGAGCAAAAAGCTGCAGCTACCACTTCCGAGAAGGTGACATTACAAAATCAAGCAAAGTCATACTTTTTATGGCAAAGAATCAAAGCCTCTTCCTGAAGATGAAATACAGGTAGAATCTTATGTCTTCAATCCCTCAGATGAAGAAGAAGAACTACCCAATATGCCTTCTCATAAAAGAAAAGAGCCAAAGTCCCCACGCCTCATCAAATGAGCCGAACAACGCTCCTCTCTCTTCAAATGGAAGGTTGTTGATTCCTATCTCTCAAAAGAAATCTGTCAAACCCGAAGAAGCCATCTGAATCCTGATTGAGGGATCTCCCTCATCGGATCAGACACGTGCCAAGGCTGATGACAAAATTCTTCAACACTCAAATCACTCCCCGTCAACCTTACTGTCTAGAAGGCAATTGCTTGGAGTAAGGACTTGAGGGAAACTCTCGTCAAAATACTCCAAGAAACAGAAATATATGAAGCTCATATGGCTAATTTCCAAGCTCAAATATATGAAGCACTGGCAGCAGATGTCACCTTCAAAGATAAAGGAATGCTACTATGTCACAATCATCCTTATATATATATGAAGGGACAAGTCAATGGCAACAAATTGAGTCAGATCCTAGCCGATCTGGGGGCATCTATCAATACAATGCCTCATAAAGCCCTTGAATCTCTACATCTCATGCCTCATGTGCAACAGATAAAAAGAGCACGAACCACTTGTTTTAAAACCAAAATTCAGAAGAAGCCATTGAAAGAGTCACTGTCAACTTAATTCTTAGAAGCTTCACCACCAGGTAGCCTTCTATATTATTGATGCTGATACAACATACAGAATATTGCTTGGAAGACCTTGGCTATAAAAATTTTGGGTCATCCCATCGACACCACATCAATGCATCAAATATGCAAAAGAAGGAAAGCAGTATACAGTCTTTGCTGATTAAACCCGTTTCGGGAAGATGAATGCAATTGACTAATGCCACTTTATATCTTGGAGGGCCAATTCCTCAACCCCTTGCCCAGTCTAAAGGGAAGGGTAAGCAACTTAAATGTTCAGATGAAGACAGTGAGACTGGCAAGCTTTTTGTGGTAAACAAAGGCTTTGTCAAATCACCTGCAAAGAATTCTCAAAGCAAAGTAATCCGCCCGAACGGTGAGGTATAAGTTATGAAGCTGGCCACATAAGTCAAGCCATCAACGGGAGTATCCTCTACCTCCCAGTCACATGCAAATTTACTCTCCAAGGCAAGATCAAAGTGTTCGACGATTGAAAAACATTCGTCGTCAAATATCGGGGAATGGAAATAGACCTCGACAAAATCAAGGCGATCCAACAGCTGCCAATGGCCTTCGACAAATTAATGAAGAAAGATACTCCCTTCATCTGGGATCAAGAATGCCAAATTGCCTTCAAGCAGGTCAAAGAATACCTTCTCGCTCCACCAGTGCTGGGGGCACCTATCGCTGGAAAGCATCTTATACTCTATATTTCAGCTATGGATGCTTCTCTGGGAGCTCTATTGGCACAAACAAATGAAGAAGATAAAGAGCAAGCTTTATATTATCTCAGCAGAAAGCTGATTGATCCAGAACTCCGATATGTTCCAACGGAAAAAGTGTGCCTAGCACTGATATTTGCCGTAAAGAAATTGAGGCATTATCTTCTGGCTCATGAAATTAAATTCATCTACAAGTAAGATCCAATCAAATATCTGCTAAGGCAACCCATATTGTCAGGAAGACTCGCGAAATGGGCTCTGCTCCTCATGGAGTTTGATGTCACATATATCCTACAAAGGGCAATCAAAGGGCAAGGCTTGGCCGAATTTTTGGCCGTACATCTAGTGCCAGAAGATTCCCCTTTTTCTACAAACCTCCCAGAAGAAGAAACTCTTTCTCCTGCAAGTGAAAATTCAATTCTCGAAGAGGTTGTCACAATTGAGCTACCCTCTTGGGAATTATATTTTGATAAGAGCTTCTCGAACTCTCCACTATACAGATGGCTCTACCAGCCCCTCTACTGGAGCAGGTATTGTCCTGGTCACCTCTCGAGAAGGAATATTATATAACTCTTGTGTTCTCATGAAGCCGCTCACAAATAATGAAGCTGAATATGAAGCTCTAATTATTGGGCTCTGGCTGGCTCTCGAAATAGGGGTCAAAAGTATACAAGTTTATGGTGACTCGCAACTGGTCATTCGACAGGTATTGGGCCAGTATAAAGTCCGAAAACCACAATCCATACTATACCACAGTCATGAAGCTCAAGGAAAGAATTCAACTTCTTCAACATATCCCATGTGCCGAGAAAGGAAAATTCTCAGGCTGATGCTCTAGCCAAACTGGCTTCTACCATAAAATTGCCTCCCGAAGGGGAATTGGACATAAGTGTCCGTTACAGAAGATTCATGCCCAGTATCCTTGACACTTAGTCTAATATCACAGTTGAGGAAGTATATAATACAGAGCTAGATGCAACAAATGAATCTGAAGATTGGCGCAAGCCGCTCATCAAAATCAAGAAAGGTTGGTTGCCACCTGATTAAGCACAGAAAATTCAGCTCTTACGCAGGGCCACCTCATATCAATTAATAGCAGAACAACTATATAGGCTGGTCCATGAAAAGAAAGGGTCAGTCCTCCTCAAATGCCTATCTTTCAAAGAAGCCAAAACCATCATGAAAGAAGTTCACTCCGGACTGTGTGGAGCACACCAGGCAGGAGAGAAAGTGAAAGTCAATATCAAGCTAAAAGGCTTCTACTGGCCTACTATGTACGCAAACTGCATTCAATATGCCCGTAAATGTCATCAATGTCAAGCATTTGGCCTGTGTACCGAGGAAATCACCAAATATATTACATCCCACAGCACCAACTTGGCCCTTTGCCGAATGGGGGATGGATATTGTGGGACCATTCCCACCCTTATCTCAAGGCCACAAATTCATATTGGCTGCTATAGATTATTTCTCTCGGTGGGTTGAAGCTCTCCCATTGAGGAAGGTAACCGGAGAATTGGTCGCCAAATTTCTCAAGCAAAACATAATATACAGATTTGGAACTCCTCACAGAATCATATTCGATAATGGTCACAATTCCGCAATAAACAATATATGCTTTAGCAGCCAAATTTCATATTAATTGGAGGACTTCTTCAGTATAAACATAAGCAAATGGATTGGCAGAAACCTTCAACAAAACCCTCTGCAAGCTGCTTGCCAAAATAGTCGGCAATAGAAGCAGGGAATGGGGAGAGAAAATCCATGAAGCTTTTGGGCTTACTAAACGGTACATAATACCCCTACCGGATGTTTGCCCTTCTCTTTGGTATATGGAGCTGAAGCAATGATACCCATCAAATTGAAATGGCATCCTGTCGGATGGCAATTCAAAATGAATCTCAAAGCCAAGATCAAAGTCAGATAGAAAGAAGACTTGAGGAGCTCTCCAACCTGGAAGGAAGGCGACTCGAAGCATATAAATCCCTCCAAGTATATCAAGTCAGAATGGTCTGCACTTTTAACAAATTGGCAAGACCAAGAGCATTCAAGCAAGGAAACCTCGTCATAGTCAAATGCAGAGAAGCAATGGCAAAAAAAAAAAAAAAAAAAATCGTGCGGCAAATTGCAGCCTACTTGGCTTGGCCCATGCATCGTCACTTTGGCATATGGAAAAGGTGCATATCGGCCGATGCACCATAAAGGTACTGTGCCCTTTCCTCCACTCAATACCTGAAAACAATACCATGCCCCAGAACATGAGTTCATCGGCTAATCATCAAAAAACAAATCTAATCACCCAGATAGGCATAAAAGCCGGAAAGGAATGAAAGATGCCTCTTTGAGGATCCATTCAAGTAGAAGCTTACCATGAATGGAGGTAGAGAATCAAACACCCATCTGTCAATCATACAATCCTTCAATCCTTGTAGGAGTATGAAGCCAAAAGTACTCCATCCTGCAATCTCATCACTCTTCATCAAATTCAATTCAAAACCAAACCATAGCCAGCAAACCACAAAGGTAGGTTATGCCAAATTCAAATTCCAAACCCATAGCCAGAAAACCATCAAGGTAGGCCATATCCAAAACCATAGTCAGCAAACCATAAAGGTAGGCTATGCCAAATTCAAATTCCAAATCCATGGCCAGAGAACCATCAAGATAGGCCATATCCAAAACCATAGCCAGCAAACCACAAAGGTAGGCTATGCCAAATTCAAATTCCAAATCCATGACCAGAAAACCATCAAAGTAGGCCATATCCAAAACCATAGCCAATAAACCACAAAGGTAGGCTATGTCAAACCCAAACCAAATCAGACCATAGCCAACAAACTACAAAGGTAGGCTATATCAATCTAAATCCCAGTCCATAGCCAGTAAACCACAAAGGCAGGCTATACTCAAAGCCAATTCAAAACCATAGCCAGCAAACCACAAGGGGAGGCTATATCAAGCAAATCTCAAATTCATAGCCAGCGAGCCATGAAGGCAGGCCATACTCAAATTCAATTCAAAACCATAGCCAGCAAACCACAAAGGTAGGCTATATCAACCCTAAACTCCACTCAAGCCAGCAAGCCATCAAGGCAGACCATACCCAAATTCAAGTCTCAAATCATAGCAGTAAACTGCAAAAGTAGGCTACATCATGCCACCATTAAGTCATATCCAAAGCCAATTCAAAACCCAAAGTCCTACCAACAAATCACCATGGTAGGTGACATCAAGTTCAAATTCCAAGTTCACATCCAAGGCCATCAAGGCAACTCATATTCAAATACAATCCCAATTCATAGTCAGCAAGCCATCAAAGCACGTTATACCCAAATTTGATTCGAAACCACATACACCAAACTATAAATGCCAAAATAAATCAAACCCAGAATACCAAATATAGCCACAAACCATCAAGGTAGGCTGAACCAAATAGAACCCGAAATTCCATATCTTAGCCATAAGCCGCCAAGGTAGGCTAAATCAAAACCAAAATCAAAACAAAACCAAAGCCAAAACCAAAACCAGAATCAAAGCCAAAATCAGAATCAAAGCCAAAATCAAAATCAAAACCAAAACCAAAATCAGAATCAAACTAAAACCAAAATCAAAACCAAAACCAAAATCAAAACTAAAACCAAAATCAAACCAAGTCTAGAGCCAAATCAACCTAAACCATCCAAAATCCAAAGCAAAATCAAAATCTCATATCCCATCCAGAATACCACAAGATAAACAGACATGTCCATATCCAAATCCAAAAACAAACCCAATCTCAACTCCAATACAAATCCAAATGTAAATCCCTTATCCCTGCCCAAGCCATCAAGGATGGCGGAATTCAAACCCAAAACCCCAAATCCAAACCTAAAACTCCATGCCAAAGTCTATATCAATATCCAAAATTAAGCCTGAAACTAAAGTAAACCCAAATCTCACATCCATATTCAAACTCAAATCAAAATACCACAAAGGTAAGTCACCACCCATTCTGCAGCCACGTCACCACCCATTCCACATCCACGCCACCACCCATTCCACAATCAGACCACCATCCATTCAACTACCCAAACCAATCGAGTACTCACCAGTCAAGTCAAAAAAAAAAGAGAAAAAAAAGGAAGAAAAGAAAAAAAAAAAAAAAGGGAAAGGGGTTTAAAAAAAAATAGAGATACCCCAATGGACTTAAGTATACGGCTCACTGTATGCTTGAGGGTAAAAAGATCAAAATATCCGGTTGAGGTGAAAACCCAAAGGGCGCTTCAGGCAAAAATGGCAACCCCTCAACGTGAAAACCCGAAAGGGCGCGTTGGAAAAAGCTAAAGGGGGCCAGTCTTGGTGAAAACCCGAAAGGGCGCTAAGGCTGGTAATGTGAAAAAAAAAAGAAAAAAAAGAATGAAAAGGAGGATTCCTCAGTCCTTCATTCATACATCCACAAAGCTATAAGTCACCACATCACAAACTTACAAAGGGTGACAGATACCACATGCAAAAAATAGAAAGGAGATCAAGGCAACAAACCCAATATGCAAGTGTTTATGCTTTGAAACAAAGGCAGGAAGGCTTCTTCCTCTCCAGCATTCAAATCCAAGTGCAAACCCCTCATCCCGGCACCAAGCCATCAAGGAGGGGCGAAATCCAAATCCCAAAGCAAAAAACAAACACCATTCAGAGCCCATTCAAACCAAGTCCAGGGCTAAATCATACCCAAATCTCATATCCATATCCAAACCCAAATTCAAAATACCACAAAGGTAAGCCAACATACTCATGTTCAAACACAATCCACATCCAGATCCAAATTCCAAATCCGAATTTCCAATCATTGGCCAAATTCAAATCTCAAATCACATCCGAATACACCACTCATTCCACAACCAAACCCTTAACTATTCAACCATCAAGTCAGTTGAGTCCGCAATAGTCAAGTCAAAAAAAAAGAAAGAAAGAAAGGGTTTAAAAATAGAGATACCCCGATGGACTTAAAGTATACGGCTCACTGTATGCTTGAGGGTAAAAAGATCAAAAAAATCCGGTGAGGTGAAAACCGAAAGGGCACTTCAGGCAAAAATGGGTAACCCCTCAACGTGAAAACCCGAAAGGGCACGTTGAAAAAGCTAAAGGGGGCCAGTCTTAGTGAAAACCGAGAGGGCACTGGGATTGGTAATGTAAAAAAAAAAAGAAAAAAAAAAAGGGAGAAGAAAGAGGAAAAGAAAAGAAAAAAAGGAAGGAGGAAATGAAAAGGAGGACCTTCATTGTCCTTCACCTTGTATTTACAAAGTCACAAGTCACTTTTTGTACAAACATACAAAGAGTGGTGATTGCTACATGAAAGTCAAAAAAAAGGGGGGGCAAGACAATGAGTTCGCATATAAATGTCATACTGAAAAGCAAAGGCAGGAAGGCTTTTTCCTCTTCGGCTGTTCAACTTCCTTGACTTTGGAGGCTGTCAACTGTGGAAGTTCCTTCCATAGGCAGTTTCTTCTTCAGCCTCCTGATTCAAAGAAGACCTCTCTTCATCAAGCTCGCATTCCAGCCTGGCAATATTCTCCTTCCGACAACCATGCTCAACACCATCGTCACTCGCAGCATCGCCTACTTGAAAGGCAGAAGCTTGAAACTCAAAAAAATGGGCTCCCTGCATCTCCTCAAAAGTGAAAAGAGAGGATTGGCCACAGATACAGAATATGAATCCATCATCCCCCAGAGAAGAGTTGATCACAGAAACCTGGTCGCCTGAATACAAGGAAAGAAAGTCAATATCAGAAAAGAAAACATCATCTTTAAAGACTGTATATGAGCTCAGTAAAGGAAGTCACCTGCAGGAGTTGATTCCATGGCAGAATATTCCTTGGCAAGCATCGGGATATAAGCCCCGACAGGAGCAAAAGAATACTGTTTCGTCGAGACTCTCAGCTTAGCAAATGCAGAGGCACCGTCATCCGTCACGGTTATCTCAAGAAACAGACAGTCGAATGATGGTTCATGATCATCAACTTCGGCATAAAATCGACAACTGCCCGTGAGGAATTCTCACGCTCCACTCCACAAAGGAAAGGAGAACCTCCAGGCAAAGAGGCATGGCCGCCCGAAGCAATCGGACCAGCACTTTTCCTCATCTGTCTCGTCATCTAAGGTAGATAAGTCAAAAAAGGAAAGAAAGGATAAGTGATGAATCAAGAAGAAGAGTCATGAATGACAATGATGAGAGAAGAAAAGAAAAGAAAAGAAAGTCACCGCTAGATGAGGCGGAATCCGCCACCCTCCTTTTTCCAGCTCTCTTGGGTCTGGAAGAAAAGGGAATATTCAAATAAGCTTCACCATTTCTGTCTCCAACAACTTCCGGAGCAAGGATGGTTGAGAATTCAAAAAAAATTGATGAATGAAGTAGAAAAGAAAAGAAAAAAAAAAAGGGAAGAAAGATAGCCGCGAAACCAAGAAGGTCAGCCTCAGTAGCCGAATACTATGTCAAATCTCAGACAACGCCGAGAAGACAAGATTCAAGAAAAAGATGTCAAATCCAATTCAAGTAAATGCCAAAAAGGCAAAGCTCAGGAAAGTGCTATCAAATCCAACTGCGAATCAAGTCAGAATCAGAAGTAAAAAAATCTCTCTGAGATAAAATCCAGAAGGCAAAGACCCAGGCAAAGAAAGCCAAAGTCAGTTCTGAATAAATCCAAGGAAGTAGAGCTGGTCTGAAGATCAGAAGCACAACTCGAAGAATGCACGGGACGTCCTCCTCCGCCTTTGGCTTCGGCGCACTTCCCGTGGGGGGCATTTGTTGACATAAAAAATAAAATTTGGTGTCAATCCCCCATTAATTATTCCCAGAAATTCCCCCCCCTAAACCAATGAAGGCACCATCGGTTAGGGGATTTTTCCCCTAACCGATAGGGCTACCATCGTTAGGGGGTTTTTCCCCTTAACCGATGGTCCATCGGTTGGAGGGGGACCTCCTCTAACCGATGGAAGTTCCATCGGTTAAGGGGAGTCCCTAAACGATGGGGCTTCCATCGGTTAGGGGAGTCTCCCCCTCTAACCGATGGAACCCCCATCGGTTAGGGGGGGATTCCCCCTTTAACCGATGGATGTTCCATCGGTTAGGGGTCCCCTTCAAAAAAAAAAAACAAAAAAACAAAAAAAAAAAGGCACATCCTCTAACCGATGGTACCCCCATCGGTTAGAGGAGTGCCCCTCCCCCTAACCGATGGTACCCCATCGGTTAGAGGGGTTTTAAAATCCTCTAACCGATGGAACCCCCATCGGTTAGAGGGAATTTTCCCTCTAACCGATGGACCTCCATCGGTTAGGAGCCCCCATTCCCACAATGTAAGGGGGTGCCTTCCCCTATAAAAGGCACCCCATTCCCCATGTTGAAGCCCCGCCGGAGAGGGGGCTACAGCCCCTTTCTTTTCAAAAAATTGTTGTTCCCCTTGTTGAAGGAATAGAAATTCCAAATTCCCAAAGCTCCCTTCTTCTTTCTCAATCTCATTTCTTGTGAGTGAAGGTGCCAAATCTTCCCCCGAGCATTGTTGAAGTTTTCGTTTTACGCATCGGCAACTTCTTCGGCTAAAAGTCCGCAATAGCGGCATAGGCCCCCATGGGTTCTAAATACCCTCCATTCTGGACATGGTATTTTAGATACCTTTGTAATTCGTGCCACCTCCCATCGAGTTTTAACTCTCTGGGATGGTGTGTTTGTGCTATATGCATATGTTTCTTAGAGGAGACTCTGCCCAAGTGGAGATTCTGCCCGAGAACATATTCATATATTCACATATTTGCATTTTTTATACATATGTTTCTAGAGGAAACTCTGCCAAGTGGAGATTCCGCCGAAGAACATATCTATAAAGTTCAAATCTGCGTTTATATTTATATATTTCTTGGTGGAGATTCTGCCCAGTGGAGATTCTGCCCAAGAACATGCTCGTATATTCACAAATTGCATTTTTATATATATGTTTCCAAGAGGAAACTCTGCCCAAGTGGAGATTCCGCCTAAGAACATATCTATAAAGTTCAAATTTGCGGATACTCCACTCAAACGATACCGGTGAGAAAATATGCATAAACTGCAAATTTGTGTTCATACACACATACTTTCTTAAGGGCAAAATCCCTTGTGCAAAGATTCTCTGAGGACACATGGATACAAGTACATCATATGAATGTATCTTCATGAAGGCATTCCGCATAAGTAGAAACTCCGCCAAACTAAATTTATGAAAATTGTGTTGATATACACACATCCAAAGAAAAAGGGACAAGACCCGAACTGTGTTCAGATATTCCAAAAAGCAGCACGAATGCATACTCACAAGAACTGTGTTCATGTGGACAGTTTCTAGAAAGGAACTTCAAGTTGACAAGAACGTCCACGGAGATATGTCCATACGTTCTCCGAAAATCATACTCATACAAGTAAAAAAAATGAATGATGAATGAATGAAAGATGAACGAGGAGAAAGGAAATTCTGCCTCAATTCGGACTTCATTTAAAAGAAGGATGTTGTAAAAGAATATCACGTCATAAAAAAATTGATGTAGCAACTTCTAATACAGAAATGCTACTTCGAATCATGACTCCCCAAGTTCAGAATCAAATGCACGGGTATACGCCGTCTGCAATAATAATCCTCAGGTCTTCCAAAATAAAAACTTCAAACAACCTAAAATGATCTTTCTCCAAAAAGGAGAGGAGGGTGACCCTAAATGGGTTCACGAAAATATATCTGTTCCTTCTTAAAAGTCATATCTCGGACTCCACAAAAGGGCAACCTTTTCAAAATGCAACACTCAAAGCAAAAGTATTTCAAAAATAACCAAAAGAAAAATGATACATCATGACCAGGATTTTCTAAAAGAGTGTATATTTTCTCATCTCCTTTGCTATGAATGGTATTCGGGTTAAAACTGGTTAAATAACACCAAGAGTCTTAACTCGATGTAAATGTAACATCGACTCCGGTCGATGGAGACAGAGGTCCAGCACATGCTACCTCAATCACTGATGAGTATGGATACGGGACTCAAGGAGTTCAGATTAAAAACGGCGCACCCGTCGTTCCACGGACACCTCCAACTGTTCGTTCCACGGACACACCATACCCGTCCATTCCATGGACACCAAAATTCTTCTTCGCATTGCGCGGATTCTCTTCTATCTCTTAGACAGACAGGCTGGCACGCCCCGCAAATACAAAAAACCAAAGAATGTGAAATAAATGAATTCACCAAAGAAATGAAATAAAACATGAATAAATTTAAAATCGCAAAGAAGAAAAAATCCCGTGTCAACAGCCCCTAGGCCGCTCCCCAGGGCAATCTAGCCCAGAAAACCACGATCTGATGATGGGAAACTACATAACACCAGTGAAAAGCCGAAAAACAACGATCTAACACTTGGATTGAGCAATACACCCTTAAAAACCCGGCATAGAGAAATCCTCCCCAAATCATGATTTTCACACAAATCACATGAATTCCATGCTCACAACAGGACTAAAAGGGGTTCAAAGGTAGGATCCCTGCCTCAAGATGACAAAAATACCAAGAAGAACCTCAGAATCACGTCGTTTCCCATGCACACCCCGCGAGATGAAATCCCCAAATTCGCCATCTTCACGCCCAATCCGAGCCTCCACGTGTACCACGATCTCCCCACGAGCTCCAGTTGATTGCCGGAAGAGGTGGAGAAAGAAGGAGGTGAAGGTGGTGGCGTGGAAGGGGAGAAAAGGGTGGAAGAGGGGGCCCTCAAGTTGCCTTATAAAAACAAGCCCGACACAGGTTGACGTCAACCTAGGTTGTCGTCAACCGCACTGCCTAGAACTTGACATCAATATCAATTGCTGTCAAGTTCAACACATGAAAAATTTCAGAAATCATGGTAGACGACAACATCACTTGCCATCAAGACCAAGTAGATGGCACACTTGCTGCCATCAACACAATGTTGACGTCAAGGGGGCTTGATGTCAACCAACACTGTTCCAGGAAAGCTCATTAAGTGTCCAATAAGGTCCATGGCATTACAACGTCCGCATTGCCGTTATGGCGTTGCAACTCGATTCTGCAACTCGGTGGAGTTCGCATAGTTGGGGGAGGCACAACAACCTTCGCGGCGGTCGCCAGCGACTCAGGCTGTGGGAGCTGGCGACTCCGACTGTGGGTGTCGACGACTACGACTGTGCACAACCCCCTTGTGGCGTTCGAGACCACTGCACACGTAATCAGCGCCGGAAGGGACGGTGGCAGAGGGGAAAAAGATATATTTTTCCCCAATCGCTACCTAAGGACCCAAAAGCCTTTTGAGTTTTTACTTTTAAACTCCCAATTTACCTTATATGCATACAAAAATAGTTAAGTTACATATAAAATTTATGTTATATTTAATTAAAAATTTAATATTACATTTTATGTATATATATCTTATTTATATAATTTGTTTATGTATCTTTGACATTTAGTCTTTTACATTTAAATCCTCTTAAATATTTTATACTTCAACAATAATTTTATAAAAATAAAGAATCATATTTATATTCTCATATTTATTATATTTGAGTATATTAACGAGTATAAATTTGAGTATACTAATGAGTGGTTTATCGAGTATCTTAATGAGTATTTTGTCGAGTATCTTAACGAGTTGCTCGTGAACATAATCGAATCGAACATACCTCTGTTCAAACTCAGCTTGTTAATCTAATAAACGAGCAAAATCAATTTTTTATCGAACCGAACTTCGAGCTACTCGTCGAGCATATTGACTCGTTTGCAGCCCTACCGATTGATCTTCCCCGTTGCAGGGACGAGCGGTGGTGGCATCGAGGCTTCTCGTCCCACCCTTCTAAGGCACAAGATCTTTGGAACTCTCATAGCACTACATATTTATTTCTCAGGAAACTCTCAGAGTCGAAACACTTCAAACTTTTCATTATTTTTTGAAATCCTAAAACAAGTAAACCACCCCTTTTATAATGGTGGGGGATAACCTTTAGACTTCTTAATGGGCCAATCCACCTAAGGCCCATGGACTACATAAGTAAGAACTTAAAATAAAAGATATGAAAGACTCTTAGTACACTAAGTACATGCTACTGGGACCTTATAAAACATGTATAGCTCTGGCCCAAAAGATATTAAAAATCCAAAAAAGATACCTGCTCAAGTACGCAAAGGTGGCCCAACATGCTCCTGCATCAGATATGGGCTTCATACTGTTAGCAGAACCACTAAAACTGAAGCGAGATTGAAGGCAGAGTGGAGCTTGACTTGAAATTTTTTTTTTAAATGAATTCCTCTCAATTTAATGAGAAAATTTCCAAAATTGGTTCTTTTGTAGCAACCTGAATTTTTAAGAAAAATAAAAATTTAAATAAAGAATTAAAACCTAGCTAAATGGATATTTAAATGAAAAGAGCATTAATAAAACCCATTAAATAGAAAAGAGTAATGGGCTTTGCTTAATGGACCATCTAGAATTTATTGGTCAAAATATGAATTTACAAAGGGAGAATAATAAGAAAATATCCTAAATTCGGAGTTTAATTATCTCATAATTGGAAAGGGGTTATTAAAGCAATAAAAGTGGCAATTAGAGTTGGAATTGGATTCCTAAACCTACCCCATATAGTCTAGCACGAATTTAGATACTATCCTAACCCAATTAGAGATTGAAAGCAAGAGAGGAAAGGTGGAGTTAGGAAATCTCGAAATTAAGAAGAATTTGGGTAGTAGTAGGAATAGGAACTGTGTTTACATAATTACACCTCTTAAATCCTCATGGCCGACCCTAGCTAGTGCAAGGGGTTCTTGGACGTGGAGAAGAGGCCAAGGAGGAGGAGAAATCGAGGAGAGGAAGATCCATCAAGCTTCTTCCTTCGTTCTTGGAGTTCTAAGCCCTAGAAGATAAATCGAGTCAAAGGTAGGCATTCTCACAAGCAAAACCAAATCAAATCCATCTATAGGTAGTTCCAATCACCAGGAACAAAAGCCCTCTTGTTTCATAATTTTCCATCGAGCCAATCTTTTGTTCTTGATTTTTGAAGTTCTGCATACATGATAACCTCGAGTCATCATGTTTAAATCAGATCTCCATGTACACTTGTTCCCATGCTACAAAAATTTTACTGTAGATACTACTTCTTGTTAGGGATCTTTTGCCCTTAAAAGCCCTAATTTTTATCAAGCATGTTGCCCGAATCAAATCATTCATCTCTACTGCACCTGGAATCAGGTTGCTTCTTGTTCAACTTGTTAGAACTATGTCGATACCATGATTGTTTCCAAATTCCTAATTACTGGAAGTACCCTTGCATGTCTAGATCAATTTAAAACTAGTTTCATGATTTTCGTAGTGTATACAATTAGTTATGATTTTCTGAACTACCCTATGTCAAAAAAGGCATGTTTCTGGACCGCAATCCAAGACAGATCAGAGCTCTGTCAGACTCAGGCCACGAACCTGAGAACGCGACGGCCCGACAGGTCGCGTTCTCAAGCCCGTCGCGACGCCTTTCTTGTCGCGTTCTGAACGCGACAGGACCCCCGTCGCGTTCTGGCCGCCTGAACAGACAGCCCTGTCGCGACCCGTACAGGACCCTATCGCGATCTGGCCTGACCCTGTCGTGATCCTTACTAGCCTATGTCGCCTTCACAGGTTTTTGATGAAAACCCATAAAAATTATTTCTATCGCTTTCTAAATAATTTTACGCCTTTTTACAGTTATACCCCCACTAAAAACTTGTTTTAAAAATGGAGCTACATTGAATGATTTAAAATACATATTCACGACTTATTTCTAGCTATGATTTCTCTTACACATGCACACACATGAACCATCCATATATGGCTGAAATCTGGCACAAAATATCTCATAACGTATCTGGTAATTTATTGTAATTAAGTATATTAATTGCCCTATTTTAAAGGACTTGTATTCGTTTCTTGCGTGGTCTATATACCGATATCGACGCTCCACTGTTCTAGAATTCCTCTAGAACGTCGAGCACCTGTTTTATATACACACTTTACTTGGCTTGTGGTGAACTCTCCGTCAGATATTCCTTTCGCCGGACTAGTGAACTCTTACACAAGGCCTCCGTAAGTCTCCTCTGATCATGGATTCCCACATGGTCGACGAGCCGGTTGTACCCTAACACCCATTACACCTTTAGGGATCGATATGATCCAAACGATTATTAGAAGTTCGCTCTTACCTTGATTCACGTCGAACCTCTGGACTTGTGCATAACATGGCCAGCGGGAGATCGTGAATTCCACCTGACTGCCAATACGACGTGCACGTATTGTGCAACTGTTACTATCGTCTGTTTACTCGTCGCATTATGTACTCTACTCGCTCGTCTATTCACGTTCACTCTACTATCTCGTCTAGGGCTGCCAATGGACCTCCGATTTCCGCTTAGCCGACCCGTTTCCGCATTTTTTATAGGATGCAGAACTCCGAAAAGAACTTTCCGATAACTTAGTGGAAGCGGAAATGGATATCTGAATTCTTATAGGATGCGAAGCGGAAACACCTAATTCCGCATCCGCTTTTCCGTTTCCGTTTCCGATAACTTTTAATATATATTATATAATATTGTTATAATAAAATCTTCTCAAACTCGAAGCTTTGGCTCTTAAATTTTTAACTCATTGTCTCTCACCTCCCATCTATATGTAAATGTCATCTATTCTTGTCCAAATTATTGGTTAGTGGTCACTCTCTCGTATCATCATATATGGTAGCTTTTTTCTCTAATAATATTTATATGAAAAAATTATTGGGGGTCCTTGTCAGAGAGTGTTAATTTTTTTCTCGTCCCTGTCAGAATACTGGAAGACGTAGAGTCTTTACTTTTTCACCTGCTTTAATTTAGAGTCCCTACTTTTGAGACGTCACCATTTACGACCCTCGATTCACGAGTTCCGTCTCTTTTGCATCTGTCTCTTTTTTTCATTCCCGTCTTACCCTTCATACTAATTTGATCTTGTTATACTTCATTTAGTAAGGGTCATTATAATGTACATGATGGAGAAGATATGGTAGAAAAGATTATTAAATTTACATTTGAAATTATTCATAAATTTAATAATTAATGTACTTGTAAATTTATAAATAAATTCTAATTGTATAGATGTTGTTACATCCGAAGTTTCCGTTTCCGGTTCTGATTTTCCGATAGAAAGCAGAAATAGATGTGGAAGCGGAAACACTCTTTTCCGTTTCTGATTCCGACTCTGAAATTTCTTATAGGAAGCGGAAGCGGAAACACCCATTTCCGATTCCGACTCCGACCCGTTGGCAGCCCTACGTCTATTCATGTAGTGCTCTCATCTACTTCTTGGTACTCTATATTGGCCATTGATTGATTGTCTAAAGATAACCAATATAACCAATGTCTGGCAATATATAAAGGGCCCTATCTGGTCCTGGGATGTGCGCCCGAAAGTGCTAGTGCCCATGGGAGTTAAATGATCAGAGTGTTTGGCATTACACTCAAGTGCTATCTATCTCGACTATCTATATGACAATCAAAACACAAAACGTACTATACTCTCTCGATGTCTAGAATGACAAACAAGTGCTATACTCGTCGTGCTATTATTATACGTGTGCTAATTGTGCTATGGCCATGCATCCTGCTAATCGTACTATACTCGATACTTGTGCTATTTTTGGAAACTATAGTCGATCTCGTGCTATTGTGCTATCCTGTTACATGTGTGCTATCCCTTGCTATATTTTGACTCTCTTGTACCTGCTATCTTTAGATACTCTGCCATTAAATGCGTTAATTATTTAAAGCCTGCTTGAGTCTGAGATTTAAGTCTTACTGGGCGTTATCGCTCACCCTACGTTATTTGATGTTGTGTTCTCAGGTGAGACCGAAGATGACATATACACTCACAAGGAAGGGAATGACCAAGAGTGAAGCCAGGAGTACCCTCGAGTCATTATGTTATGTTAGAGTTGTAGTTAGTTATTTCCCTTTATTGAAATGTAATTTATTGAAATGTAATTGGGCCCTATAGAATGGCTCTGATATTAGTGGTTGTAACTAGACATTTGGAAAGTTATTAATGAGAAAGATTTGCTTTAGTATTATTCAATGTGCAATGGTTTGATGTCTAGTATTCGCTCTATACCTTTTTCTTGCAACTGCCTTCGCGCACCGATATTCCGCGTCGGGGCGTGACATCTTCCGTCTTCCTTCTCAACAGAGCCAAAATGCACTCGACAGCCCCTCATGATCGTGCCATACATCTGAGTTGCTTAATCTTCAACTTGGGTGTTGAAAGCAAAACTTGGAAAGACTGTTGTTACATCCCTGAAAAGTTTTAAAGCATTCAAAATATTAGAATGTGCTCTTGCCTTTCCAAATGATCTCTTCCTATAATTCGAATGTCACAAACCATGAAAGGCAATAATTTGCTCCATCATGGCATGGCTAAACATATGTGACCACCCCCCTCCGTCTCATCCTCTCTCACTCATCAACTGGAATAGCAAGTGGATTCTATACCAGTGAGACAGAGCTAATATATTGCAATATCCAGGAGGATGACTATGGTTAGGAATCTTTTTGGTAATTGAAGATCAAGTTCCGTGCATCCAGAAGTTATGCATAAAAACCAGATAATAGTGAGAAAGGGTGAAGATGAGTAACGATATGCCATGTTGTTAAAATGAAATGCAGACGGCAGAATTGAAATAAGCAATGGTAGGAACATATATCATACTTCAAATAGGGAAGAGTCATATTCCTCAAAAGGCTGGGATGCCGTGCAACAAATGCCTTCCACTCATCTCTGTTAATTTTACCATCTCCGTCTGCATCCGCATCCACAAATGTCTGTGAATCAATGCTCAGTTAGTATACAGATATTTTTCTTATGTTCCATTTTTCTTTCCCTGTAATTGAAGGTGGAACAATAGCATTAAACGATCACTTGCCCTGTCAATTATCATTTCAAGGAGGTCGTCTGAAAGATCCATGTCCGACTCCATGAGAATAGCAATTACCATTTGTTTAACCTGGATTGTGCAAAAAAGGGTGTTTGATTATCATAACCTAAACAAAGAGGGATGCATCTATTGCAAGGAACATGACAGAATAAGCAAGGGATAGGTCTTGCAAGCAGCTACTAACAAAACACTTGTTAGACAAATGCATGCTACTCAATAGATATTTTTGTTCACACAAACAGCATATTCATGGTATGTCATTGATGGCACCAGAGAGTATAAATTGATACTGAATGGCAAGGGGGACAAACGGGAACCTTAAACTTATAAAATTCCAACCCTGGTTCAAACATAAACATTCTGCAATTTTGTTCTACTTTTATAGGAAAAGAACCTGTGATGAAACCTAGGCCATCTTTGTTACACATGTCATGTTTAAGAAACTAGAGCCCTACTTCAACGAGACCCCGAGCATGTAATGATACCATTTATGCATCGACTTTCAGCTGTACATACCAAGGTATACATAGACTATTTTGCAATGAGACCATAACGTGCTACTCAAAGGGGAAAATAAACATGGTCTAGGAGCACACCTCTTCGCGTTCTATAAACCCTGTTTGGCTCAAATCATACAGCCTAAAAGCAACTGCAGAAAAAGGAGTAATACGTAAACCAAAAACAAACTTTGAAGATGTAATAGAAACAACTAAGTCTTTTCTTCTTATACTCACAATCACTTTTCTCATCTGTAGATGCACAAGGATGGAAGACACTAAGAGCATGGATAAATTCCTCAAACTCAATAACTCCATTTTTCTTTTCATCAAAAAGATCAAAAACCTGAAACAACTCCGTTGATAAGACAAATAACGAGGTATAAGGAAATACTAAAATCATGCATGTAAAGAAAATTTTTTAGTCACCTAGACAACTTAGAACAAGTTTAAGAAAGATCACTCATACAAATAAAGAAGAGTTTGAAACATGAGAAGAGATGGCATAATCCCACCAACCAATCCAATACATCATCTTCCCTTTCTGGTTGTTGAACATATGTGTATTTGATTGAATAGAGAAAACCCTATGCACCGCCTTTTCAGGATAACCATGCAACAAACAAATAACATCAGAGGGCCATGATAGCAGGTTTTTCAGCATTATGCCATGCTTTCGAAATAAACTGCGATAAGACAAAGTGGATATGTAGGACCAATTTGGTGCAGACTGGAAGTGCACAAACAGAGTTGCAAACCCATCACCCCGGCAAGTCGGAAGCAAAAGGAGCTGAGACAAAGGCAACCTACAATCTGATCGATATTATCATGTTCATTTACTTCAAAGATTACCCAGTTGAGAAGAAGGAAGACAATGAGTTTCCACTTACTCTATTGAGAAACAGGTTCTCCCCCAATGGAGTTTTGAAAAGTGCTAGCTGAAGTTCTTCCTGCAAATGCAAATTGAAGCAATTTGTAAATACAGTTAGAAATGGCTATATTCTCAAGCCTTCTTTTCAAACTCACATACTGAACTCCGATGATGACATGGACACCCCCCACTCAAAAAGACAAAAAAAAAGAAGAAGAAAGAAATTGGTAGCACATCTGATAATATAGTATGTTTATCCAAAGTGAAAACAAAGAAGGAACAAAAATGTAAACCGGCCATGAAAATTTCCATTTTAAAGGATGACAGTTCATCAAATTCATTTATTCAGAGGGAGAAATGAAGTGAGTTTCCCACAACTATTGCTCATTTCCTACGGCACCAATAAAGTCATCCACACTACATAATCTTCATGGTTTACTAAAGAAATAAACAACTATCCTTATTCCTGTCATCTACGCTAATAATATTTTAGATGCCCAACACATACATTGAATATGAGACTTTGAAGGCGCTGAGCAAATAAGGAGGATTATGGCTCTAGTAAAGATAGACCAGGTGCCATCAGAGCTAGATTGTTCATGTGAATTTCTGGCAAAAGGTATAAAGAGGAACAAACTTCAGAAGACTAATGGTACTCATCCGGATTGAGACAGCATAATAGATCACTGGATTAATCCATGCCTTAAAACTGGGAAAACCAAAACTATGAGTTTTCTTTGTGGTCATTTTTCCTCAAAAACGGGAGAAGGAAACCATTGTGAAATTCCTGATGCCAAATTTAGATTTCAGAGCTTTCCATATTGATCACGACACGACAAATCCAAGGATGCCATTGAATTATATAAATCCAAAACAAGACAATCGACTATTTAAATCAATCCAAACAACTCATAAGAATTATAGTGGAAAGGAAAGGGAGACTATTCAAACAAGCCTAAAGAGAGCCAGAGCAGAAGTTCAGAAAAAGGAAGCTCTACCTATTTCTCCATTCAAAACAGGTAAGGAAACAAGTTTAGAAATTCTGGAAACAAAATAGGACTGCGCAGATGCAGATGTGGGGGGAGTGAAAGTTGTGGGAGAACTCACTGATTACCTTGTGGATGAGACCATCGTCAATGATAGAGCTGCTCAATTTCTTGAAGAGCTCATGCAGTGCCTCGACCTCATTAACTGTGACTGCAAGAGTGGAGAAGAACCAAAGAATGAGAAAATTAAGAATCTTGGGAGAAATACAAAACATTCGCTGGTGGCTGGATAATGATCATTCTTCTTGGAGTGGTGGATTGGGGGTTCTTATAAGTGTAACTGAACTCACCCCATAAACAATGAATTCACATTTAGTGATCCACGAAAAACAAGTTCCCACATAAATTCAATTCTGGACTATTCAGTTAAGCGGTAATCATCTGTTATTGCACATAATAGTTTCAAAGGGAAAAAACAACCTACATCATATATGTAAATCACACACAGCATTCTAGAGTACGACGGTCTTGGAATGAATTTACAATTCAAAATGATCCTCGTATTATGTAATTTATTTCATCATAAATCCAGGCAAATATGCCTTGCAGTTTTTCACTTTAATTACACAAAATGAGAAAAATGCACGCGCAGAGTGACAGATATATTTAACTGGGTATATTAATCTATTGTAGAAATATACAGGATAGAACTCTTTCCGTCTCACTCATTCACCCATTGAAATAAAAATCGAACCAAAGAGACACAAATGATGAAAATAAAATTCGAACCAAAGAACACAAATGATCGGTAAAGTGCTCAACAGTTAACCCTTAATCAGCACAAGCTCGGTGCAACCCTTGTTCAGCAGACGCAGACCACCAAAACTAAGGAACATAAAAGCTCTAGCAGTAGCCCTGCTGCTGTCGGTGAAAGGATTTCCCATATTTCCAAGGGAACAGGATTTCCCTTGGAAACACGAGAGTGGTTCCTCAATAACGTCCGCATTCCCAAGAACTAATTCCAAATCTTACAAACGCAACCCCCGACGACCGAGAAGAATTGCCAAGCTCGACAACAACTACACAACCGAGATGGAGATCTACATAATAACACCAGAGAACGTAGAGGTAAGGCTTGCAGGGTTCTCACAGTTGGACTCACGGGAGAGGCGGAGGAAGCGTCGTATCTGAGCCGCTCTGCCGCCCCGCCGCCGCGAGGCTCTCTGCCGCCGCCGCCGCCGCACTCGAAGCACCCACACACCACGTAGACGATGGCCTCAATGACGGCCACCAGAGGTATGAATGCCACGCAGAGGCGCTCGGCCACAGTCAGCGAGCTCGAGCTCTGCAACAGGCGTCACACCAAACGTGCGACACAAAAACACCTCTCAGCCACAGAAATCAAAGAGAAGGAGGGAGCCGCGAGGAGAGGATGACAAGTGTCCCGTTACGTTGGAGGAGCTAGAGTTGGAGAGATCCATGGACCTTGGCCGCAGGAATTAGCATTGAGGAGCGGGGGAGGGAGGAAGTGTTGGAGGTAAAGGGTGTTAAGCGAGCAATCTATAATAGAAAGGAGAACTCAATGTTGATGAAGTAAATTGTGTACTAGTTTGGTCTCCTTATGTGTGAGGTTTTTAGTCTCATATTGGACTCTAACTCCTATTTGGTATCGGGACAGGGTGGGATAGCGGGGTCCTATCCCTATTATTTGTTTGGCATCGTTACTATTCACAGAATTAAGGGGGGATAAGGGGAATGGATTACCAGCTTAACCCGGTTTAAAACCGGGGATCGCCATTCCATGGGGACCCCGGAATGGCGTATCCCCAAACCCCAACCCCAATTCTCCTCCCGAGGCGCTGTCCCATCGACTCCCACCCACGACCTTGCCCCTTCCTGTGTTCGTCTCGATGCTCCTCCCATTTGCACGCGACAGGGTTCCGCTCTTCGTCTTCCTCCCCGCGGCGACTGGTCTGGCGAACGACGGCGACGCGCGGATGATCCGGCGATCTCCTCATCACAGCGACTATTCCTCTTCGGCGTCGGAAATACATTGACGGCTGTGGTCGCTCTCGTGTACCACGGCGAGCGCCTCCTCCCACTCTTTACGAACGCACGATCAGCGGACGTTGTGAGCTCCTTCCCTCTTCCATCTGCTTCTTCCTTCCTCTCTTCAAAATGCTTACGAGGAATCGTCGTCGCCGGCTCCTTCCCTCTTCCATGTCCCCCCTTACATGCTCTCTTGAACGACGGCGAGCACGGGTGGTCATCGTCAGCTCCTTCCCTCAAGCTACCTTCGCTCCTTCCCGGCCGTTGTGTTCCTGTACTAGGGCACGCACAAGGTCTTTTTACTCTTCGTCTAAGTTCCCCTCTTTCATCGTCTTCTTCCTCTGTCTACAAAAAGCCTTCAACGGCTACATGCCGTCGAACGTTGTTTTAACGCCTTCCCCTTTACTTGGAGTGGTTTGCCCATTTCCTCGACTCTCGGCGCGGACAACACTGTGTACTTGAGGTTGTGAATGTATGGTTTCGTTATTGTTTGATGATATACCTACCATGATTGTGCATTTCTCTACGGTTTCATGTTTAAAATCTGGTACCCTCCTCTGTGTACAAAACACCTTCAACGGCTACATGCCACAGAAGGTTGTCGCTTACTCCTTCCCCTTCAGTTGGAGTGGTTTGGCCATTGTCTTGGGTAATAATGTGCATTTTATCTCAGATTCTGAATGTATGCTTCCGGAAGAACAAGTATACCTACCATGTTTGTGCATGTCTATCTACGGTTTCATGTATAAATGTGCTACCCTCCTTTGTGTCATCTTTGACGTCTTTCCTGATTTTCACTCTTGTTTGTTACATATTACATATTCCTTCTTTACTTTAATTATGGTGGGTCTTCCCTCACTTACTTTTTCCTCACAAAAGAATGGCCACACAAACAAAGGGACGGGTCCCTAATTGGAGAGAGGATGGTGATCAAGTCCTCGTCGACATCTTAGTTGACCACAAAGTCCAGCATGATGGGTTTGTAAATGGAACATTACAAAAGAGGCTTGGAGGTTGGCACTGCGGTAGTCAATGACAAAACACATTTGTCGTACACATTGTCGAACTTGAAAAACAGGTTCAAGAATCTGAAAAAATGGTATGCTACGTACGTTAATCTTAAGAGTAGGTCTGGTTGGGGTTGGGATGATGAAAGAAACATGCCAGTGCCACCTTCGGAAGATGCCTGGGATGAAATGATCGCGGTATGTGTATAGCATACATTAGTTTGGTCATATTATTATGCCTACTCCATTGACATGTCAGAAATTCTTATTTTTTCAGATTAATAAAGATTACAAGACTGTGAAAGGAAAGTCCTTTAATTTTATGGCCAAATGCATATTATTACTACGCCACTTCAATGGCAAGGGGTGACCTAGGTGCAGGGGACCTTGGCACCTCTTACTTGGACCAACTTAATGAACCTAACATGGATGATGATGACCTTTTCTCACATGAATGATAATGATGGTGACCCTAATCCTCCAGACAACCAGCAGCCCACTGTCACTGAAGACATCCCCCCACAAGCTACTGAGCATGCCCCCACCCCCAACAGCACACCACACAACACTGCTACTGTAACTCATACATCAAATAGGAAAAAAAGGCGTTCTCTGATTCATGTAATGATTCACTTGAAAAGATTGCGAGATAGGAGAGGAGAGGCTAGCCATTCAAAAGAGGCCCTGGAGCTCCAGAAGAGTGTGGCTCCACCAGTTTCTTCTGCATTAGACCAATTAATGAAAGTGGATGGCATACCGGATCATCTGTTATACAAGGCCATAGATCTGATGAAGGGATTGGATGACCGATGCATCTTTCTTGGCCTTCTAGTACATCTTCGGCTTGGTTGGATTCTAAGCCGACTTGGTTACATGTGATGCCCACCATATCCTTTTGTACGGTTTGGTGCAATCAAAAGTTAGTTACTTCCTTAAATTTGTTGCACACACTTCATGCACATTTCTGTTTTATCATGTTGTAGTTTGCTCAGGTACCATGAATTTCATACATGTAATGTCAACTTACTTTCTTAATTTTGTTGCACACAGTTTTCTTCTTATTTCTGTGTAACCGTGTTGTCATCTGTGAAGTTCTTATGGATTAATGTGGTGTAATGTCACTTAGTTGGTCCTTCATTTTGTGGCATACAGAACCAACAGAATCAGTTTTGTCATGTGCTCATCTGTGAATTACATATTCGTTTATATAATGTAATGTAAACTTACCTGGTCTTTCATGTTATGGCATACAGAACCTACCTATTTCTGTTCTCTCATGTGCTAATCTGTGAAGTACATATGCATTTATATCATTACATGTAAACTTAGTTGGTCCTTCATTTTTTGGCATACAGTACATGCTTCATTATATTTATATGACAGTGTCATGTGGGCTGTAATTCTATTTAATACGGTAAGATTCTTGCCATATGTCATTAATTATTGTGTCTTACAAGAAACTGCTTATTTCTCCTACCCGAAGGTGTGCTGACTCATTTCCGCTATCATATTAATTGGAATTCCCTTCAATGTCAGTTTTTACATTGAAGATGTACTAATTGTTCATTGTATTCATGTTTTATTAGTAGGTTTCCCTCGGTTTAATGGATCTTAATACTGGGACCTCTGGTCAAATTCTACAAATTGTCATGGACGAGGAAGACTACTGGGAGAGGTGGATGAGACATTAATCCTTTTGCATAGCACCCCCATATGTAGTCCAGCACAGGTAGGCCAATGCATACTAATGAGGGTCAAGGTCTAGATGGGTTAAAGAGGTTATGTCTGGGCATGTAGGTAGATCATACTCATCTTTCCGCATCCATCCAATCATGTTTGTGAAATTGAGGGACAACTAATTGAGAAGGTGTCTTACAAGACACAGAAAATATGTCTTCCACCGAACAGTTGGCCATCTTCTTGTTAGAGGTCGGCCATGGGATTGGTAATAGGTTGTTGAGGGAATGGTTTCAACATTCTAGTGAGATCATCAGTAGGCATTTTAATAATGTCCTAATGGGAGTGCTAGCAATACGACGTGATTACATAAAGATGCCCACCGAAGATAGCCTTGTGCATCGGAAGATTCGTCATGATCCAAAGTTCTACCCTTTCTTCAAGGTGAAGGCATGATTCAAGTTTCAGTTATAACAGAATGCAGAAAATTACCTGTGTGGGATCACATTTGTTTTGTGATGCGTAGAATGCTGTTGGTGCAATTGATGGGACTCATATCTCCGCTAAAGTTCCTTTGCTTGACCAACCTCGATACCGAAATCGAAAAGGTGAAACATCACAAAATGTGATGGGGATGTTTATATTTTGATATGATCTTCAGAAGTGTGGTGGTTGGATGGGAGGGCTCCGCAGTTGATATGCGCGTGTTGAGGTGGGCACTTGAAAGTGGAGGTCTCAAGGTACCAGAAGGTAATATCTGCAAACATAAATTGTTAATATATGAAATGCATGACTTATTTTTCTGAATCCAAAATACCACTTGGTTGGGTAGGTAAATATTCTTGGTGGATGCTGGTTATGCCAACACTCCCGAATTCCTAGCACCATATCGTGGCATCAGGTACCATCTCTCCGAGTACAACTCCACTAGGCGCACTCGACTTCGATATAGGAGTAAGAGACATATCAACCACAGACATGCACAACTTCGTAATGTTGTTGAACGTGCATTTGGAGTTCTCAAAACACGTTTTACCATTTTGGTAAACGTCGGAACTACCCATTAAGACACAAGCGAGAATTGCTATGTATGTTGTGTCCTCCATAATTTCATACGCATGGAAGGAGGTCTTGACTATATTTTTCGTCGAGGACAATGCGATGAAATGGTGGAAGAGATGAGGATGTCCAAGAAGAGGACCACGTGCCTCGAAGTGAAGCTGCCTGGGGGGACAGATTCCGAAATGAATTGGCCACCCGCTTATGGATACAACACAATACTCGAGGGTATTTGCTGAACACAATCACTTGTAGCAATAGAGTTGGTTTTATGCATCGATACTTGCATAGTGACATATCATGGGCATATTTGCAGGGCACATGCACACGAACAAAGTAGGGATTTACAAGACGATGCTACCACGAACAATAGTTCTCTATAAATTACTGTTTAATTACATTGCTACATGTTATTAGTTTCAGTTATGAGATGATTGTGTGTTTTGCGTGGTTTGCAACATTTTAATATGTCGTTGGCATGTAAGTTATTACTATGTTTATTTCATACTTATGGATGCTTACATTGATATGGTGATGAGCATGTGATGTCATTTATGTGATAAACAAAATGCTCTACGTTTCACAGATTTAGAGCTGTTTTGATACCTTAACTACTATGCAGATATGAGCAGGTCATTTTTTGGCATGAATGTCATGCATATATGTTACAGTGTATGCACAGGTAATGTTGTCGCATTAGGGCGAACACATGTTTCATACACATTTTTTTGTAGCGGCAGGTCAGCCTTGGTTTATATGTTATGGTAATGAGAAAGATACAATGGTATGGTCAGTTGTAGTGGTGGCAGTAGGGCCAGGTTGTGGCTCATGTTGATAGGTGTCACATCTGCAGGTAAGAAGCGTTTGTTATGCTTTACATTATGTAGGAGTTGTCTGCCCACTTTTTGTTGTGGTATGAGGGCCAGGCTGCGGGTAATGGTTAAAAAAGTTGGTGATGCAAGTCAGCATTGGGTTTCAAAGTACTTTCTTCCTGATACAATACGACAGTTATGTTGGATATTATTTCTGTACATGTTTGATAAACTGATGGCAGCTGATACTGTGTTGACATGTTATTATAGCTGTTTGTGATTACATTTTAGTTATTGCTATGTTTAACTCTCTATGCAGGTTGATGGTCATATGGGCAATGATGATGGGAAGGAGCAAATATGAGAAGAATGTTAATTAGGAGGTATGACACAAGTAACCCCAACCATGGTGTTAATCTCTACCATATGTAGGATGGCCAACATGTTATGGCAACCACTATGGTAATTGAATAATATTCGTTGGTTGGTTAGGATGCTTGTGCCTTACTTCCAGGCATTTCTTTTATGTTATACATCATACCCAACTGAGCCCATTTCTTCAATATACAACATTGCACATGTAATTAAGGTCTCCACCTTGTACCTTGTGATGTTATCTAGGAAATCTTCATCTATGGCAACACCACTGGAAGTTGTGGATACAAGCGAGAAAGGTATTGTTTATGAGTGTGGAGCAGAATGGTGCATTACTCGCGTCTCACAGAGTAGTGCAAATCCACAACGTCTGTACTACTGTTGTCCACTGTTGGTGAGTTCATTCTTCATCCAATTAAGTACTACTCGGTTGCTGCCATACATAAGTTATGACTGGTTTCAGGTAAAATCTGGGAATCCTTGTAAATTTTTTATGTGGGTTGATGAGGTGTTACAATGTCCTTGTGGGAAGGGACACTGTCGGAAGCACACTTCCAAGACTTCCAAGTCTTATGGTAGGAGTTTTTACGTTTGTCCTCAATCTACGGTAAGTATTTCATATGCGTTAAATTTTTATATATCTATATTTTTTAATACAGTTTGACACTGAATATTGATGTACTTGGTAGGCTGATGATCATGGGTTAGGATGTGGCTTCTTTCAATGGGTATCGGACAAAAGTAGGGGTCCTGAAGTTCGCGGAGAAGAAAGCGGCAAGCACCCCGTCCAAGAGATTCAGAGTTTGCTTGAGAAGAGATGTTTGCAGCCGACAGTAAGAAGGAATTGTGCGAACGTTTGTTAGATTCATTCAAAAACTTAAAGATGTAATGAAGGGACATGTCATGTCTGTACATCTATAGTTTGTAGTTGTAGTACTTTTGTTCTTGACAGAACTATGTGTGACAGTTGAACTTTGTGTGACAGTTGAGTCAGTTTTCAGTTTCCACTATTGTATTATGTCGAACATGATGTTTTGTGTTATATATGCAATGAGAAGAACAAGTGGTGTTGCAGTAGCATTTCTTGCCTTCTATGGCCTACTCGGCTACTCTTTCATTGGTTGCACTACTTGGTAGGTCTTAGTTTCAGTTATATTTCCTTTGGTTAGAATTATGAGCATGAAATCTTAATTCGAAACTTGTTTTTGTACTTCACCAATTTGGGCAATGTATTTTCTTACAACATATTTTGTATATATCTGCACCTTTCAGTTTTTGTGCTCAAATGGACAATCTTGTATGCTGTGATGTGTTGCTCTGAAATGTGTACATCAAATTTCAAACTCAATTTTGAAATGCAAAAGTCAGTACTTCTATCATCTATGTATACCAATTTGAAAGATTTTTTGAACATGCATCAAAATAGCATTTCGCTGTGTAAGATAAAGGTATACCATATACATATATCACTACAGTTATGTAAAGAAATTACGTATTTTATGTAAGATAAAGGTATACCCATATACATATATCGTTACAGTTATCTACAAAAAATATGTACAAACATATGTATGAGTGTTATTAAATTTGAAGTTCGAATTAAAATATTTGAATATTATAATGTGCAACGTAAGTCATAACATTCATAAAGAAAGTAAGTCATAACATTCATAAAGAAAGAATGGCAATATCTGTTTTCAAATATTGTCCAACTCCACAAAACATTTCTTAACTCCTCATTATGTATATATGAAATTTAGTTTTTGTTTGATTTATGTGCTCAAGGTCTTTCAAATAATTCATACTTAAAATTAATAATTAATTATGACCATGTACATAAATTGAGTTTTTATATTTGTTTAATTTGTTTCGTAGTAGGGGATTCATAAATTTACTAAATCCACAAACTTTCATTTTATTTTCACCGTATACATAAATATTTATGCTGATGTTTGATTAATCCATCGCAACAGTTTGAACATAAAAATGAAGTCCACATCGTTATTATTCAATTTCTATCATATACATGCATACTAATTCATGTTAGTTTAATGCACCCTAGATCCTCCAAAATTTTTCCAACTTGACAATTGTAACTTGAACATATCATTATGTAGATAAAAATAATATTTTATATTCTTTTAATCCACGTAAGAAGCGTTTATTACGTTTATTGAAAAACTATTCTCATTCTTCACTTCACCGTTACCAAACATAGAATGGTGGATGGGGGATAGTGAGGGTAATATGGTCCCAAAAAAATGGTTTATTCCCGTTGCCATCCATGTTTTAACCAAACGGAGAACACAATCAAAAATCGATTTAAGTCGATATATACCAAACGATATAAGAATAGAGAATAAGTATAACTTATTCCAGAACGAGTTACACCTATTCCGCCCCACATTTAACCCGATACCAAACATCACCTAAAAGAGTATAAGGGCTTTTATCCCCAAAGGTGTAGGAGACTATATCTTATAGACAAAGATGAGGCTATGCTTGACCATAACACACCGCCGCACCGTCGGGCCGGGCGGGGCTGGGCGGGGCGTGCGCATGTGGTGACGCGGTCCAGTCGGCTTGCCTTAGCACATTTTTATTTTTTCTAATTGTGTTTTTGTCCTTTCTGGAGAGTTTCGAGCTGTTTGGGCCTTTCTCCAAACCGGCCCATTGTTTTGCCTGCGCGTTTGTGACGTTTAAGGGGCGCGATTAAGATTCCTAATCACGGTTACCCTCTTCTTCTCGGAGAACGTGCATGTTCGACTCTCTGAGAACCGCTCGCTGCCTGCTCGCTCCTGCTCTCGGGCTTCTGTCTGCATCGCTCTCGCCGGCCGATCGCACGCCTTCCCTGTGCCTCGCCGGTGTTCGGTACACGCTCTCTTTCCCTTATGTTTCGTCCATAGAAGATTAGGTTTACAGATTGCATGTTTTACGAGATAAAATAGGTGCG
Organism: Colocasia esculenta; assembly: GCA_014218235.1. Classification (NCBI taxonomy): domain Eukaryota; kingdom Viridiplantae; phylum Streptophyta; class Magnoliopsida; order Alismatales; family Araceae; genus Colocasia; species Colocasia esculenta. Next base: position 34,338,201 of record CM024754.1, read on the forward strand.
AATGTTAATCTCGTGATAGTAGTCGCATCCTGGAAGAAGATCGCCATACCCAATGCACTGTTCTAGTGGGGGCGATATCTTCTTTAAGTAGAGTCTCTTTGAGACGGGCAGTGGCCTGGGAGGGGGATCCACTGGGGATCGCAAACCGGAGAGAGCTCCACAGCGACGGCTGTGGGCCCGCGTTGCCACAGCGCTGGCGCACGAAGCGGCGCCAACACGGTCCACACGTCAGCGCCATGCACAGGCACAGCTCCCCCCAACGGTACATTTTTGGGACCGTATAATGATGGAGAATCGAAGATAACCCCGTGTCTAGATTTCTCGGCGATTTTGTCTTTTTTAAAGCGTGGCAAACACATGAAAATACTCATTTTTGACTTTCTTTTCTAGAATATATTTAGAAAAAATTAAGTATTAATCTTTATAAGATGAGGCCTTAGCTGAACGTTACTATAAAAAATATCTAGACAAAAATTCAATAATTTTTAAAGATATTAATTTTTAGTTCTTATTTTATTAAGATCTATACTGATAATTAGAGACTAGCATTTTCTATTTTATGACTATAAGTAACTAATATTTTAAAATATTTTAACTCTTAATTTAACATTTTAAATTATACTTTAAATCATATCAATAATTATTTTAAATCTCACATATTTTAACCGATTTTCTCTTCTTATTTAACATGCTTATTCATCCACTTTAACATGTTACAAATATTATTTTAACATACAATAATTACGATTTTAACAGATTATAACTAATATTTTAATATATTGTAACTATTATTTTAATAGATCAGATATTTTAATTTGATTTCCTCTTCTTTTTTAATGTATTTTTTCTTTTTTTACAAGTTTATTTTTCTACTTTAACTGATTTGTTCTGCTATTTTAACTTGTTTCCTCTCTTACTTTAAAAACCTTCAAAATTAGAGTTTAAGTCATATATACCAGCAATGACTTTAAATCTCACATATTTTAACCGATTTTCTCTTTTTATTTAACATGTTTCTTCATCTATTTTAACATATTACAAATACTATTTTAACAGACAATAATTACGATTTTAACAAATTATAACTAATATTTTTAATACACTATAACTGCTATTTTAATAGACCAGACACTTTAATTTGATTTCCTCTTCTTTTTAATATGTTTTCTCTTTTTGAACAAGTTTGTTTTTCTACTTTACCTGGTTTGTTATGCGATTTTAACTTGTTTCCTCTCTTACTTAAAACTTTCAAAGTTAGAGTTTAAGACATACCAATAATGACTTTAAATCTCACATATTTTAACTCACAATCACGCATATTTTAACGACTGTGAATTCTTACTTTAACACATTCGAACATTTAATTTAACGCCATCAACTTAGACTTTAATTTATATCAACATTTACTTAAATCCCACACACTTTAATTCAACTATCACACATATTTTAACAACTCCAAAGTTTTATTTTATCGTCTTAGATCATAGACTTTAAACTATGTTAACAATGACATCAAGTCCCACACATTTTAACTAACTGTCACACATACTTTAACATCTTCGAACTTTTACTTTAATATTTTCAAACGTAAACATTAAGTCATGCCAAGAGTTACACTTTAAATCATATCAACAGTTACTTTAAATCCCACATACTTTAACTCACTGTCACACATATTTGAACAATTTCGAACTCTTACTTTAACATTTTAGAACTTAGACTTTGAGTCATGACAACAGTTACACTTTAAATCATATCAACAGTTACTTTAAATCCCAGATACTTTAGCTCACTGTCCCAGATATTTTAATAATTTTGAACTTTTATTTTAACGTCTTAGAACTTAAATTTTAAGTGTTGTTAAAATATGAGCATAGTGGTCATACATATCTGATGACACAAAACAGATGGAAGGGTAAAATGAGAAAAAAAAATAGAAGACAGAAACTATCTTTTTAGGAATTGATTGATAAAGTCCACCAGAAAGAGGGACTATTTAAGACATCTTTTTCTAACAGAGACCAGAAAATAAATTCCCATATGACAATAACTTATAATTAATTTACCCGTATATTTACCTTTCTTTCAAAAATTTTTTATATACCCTGGAGAACTCCATATATAATGTTACTCTACAAAATCTTTTGTATCCACATATTTTTATAGTTAATAAAGGTCAGATATTTAAGTCTAAGTTAAGATGTACATAGCAGGTTTTAACCATTGAGTCATGCTTGTATAATTTAGTACCCTCTCTCTCTCTCGAACAAATGTAAATGTATAATTTAACTTATGTGGGATTCTTCCATGAAAACATAAATATTATAATTTATTTTATGAAAATTTCTCACATCACATTCTTTCTTTTTAATTTATTCGATTTTTTGATAAGTTTTAAGAGGTCGAAAACCTGTTAAATGACACATCACCCCCTCAAGAATTTTCATTTAAAAATGTATTTAACGAATACTTTTTTATCCACCTACTCTCTTAGTCTCTCTCTCTCTCCCTCCCTCCCCCCCACCCCCCCAACTTCTGCAAAAACAGATGAACAATTCACTTAAGCTGAAAGCTCAAGCCTCTTGAAATTGGCCCATCAACGCCATCAGAACCAAGTCGGCCTCATCAAAATGTAAGCTTTATTTTAGAAGAAAGTATTCTGATTTATTTCAGAAAAAAATATGCCTTGCATGCGAGTGTTCATTCAATAAATTATAACACAAGTACCTCTCAAGTTTGTATTTATATTCATATTTTTAGTGAGTTTTCGTGTTGGGCAACGCAGCCTGGGAATTGCGTAATCTCAAACATGCCCTGTTTTTAAAAGGGTTGTTTATTCTTCATCAACTATAACTTCACGCATAAGTTTAACACATTTTGTAAAACACCCGAGTAAATCAGGGAAAATCCCTCGAGTGTGTGGCAGAGAAGCCCCCTCGAAAAGGGAATTTATTAAATAAATATATCGCTTTTAGGGTCCAAACTCTTTGTGCTAGTCGTAGGTGTGGGGAGGGAAACCTGTACAATAAGTTGTTCTCGTGGCGGACATCTCTCTCTCACCCCCTTCCCTATCTCTTTGTACTGGCATGGGGAGGGCCTTCCGCCACATGCCACCTCTCTCTCTCTCTCTAGATCTCCATTTATAAGTTGTTTGTTCCCCATGGATGAGGAAGAACTCGCATCATCACCAAGTCGAGCAATATGGTGTGCGATGGTGGCAAGTCGCAAGCACCCCTCCTCCTCCACTGTCATCCCTCGACACGTCCCGAGGTGCCCTCTCCTGGACATTCCTCTTATAGTCTCCGTCCCCACTTGGCGTTGTCAAAGCTATCTAAGCCATGGTGATTAGAGGAGTGAGAATGTAGCCAAAGTTCAATTCTTCGTGATAGGTCCATTGAGGAAAAAGAATTTGGCCAAGTCTTTCAAAGCCTAATTCCTCACGATAGATCTAACAAGGAGGGAGAATATGACCTGAGCCTATTAAAATCTGATCCCTCGTGATACACCTATTAAGGATGGAAAATATGATCCGAACTCATTTCTTCAAGTCTATAAGGTCTTGTTGGATGCGAAAATTTTCTTAAATTTTGGCCATGGAGATATTTTTATATGTGCATGGGTGTGTCAATTTGTCAAACATATAGAATTTAAAATCTACTTGATGCGAGAAATTTACATGTCTATTTATTGGATGAATGCGTCTATATTTTTGGTGTATTTCTTCCGTATTTTTTATTTGATCAGACGATCAAGGTTTCGTGTGCTGGACTCTTTCCTCACCGACTGGAGTTGGTGTTAATTTACATCGAATTCAATATGATTATATTTCATAATAATATCGAGATTTATCTTTTTTGCACAAAGTTCAAAAGAGGTTTGAAAAGATGTAATTTGGATTGCAATTTGGTCTTTCGAGACCATTATACTTGGTCCTGATTATATAATCGAGTCTGCAAGATTATATTCATTGCAGTCAAATTCTTTGAATTTACTTTCGTCTGCATTTGATTTGCTTCATGGTCATGATCACTCTTTTACTTGTGATCAGACTTTTGGAGTTGACTTGATGTTTGCAAAGGGTATTTCTGCACAACGCAAGATATTTATGTCTTTTAACCCTTTCTGGGTTTTGCTGCAACTTTTACCCTTTTTGAGTATTTCTAAAGTTTCTTCCCCTCGATGAGTATTCCTTGAATTTGGAATCATTTCTGGGCATTCACCATTTCTTGGCATTCCCAAACATTTATGTCATTTCTTGACTTTCTCGAGCTTCTCTGCCATTTCTTGGTATTCTTTGACATTTATACCATTTCTTGGTATTCTTGGCTCTTCTGCCATTCTCTGAATTTTTAGCCATAAGCCAAATTCAGGAGAGCACACACCACTTCAGAAAAGTGACATAAATCTCGCTCCATTGAATCGTACTAATGACATAAAACTAGGGAGGCTTACAAGGAGATCACCAATGATCAGAGAGGTAAAAACTTGGCTAATGTTATTTTCTGAAGAAGATTTGGACAATATTGTATTTGTACCCTTTCAAGGATTTCTCTGTAATTTTTGGCCTTTGGGGGTTTTTTCTGTAATTTCTATCCTTTTGAGTGCTTTCATGTAATTTGTGCCCTTTTAGGGGCTTTTCTACTGTTTCTACTATTTTAGAGAATGTTTCTACAATTTCTACCATTCTAGGGTATTTCTGTAAATTCCCAAGATATTCTTGTGCAATTTCCCTCTAATAAAGGCAATTTTGCAATTCCCACCTTTTAGGGGTTTAACTATAATTTCCCATTGACTAGGGGACTTTTATGCAATTTTCTATAGTGGAGGGGCATTTCTGCAATTTTTGTACAACAAAGGGGGTTCTTTACAATTTGTCCCTCTTTTAGGGGATTTTTCTACAAAATACCATCATTAATGAAGGCAACGAATAAGGGGGCACCATTTATGACTTCTTCCCTTTTGAAATATTGCACCATAAATGAAAGATGGCCTCATTTTCTCTTAAACTATCTAAGATAACTTGGACTTTGTCAGGATGGAGACAAAAATAATATGAAAACTTTGACTTTTCTTCTTTTTTCTTATAGAATAAACAACAACAGAACAATAGCTTCTTCTTCCCCGAAACTTACTTTGGTAGAGGGCTTTGCAGCTAGGGAAATATCATGCATAACAAAGTAGGGTAGGCTATGTGTGAGGTTTACATGCCCCTAATTTTTTTATCTTGCCCTCTTTGGCCAAGCACCCGAGGCTCACAGCATGGGAATTTTGACTTCTCTCTTTTGTTTAGCATGCCATCTTAGACTTTTGTTCTTCCAGGAAGTGTAGATGTCTCGAAAGAGAGCTCCAATAACACTTCATAAATGAGAGACTTCTTTATTTGATGCCTCCCATTTAATACATAAACACTTGACTTATATGAACACATGATGAACAAATGGGGGTTTATTTACCCATTCATCACATAAATCACTTGACAAAAATATAGTCCTTTTTTAAGGGTCTTCAAATTAACAACACACAAACACCACAATCCCGCTTCCCCACAAGGGAGTCTTCAAATCCTCCAAACTTGAGTATTTTGAAATACTTAATACAAAGAATTTGAATTACTAGAGTCATTTAAACTTTGAGTACTTTGAATATTTTGGAAGCATGTCCCCTTGAACTTGGGACATTTAAAATACACAAAATCACAATAACACCCTGTAGAAGGGGCCTTCAAATTCCCTATAAGGGGGTCTTCAGGTCAACCAACCCACTAGGGGAGAGCAAGAGCCGACCCCTACTCAAAGCCCCTTGGGGCCTTTTTATAGGGGTAGAGGAGGGCTTGGAGGAGGGACCTCCGGGCAGTCTACCCGGAGTAGGGACCTCTGGGTAGGGGGTTAGGGTAGGGGGTTTAGGGACCTCCGAATGCCCCCTTTTTTTTAGGGAAGTTTGGACCTCTGGGTAGGGGTTTTAGGGACCTCCGGGTATCCATTTTTTGGGGATTTTTGGACCTCCGGGTAGGGGGATTCAAGGACCTCAGGGTAGGATTTTTTTTGTTTATTTTTTAATGGCCATAATGGCCCCTTTTATGGGATTATTTTAATAACCCACTCACCATTTCTTTAAACCCTTGAGGCAGCTTGATTGGGTTTAAAAACCCATTTTTCTTTGTTGAGAAATTTTTGGGTTCAACAAATGTCTCCCACAAGATGATGTTGAAGCCGAATGTGAAGACAAACATCTCGTGTGATTTTTGAACCTCACCCCTTGTCTTAATGACATGGTGGGGAATTGGGTTGAAGACCATGACAATAACTCATGTGCTTCAACATTTATGCAGTGTCGTCAGCAACCTTGGACAACATTTGTTGTTGTGATTTGGGCCGACAACTAACTTTGCCATGCATTTTGTGCTAAGCCATTGACCTTCACTGCTTGAGTCTTTTCTCAGCTCTGTAGTCCCTAGGAGATGACTTAAGAGAGTGCACATCACTTTAGAGAAGCGACATGGACCCGCTCCACCAAGTCAACCTACGGCTAAGTTTCATTGAAGAATCGCTCTCTAGCTCCACTTGAAGCTGACTTTGGCCTTTTTCACTTGAGTCTGTCCTTATGACTTTGCTCAGAATTTGATTTTGATGTCCTTCTTTCGAGACTTGCCTTCATGGCTTTGCTCGAGATTTGATTTAGCAATTTTCTTATGAGTTCTACCTTTCTGTCCCCTACTCAGATATTTGACTTTGATATGCTTCTTCGGAGACTTGCATTTGTGGCTTTGCTTTGGATTTGGTTGGAGATTTAGCTACTGAGACTTGTCTTCCTGACTTTGCTTAACGACTTAATTTGAGATTTTTCTCCCAAGACTTGTATTTCTGACTTAGCTCACAGTTGGGACAGAGATTCGGTTGCTGAGACTTGCCTTTCTAGTTTTGCTCAATGGCTTAATTTGAGTTTTTTTCTTGAGACTTATCTTTCTGACTTTGCTTAGAATTGGGTTAGAGATTCAGTTGTTGAGATTTATTTTTCTGACTTTGCTCAACAACTTGATTTAACATTTGACTGATGAACTCTGCTTTTCAGGCTTTGCTCGTTGGCTTGATTTGATATCTCTCTCCTAAAATTTGCCTTTTTGGCTTAGCTTGAGATTTAATTGACATCTTCCTCTTGAATCTTGCCTTTTTTATTTTGTCCAGGATTCAATGGAAGATTTTGCTGCTGAGGCTGGCCCTCTTGGCTTTGTTCAATGACTTGATTTTGACATCTTCATTGAAGCTCACCTTTTAAGCTTGGCACGTGATTTGATTTTTAATTTTTGAGCAAATTTCGAGTCAAAGAACTCATCGGGAAAGCGATGATCGCTGCTTGAGTGACATCTTCCATGTTATTGTTGCCTTGAATGACATGTTCTTCTTGAGTTGGCACATGATGTGTACGCATTGAGAAGGCTTCAAAGCGTCCACAACTTCAAATTTGAGTGGCCTCACGGATGCGGCCCGCTGGTTTACTAATTTTGTTTCAGTAGGAGCAACTTTCTTCCTTCGGGAAATTTGTGGATTCACTATCTTTTTTTTATTTCCTCATCATTTCATTTTTTTATCTTTTTACTACCATTCGTGCCTTTTTGAGTTTTCACAACCTAGCTTTTTCTGGTGAGCCCTTATGGGTTTTCACGTCGAGGGGTTACCCACTTTTACCTAAGGCGTTATTTCGGATTTTCACCTCAGCCAGATTTCTTGACTTTTTTTATCCTTAAGTACACAATGGACCGTATACTTAAGTCCGTCGGAGCACCTATTCTAATCCCTATTTCTCTCTCTCTCTCTCTCTGTGACGGAACGTCTCGGCCAAGCCCGTTAAACCGATAACGTACTTGATCCGAGTCCGCCTCCCGCGAACGGGCCGAAGCCTCGCAAGGGATACCAAACCACAGTCCGTGTAAACATAAAGGAACACACCACATTTCATATATTTCACAGATTTACATAGCCAAATTTCCACAAAAACTAAAAGAGGTACAAGAGCCTGGGGCATACCCCGAGGTACAACTAAAGAAAGTAAACAACTACAAAGCTACACTGTTGGAGAACTACACAGCTGGAACTACTCCGCTAGAGGTACTGACCCTACACCGCTACGACGCGGCCCTGAACTGGACGTCGGACGAGAAACGTCCTCCTTGCCCTCACCTGTGGGGGTAGGGGTGAGCCTCTCTAGTCACTGGCTCAATAGGGAACTCCCCCAAAATCGAGCAAACCAAAACCACAGGAACGAAGCAGTAAACAATACAACAATTTATAGAACAGCTAAGCAGATAAGTAAAGCTGTAAAAGTACTCATCGTCTACCGACTACGAGAAACAACGGTAATAATTAAACGGCAAACCAGTACAGGTGTACAAGCTAAAGTAGAGACAGCCAACACGAGCCACGTAAACTGGTTCGCGACACCAGAAACTGACTCGGACAACTAACACAGGTCTACCTCTCAGTCTCGCAGCCACAGACGAAAGGTCCAGCTGCCGCTCCACGTAAAAAGGTCAAGCAACTGTGGAGACCAACTAAACACCACCACCTGCAGACCACACGGTCACAGGCCCATGCCTGACACCTCCAGAGACCCTGGCCTGGGCTCGCTAGAGTGAGGCACTGGAAAAGGACTAGTTGGGGTCCAGTACGTCTACTGGTGTCCGTACCCCCAACTACGAGCGCGCTACAAGTGACTAAAAACAAACACAAGTGTCACTGTCCCACTGTCGTCTTTCCCTCAGCCGGACGTACAACTCAACACAGGAGTGAGGGTGTCCAGGTCAGGTCAGACGACACAGACCTCGACGACACAACACAAGTACCGGGACAAAGCCCCGAGCTAACAGCCTGGCTCACAAAGAACCTGGGGCACCCAACTGGAGAGGTAACCACGGTAGGCGTCGTACTACTTGCCACGTACACAAAACCACGTGCACGTCACACACAAACCACGTGAAACCTCACGTAAACCACAAGTAACCACGGTCCACCACACGTGAACCCAACTGACTTGCGTAAACAACACGCAGTCACTGAAGTAAGCAACTAACTGCATACCTTGTATGCCAAACACGAGAACCAAGTGCACTCAGTGCACCTCATGTGTCAACACACATGCATTATCGGTAAATATCATAATTCAGTCATTTCTGTTCATAACCAGTAGGCGGCAACATCGACTGCCGCTTACACTAAGTCAACGGCAAGGACCTGGCCGTTAACATCTTGGCTGAGGAGTTTGGCGACAAACGATGTTGACGCCAAGTTCTCCGGCCATAAACCCTGCAGAAACCCTAATCCAGCTCTGCGGTTTTCTAACCGTTCTAACTACAGAAAAACATGAAAATGTAGTTCCTACAGCATGCCAGAACCCAATACAACCCATTACAACATGCTTCATACATTAAACTACTCAAACCACCCATTATCCCCGTATGGTGCAACTTTATCCAAACATGCATTATCATGTTGGTTCAGGTGGTTATGATGTGTTTTAATGTTTCTACGGAGCTAAACGGGTTCGTCCCCTACCTCAAACCACGCTAGAACTTCCCGCAATCTCCCGATTCACGCCGAGCCCTCCGCGAGCTCCCACGGGAATTGCACCGCGCCGCGACGTTTCCTCGCGCAATTCGGCAATGCCACGCGTTCTACGATCGTCCAACCACTCCTCGGAACCTGTTAGAAGCTTCAGAGACACCGGGGCGCGAAGCTGGGGCAAGAGGGGAAGAGAAGCTGAGAGAGCTACCCTCGGTGAGCCTATAACCTGCAGAATTCTCAGGTTGGCGTCAACCCCCATGCCGCCAACAACAACCGCCACCCTTAGCGTCCACATCCACTGCCGCCAAGTTCAAGAAGTCAACGTCCACTAAGCTGGACGCCAACAAGTCAACGGCCACCCCTGGCCGCCAACTCCAACTGAACAGCAGCAGGTCCTGTTTCATTTCAGGACCAACCCTGCTCTTCACCTGCTCAAACCACACATTCACATCACACATTCCACACAACTAGCTCACATTGGCCTCACAACGGCCTACACAACCAATACACACATGATCCACATGGATCCGAAAGGCACGCGACGTTACATTACTATCATCTAAAAAGAAAATTTCGACCTCGAAATTCATAACACAATCCAAAGTTAACAACTCATACATACATACTTTTACAAGTACTATCATCTAAAAAGAAAATACACAAGCTTACTCAAACAGATAGGGATACCCTTTAGCCATTTCTGCGTCCAACTCCCAGGTATCCTCACCACCTAATCTATTTTCCCATCTCACTTTAACTAGCTCAATTTCTTTATTTCTCAGCTTCTTCATCTTTCGATCTGTGATCTGCACCGGATACTCTGGCATAGTCATGTCCGGCCTCAGGTCACCACCTTGATATCTAATTATTTGAGCTGGATCTTCAATACACTTTCTCAACATGGAGACATGGAAAATATCATGCACATCTGCAAAATCAGCTGGCAAATCCAGCTATAAGCTGCTTCCCCAATTCTTTCAATCACCTAGAAAGGTCCCACATACCTTGGACTCAACTTCCCAGACTTGCCAAATCTCATAATACCTTTACTCGGGGAAACTCTCAGAAAAACAAAATCTCCCACCTCAAACTGAAGTGGTCTCCTCCGCACATCTGCATAACTTTTCTGCCTACTTTGAGCTGCCTGCAATTTTTCTTTAATAAGCTTCACCACTTCCGTGGTTTGCTGAATCAATTCAGGACCCACTAACTGCCTTTCTCCCACTTCATGCCAGTTCAATGGGGTTCTACATGGCCTTCCATATAAAGCTTCATACGGTGCCATCCCAAGACTGGTATGATAGCTATTATTGTAGGCAAACTCAACCATTCCCAAATGATGCTCCCAACTACCTCCCCAAACTAAACAACAAGCCCACAACATATCTTCATTGTCTGAATAGTCCTCTCTGTCTGACCATCTGTCTGGGGATGATAAGCGGAGCTATACCTCAATTCAGAACCAATTACCTTCTGCAGACTTCTCCAAAAACCAGAAGTAAATCTTGGATCTCTATCTGATACAATAGTCTTCGGAATACCATGCAGTGGAACAATTCTTTCAATAAATATTTGCCAATCTGTCCACTGTCCAAGACATACTCACTGCCACTAATCTGCATACCTTAGTCAATCTGTCAACAAACACCCATATTCCATTATGCCTGAACTCGACCTTGGTAAACCTGCCACAAAGTCCATCGCAATATCATCCCATTTCCACTGTGGAATAGGCAACGGTTGCAATAGACCTCCAGGCTTCTGATGCTCTGCTTTAATCTGCTGACAGATAGCACACCTTGCTACAAATTCTGCTATTTCTTTCTTCATATGAGGCCACCAAAAATGCCTTCTTAAATCATGGTACATTTTAGTACTACCCGGATGAATAGTGTACCTAGATTTATGAGCCTCTTCTAGAACTCGCTGCTTCACCTCTCTTTTTGCAGGTACAAACAACCTGCCTCGAAGCCTGACCACACAATTATCATCAATAGAAACTCCTTCCATTTTTACAATTTCAGGTAGACCTGCATCTGCTCTCTGAGCTTCAATAATCTGCCAATATAAAGACGGCTCTACTGCACTAGCAGCTAGAATTGCCCGTCGCTGACTGCTGGGCACATACAAGGAGTTCTCTGCTACTCTTCATATAACTTCCATTCTTTAATCATCATCAATTCATATATGCCTTTCTGCTTAAGGCATCGCTACAACATTGGCCTTACCCGGATGGTAAGCCAAACTGAAATCATAATCCTTCAAATATTCAACCCATCTGCGCTGGCGAAGATTCAAATCTTTCTGCGAGAAGATATACTTCAAGCTTTTATGATCTGTAAAAATCTCAAATCTCTCGCCATACAGATAATGCCTCCACATTTTTAAAGCAAACACAACTGCTGCCAATTCTAAATCATGAGTGGGGTAATTTTCTCTTCTGCTGGCTTCAATTGCCTGGATGCATAAGCTATCACTTTACCATGCTGCATAAGCACTGCACCAAGTCCTCTCCTTGAAGCATCATATACAACAAAACCACCACTCCCTGACGGTAATGTCAATATAGGTGCTGATGTAAGTCTTTTCTTCAATTCCATGAAACTTCTCTGACATTCACCGGACCACACAAAAGGCACTCCTTTCCTGGTCAATCTGGTCATAGGTGCTGCAATCTTAGAAAAATCTTGAATAAAGCGCCTATAATAACCTGCCAACCCCAGAAAACTTCTAATCTCAGTTATTATCTTAGGCACTCCCCACTAGACACAGCTTCCACTTTACTCGGGTCCACTGCTATTCCTTTAGCTGAGATAACATGACCCAAAAACTGAATTTCTTTCAACCAGAATTCACACTTACTGAATTTAGCAAACACTGGTTATCTCTTAACAACTGCAAGGTAAACCTCAAATGAGCTGCATGCTCCTCTTCAGATGCTGAATAAATTAGAATATCATCAATAAAGACCACAATGAATTGATCTAAATATGGATGAAAAATTCTATTCATCAGATCCATAAAACCTGCAGGAGCATTAGTCAATCCAAAAGGCATTACCACAAACTCATAGTGACCATATCTGGTTCTGAACGCTGTCTTATCTATATCCTCCTCTTTAATTCTTAACTGATGGTACCCGGACCTCAAATCAATCTTAGAAACACCTTTGCTGATTGCAACTGATCGAATAATCATCTATCCTCGGCAACGGTACTTATTCTTGATGGTCACATCATTCAATTTTCTATAATCAATGCACATCCGAAAACTTCCATCTTTCTTTTTCACAAATAAAACCGGCGCTCCCCACGGGGAATGACTCGGTCTAATAAAATTTTTCTGCAACAACTCTTCTAATTGCTTTTTCAATTCTTTAAGTTCTGCTGGTGCCATCCGATATGGAGCTTTAGAAATCGGCATGGTACCTGGCAGCAACTCAATATAAAAGTCCACCTCTCTATGTGGAGCTAAACCAGCAAATCTTCCAGAAAAACATCAGCAAATTCCCTAACCACGGGAACTGCTTCTACTGGCTGACTGGCCTCTACCAAACTCACCGAGGCTAAATAAGCCACAACCCCATCATTAATCAACTTTCTAGCTTTAATTGCAGAAATTAGAAACTTGGAGGTATAAAAAGGCATACCTTGATATTCAAACACTGCACCATTAGGATGACAAAATCTGATCATTTTCTTTCTGCAATCTAACATTGCTCCATACATTTCAAGCCAATCCATACCCAGAATGATATCATAATCTGACAATGCAGGGCATACAACCGACCCGGCATCTGGTTCCCTTCAATCATAACAGGAGCTTCATCTATATAGCTCGAAGTGAGTAAGAATCACCTGAATGAACCTCCACCACTAACTCACAAGACTTCTCTTCTAAAGATGAGCTATGCAATCCAGAAATTCTTCGGAAATAAAAGAATGAGAGGCACCCGAATCAAATAAGACTCTTGCTGAATATTCATAAAGAGGTAAAGTACCTTCTATCATATTTGACGCCTCTGCCTGGGCTCGGGTGATAGCCATAACCCGGCCTCTCCCTCGCTGCTGCGGTGCTCCTCTGCCACGACCTGCCTGTGGCTGCTGGAACTGCTGAGGCTGCTGCTGCTGCACACCTCTGCCATACCCATATTCTCTTGCATAGGGACAATTGCGGATCAAATGTCCCGGCTGATTACAATTATAACATCTATACCCTGGAGGAACCATAGGCTGCCTGGCAGTGCTCTGCTGCGACTCCTCCACCTCAGGCCTACCACGGCCTTGCTGGAACTGCGGACGACCTCCCCATCCTCTTCCTTTTCCTTTAAGTGCTTGCTTTAATTTCTGGCCCCATTTACCAAAGCCTGATGTAGAAGGTCCTGCTGGTGCCTTGCCCTTGCTTGCACCTACTGTCTGCTGCGGTAGCCGAAAACTACCTGAACCTGACTCTCACCTGCCTGGCGAGTACGGATAGACCTCTCCAAGGTAGCTGCCCTCTGCGCTGCCTCTTCCACTGTCTTGCACATAGAGGTACTATCGCATCCTGCAATTCCACTCTCAATCCTCTGATAAAGTACTCAACCATCATGTTATTATTGAAACCACATATGGCGCATAACGGCTAAGTGCCATAAATCTCATCTGGTACTCTAAGACTGAAGAGTTACCTTGCTGGAGAGTTCGGAATTGCTCTCTTTTTACTTGCTGCACTTGGATCGGAAAGAATGTATCATGAACACATCAAGAAACTCCGGCCAAGTGCTTCTTCTCCGTCCTGCCTGCAAAAGTGGTTTGCATCTTCAATCGCCACCATTCCAAGGCAAAACCTCTCAACTGATAAGCAGCTAATACCACTCTATCCGCTGCCGACACCTCATGGTTGCAAAAACCCTCTCATTTCATGAACCCAATGCTCAGCTGTATCTGGATTCGGCCCTCCTGAATAAGTAGGCGGCTGCAATCTCAGAAATTTCTCCACCTGCATCATGGTTCTTCTGCTATCAATACTGGTGGTGGTGGTGGCACAGGTGCTACAAAAGGTACCTCCACTCTCGGCGGAACTGGAGCAACAGGTATTGCCTCTCCATCCCCAGGTGGCACTGCAACCGGTGGTACTGGCGCCTGCTGATCCATTCTCGCCTGAATATCCGTGAGGCTCTCCCAAATTCTTTCTATCATTCGCTGGGTGCTTTCCTCCGGATCATCTCCTCCACCACCCCAATCTCTCCTATCAGCCATTTCAGAAATTTCTACATACACAAAACACCAGACAAAAATCAAAACCACAAATGATCAAAAACCAGGGTCCCTACCAGCAGTGTATAATGACCGAAATAAGGCTATGTATCTTTCTAATTCCCTTATATTGACACGGACCTTGCTCTGATACCAACTGTGACGGAACGCCTCGGCCAAGCCCGTTAAACCGATAACGTACTTGATCCGAGTCCGCCTCCCGCGAACGGGCCGAAGCCTCGCAAGGGATACCAAACCACAGTCCGTGTAAACATAAAGGAACACACCACATTTCATATATATTTCACAGATTTACATAGCCAAATTTCCACAAAACTAAAAAGAGGTACAAGAGCCTGGGGCATACCCCGAGGTACAACTAAAGAAAGTAATAACTACAAAGCTACACTGCTGGAGAACTACACAGCTGGAACTACTCCGCTGGAGGTACTGACCCTGCACCGCTACGACGGGGCCCTGAACTGGACGTCGGACGAGAAACGTCCTCCTCGCCCTCACTTGTGGGGGTAGGGGTGAGCCTCTCTAGTCACTGGCTCAGTAGGGAACTCCCCCAAAACCGAGCAAACCAAAACCACAGGAACGGAAGCAGTAAACAATACCAACAATTTATAGAACAGCTAAGCAGATAAGTAAAGCTGTAAAAGTACTCACCGTCTGTCGACTACGAGAAACAACAGTAATAATTAAACGGCAAACCAGTACAGGTGTACAAGCTAAAGTAGAGACAGCCAACACGAGCCACGTAACTGGTTCGCGACACCAGAAACTAACTCGGACAACTAACACAGGTCTACCTCTCAGTCTCGCAGCCACGGACGAAAGGTCCAGCTGCCGCTCCACGTAAAAAGGTCAAGCAACTGTGGAGACCAACTAAACACCACCACCTGCAGACCATACACGGTCACAGGCCCATGCCTGCACCTCCAGAGACCCTGGCCTGGGCTCGCTAGAGTGAGGCACTGGAAAAGGACTAGCTGGGGTCCAGTACATCTACTGGTGTATGTACCCCCAACTACGAGCGCGCTACAAGTGACTAAAAACAAACACAAGTGTCACTGTCCCACTGTCGTAATTTCCCTCAACCGGACGTACAACTCAACACAGGAGTGAGAGTGTCCAGGTCAGACGACACAGACCTCGACGGCACAACACAAGTACCGGGACAAAGCCCCGAGCTAACAGCCTGACTCACAAAGAACCTGGGGCACCCAACTGGAGAGGTAACCACGGTAGGCGTCGTACTACTTGCCACATACACAAAACCACGTGCACGTCACACACAAACCACGTGAAACCTCACGTAAACCACAAGTAACCACAGTCCACCACACTTGAACCCAACTGACTTGCGTAAACAACACGCAGTCACTGAAGTAAGCAACTAACTGCATACCTTGTATGCCAAACACGAGAACCAAGTGCACTCAGTGCACCTCATGTGTCAACACACATGCATTATCGGTAAATATCATAATTCAGTCATTTCTGTTCATAACCAGTAGGCGGCAACATCGACTGTCGCTTACACTAAGTCAACGGCAAGGGACCTGGCCGTTAACATCTTGGCTGAGGAGTTTGGCGACAAACGATGTTGACGCCAAGTTCTTCGGCATAAACCCTACAGAAACCCTAATCCGGCTCTGCGGGTTTTCTAACCGTTCTAACTACAGAAAACATGTAAATGTAGTTCCTACAGCATGCCAGAACCCAATACAACCCATTACAACATGCTTCATACATTAAACTACTCAAACACCCATTATCCCCGTATGGTGCAACTTTATCCAACATGCATTATCATGCTGGTTCAGGTGTTATGATGTGTTTAATTTTCTACGGTTCAGGTGGTTATGATGTGTTTTAATATTTCTACGAGCTAAACGGGTTCGTCCCCTACCTCAAAACACACTAGAACTTTCCGCAATCTCCCGGTTCACGCCGAGCCCTCCGCGAGCTCCCATGGGAATTGCACCGCCCCGCGACGTTTCCTCGTGCAATTCGGCAATGCCACGCGTTCTACGATCATCCAACTACTCCTCGGAACCTGTTAGAAGCTTCAGAGACACCGGGGCGCGAAGCTGGGGCAAGAGGGGAAGAGAATGAGCTGAGAGAGCTGCCCTCGGGTGAGCCTATAACCTGCAGAATTCTCAGGTTGGCGTCAACCCCCATGCTGCCACAACAGCAACCGCCACCCTTAGCGTCCACATCCCTGCCGCCAAGTTCAAGAAGTCAACGTCCACTAAGCTGGATGCCAACAAGTCAACGGCACCCCTGGCCGCCAACTCCAACTGAACAGCAGTATGTCCTGTTTCATTTCATGACCAACCCTGCTCTTCACCTGCTCAAACCACACATTCACATCACACATTCCACACAACTAGCTCACATTGGCCTCACAACGCCTACACAACCAATACACACATGATCCGCATGGATCCGAAAGGCACGCGACGTTACACACACACTCTCTCTCTCTCTCTCTCTCTCCCTTTGAGAGGAACATGAATGGTTAACCTTCGCCGTGGGAATAAAGGTTAGAGGTTTGGGATGGAGTGGGTGAGAATTTTGGGCTTATGCTCCTGCACCCATATAGTGAGCTCATGGTTGTGATTTCAGTGCATATTTTGGTTTGAAATTTGAGATTTGAGAATTTTGGTTTTGAAATTTAAGATTTGGTTGACTTTCTGATTTGATAGCCAGGATTTGAAATTTAATTTTTATTTGGGGACTCGACTAACCTTTGGTATTTGTTGTTCTATCGAGATGAGGTAGAGGTACATGTGGTTTACCTTGAGGCTAGTCTTGGATGAATTTAGGAGGGTCCCCCCCCCCTCTGGATGAGGAGGTTGGTTGCTAGGTGAGGGCCCCGACTAGCTTGGGGAGGGGTGCCAACCTTCTAACCACATCCCCAAGCTTCGCCACATGTCAAGATAAAGATTTGAACTACTCTACAGAAACTAAGGCAGTGGGGTTATGGACCCTGATCGGTACTTTTGATTGTTGGACTTTAGAGTCCTCTAACCAGGCGACGTCCATCCCTCTTAGAGGGGACATGCCTGCTGCTTTGATTCCCACAAATGGCACCAATGGTGAAGACAACGAGGACCTGCTAAGGCTAATACAAGCCAACTTTTGGTGTCTAAGGTTGGAACTCAATTGATCTTGCTATTGGGCTATGAGTCGGTCTAGGCCGGCTCAATTATATATATATATATATATATATATATATAATATATATATATATATATATTATATATACGTATCAACATAAAAACATAATGGTGTAGCTAGTGATCAATTAAAATTAAACTTTCAAAATATATTCGATCAGCAAAATACCATAATAGATTATCAAATAGAAGCACATAAGGCTCTAAATAAAATATCATCTCAGATTCAAGAAATGACTATTAAACCTAAACCAGTTAATCTGATAAAATCAAATTGGTTTCTACCAGAGACTATATTTGATTATCAATGGAGGTTGAGACAAGATGGAAGAAAGGAGGTTGAGACAAGATGGAAGAAAGAAGAAGGGAAAGATGGCAGAAGGGTTAATGAATTATATGATATTTGTTACTGATCTTTTATTACGACATTCGTTTGCATAATGTCTTTCTTCACCACACTTGAAACATTTACATTTCTTTTTGAATTGTGATTTTGAGATATCGTTTATTGCGTCTGAGATATCTAGGTTTTCTAGTAAATTTATAGAATCGTTTATATCTTGGTTTGCTTTGAGTAGGATGAGGAAGTGGAAATGAATTAGGTTTCCAAGGTAAAATATATTGGTAACGAGAAATCCCGCCCTGTGTGACTTTGTGAGCTCAGGGATTGTGTTCGTGAACTCCAAGATTAGGACTTGGCAGCTCCTACTTTCCGTGTACCTATATTGCCTTTATCCTACTTGACCGAAAAAATTTCAGATCTACACACCTCGAGAATTGCATGTAAATCAGGTAAACCCCCCCCCCCCCCCAGGAATCGAACTCGGGACCTCTTACTTTTAAACAAGAGTTTTAACCGATCGACCTAACTGGGGTCCTCTAATTATATATATATATATATATATATATATATATTATATATATATATGCTCTAACATCAAGTCACGCCAAAAAGATTATAATTAATCTCAAATTTGCTATAGAATTAGGGAATTTTTTAACCTTAGACCACGATGTATTGATTATCTAAGTAGGAAATACGGAAGTCAACTCCAGATAAAACTATTTTATACTAAAGATCAGGCAAGTAGGATTTCAGCAATGATTCAAACTGACATTTCATCCACATTGGCATATCGTCTGGGGTCCATGTAAGAGAACATGTACACATGGAACAAAGGGTTCTTGCTATATATGGTACGACTACCTTCTTGGTGCTTCCATCTAGGGTCACTTTAATACCAGATAAAAAGGGTTTTATCCCAGGTTATCGCGGGTGATAACTCTTATACAAGTTTGATAATGGGGATAAGTTATACAGGCATAAAAAGGGATGCTGTGGCGGGGGTAGATGGCATGAGGGTCTTGGAGGAGATAAGAAGAGAAGAGAACATTTACTGCATGCTCAGATATATATCTTGGCAAAGCGGGTTATATATGGCACCATATCGCTCTTTGACTGGTCTGTTTGTTTGCGAGGAAAAGTTGAGTTAGAAATACCACTGAAAATAAAATATGAAAAAGTATGTCCCAGAAAATTAGATTTGGCATCCGCGATTTTCCCGCAGATGCCATTTTCCAAGGCGGTATAGTTCCTACAGTAACCGTTTAGGCACTATTTATGTAAGTTATATCTTTTTTTTTTCTACTCATTTGAGTAGTCTTATCAAATTTAATTATTTTTATTAGTTAATTTAATTTTTATTTTTTATTAAATATCTGTAGAATACTATTCATTCAATTATGTTTTTATTTTATTTCTCCTATTTTAAATTATCTTTGTCAAAGTTATTATTTTTCATTAGTTATCTAAATTTTTTATTTTTAAAAATATTAAAAATAAAATAAAATAAAATATTTTTGATGAATAGTATTAGTACACAAGGAGTATATGACTCTCTCTCATTTGAGTGGATCATAAAATCTCATACCCCTCCATACAACTTTATATTTACCTGACAACCAAATAGACAATTACGTTTTTATTTTTACGTAAAAATTATTCCGTGGAAAATTATTTTTCTATTAAACTGTTTTACATACAACCAAATAGATACTTGATTCATTGCCCCCCCCCCCTATTGATCAGAGGCACCACAGTTTCCACTGCCACTGCTTGGGCTAATGACGTGGCATTTGCTGCCATACGATTGGGAGTGACACATTGAGATCGTTGGTGCTAAGGATGAGACCACATCATCTTAATAAAGTTGAGAAAAATTAATGCATTTGTTGCACAAGATGACACTCGCATGACACCACACCATATTAGACATCACATAGATTGATAGGTGAAAGTTGAAGGTGATAGGCAGCGGTGGAGATAGAGAGCGACCGATGGTGGTAATTGAACTCTAAAATATAAATCTTAAGCCTCAAAATATAAATCTTGAGTTCTAAACGGTAAATTTTAACTCAAATTTTCAAAATACTGTTCTTTGAAATTTAAAAATATTGATTGAACATTTAATAGTAATTTGAATTCTAAAATATAAAAATTGACTCTAAAATAGTGACTTTAAATTTCATCGCCGGCTATCAGTCGTCTATCGCCACCATTGCTTGCTGCTCTCTCTATCTACTTACTCGTATGACAACTCACGGGACATCATATTAGACGCAACACATGTTGATATCCTACTCTAAATATACTTGCTGCACTTAAGAAGATCAGCTTATTAAAAAGTAATGTGTTTATCAAAAGCACTCAACTAATTAATTAAGTTCCTCTCTTGCAATTTAAGTCATTGTAACACACCACTTGCAATAAAAATTTATAAATGGGAGACGGATCAAGACATTTCCAGAACTAGATATTTGCATGGGAATTAGTCAAAGAATTACATGAAACAGTCAGGATAAGGTTGCGGACGTAGGAACTCCAAACTTGCTCGCCTTATCCTACTCTAAATGCCCAAGTGCGGTAAAGGCATCAACTTATTAAAAAGTACTGTACGTGTTTGTCAAAAGCTCTCAACTAATTAAGTTGCTCACTTGCAATTTAAGTCATTGTAACACACCACTTGAAATAAAATTTATAATGGGAGACGTATCAAGACATTTCCAGGAGTAGATATTGCATGGGCACTAGTCAAAGAATTACATGAAACAGTCAGGATAAGGTTGGGGACGTAGGAACACCAACTAAATGGTTCTCCCTGTCATCTCCACCGTGACCTGCAAAAATGTCAGGATGAAATATCTTATCAAAAAGAGCACGCCTCCCACGTTTCTGCGGAATCCAAGTTCTCCAACCACGGGGATCGCACGCCGGCCACAAAGCAGCCGCCCTCTTTGACGACCCCGAACATTATTGAAATGATGACCAATGAAACCAAGTGGCAAAAGATGGCCCCGGCCCGGCTATAAAACGGGGGTTAGCCATGCGGGTAAAGAGCAATTCCCAGTAGAGCAGAGACGGGAGCCCAACACAGCGGAGATGAAGAAGGCTTCCAGAGCCGTGGTGCTGCTCGTGAGCTTGCTACTGGTGTCTTTCCTCACCGCAGATGGTATTACTATTGCTGGCTAGTTGTTGCTGCATATGCACCTCTCTCTCTCTCTCTCTCTAATTATATGTTGTACATGTGGTTGCAGTGAGTGCTAAGAATTGTTGTGTAGCTTGCCCGTGCACCCGATCGATACCACCGCAGTGCCGCTGCTTGGACGTGGATACAACTTGCTACACTGGCTGCAAGAGATGCGTGTGCACGAGGTCAATTCCTCCCCAGTGCCGCTGCACAGATGTTAAGTCCTACTGTCCCAAACGCTGCCCCACCAGCCTCGCCGGCTTGGTCTGAGCACTAGCTGGCATTGTCCTCTTGGTCATTATTATGTATGACCTGTGCGTCGACAGGTTACCATCAGCCCTCTTTGTGGGTCCGTTTATATGTGTGTTTGCATGTGTTTGGATGGCATAACAAGGGACCTGATCCGGTCCTGTATCGTTGCCTCATCTTAGTGGTTATACACAGCTAAATAATTGGAAAAGAGTTCTTGTGACGACTTCTTTGAGTGGCTTTGGGATGAAAAATTGTCACGGTGTCTTTTTCTTTTTTTCCTGAAATGTATGGCGCCCTTCGAAAATG
The DNA here is from genome assembly GCA_014218235.1 of Colocasia esculenta. NCBI lineage: Eukaryota > Viridiplantae > Streptophyta > Magnoliopsida > Alismatales > Araceae > Colocasia > Colocasia esculenta. Next base: position 34,360,268 of record CM024754.1, read on the forward strand.
AGGTGCGCAGGACATCTCTCATGCTTGGATAAGATAAGTTGGGCGTTGATTCTACCCATCTTCTGTTCTGGGCTCTTCAATTTAATATTTTAACGTTGCATACCAACTTAGATTTGACGGTGAACAAATCAATATCTCAAGATGTCTTCCCAGTTCATTCAGTTAAGATGCCATCTGTGGAGGGGGGGGGGGAAGTTTGAGTAGCCGATTAAGGAACCAACTATATATATATGTGGTCTGGTAGTTTGCAAGGGATAGGAAGGGCATGGTAGTGTACAAGGAGAGCCCACGAGGCCACGAGTCCAACATATGACAACGATTCATTGAGACGTACCAACCCCGAGTCCTCAATCTAGAGGTCATGATATATGTGTTCCCTTTCAGCATGCATGACACCTCATTCTTGCCTTTCGATGCATCCCTATCACGTGGCAGCATAGGTAGACAACCTCAGAACATGCTCTGCAATAGATGATGGGGTTCCTCTCTCTTACAACCTATACCATCCGAAACTAGCAAGTGTCCCTCATTTAGGGGACTCACAGGTCTTCTCCGCACACCGGGGGTGGAGGATGGAAGCCACATCTTCCCCCACTGGGGAAGAAGGGCAAGCAACCTTGCCCAATAAAAATCCTCCCAACCCCCTACAGCTCATCTATACAGTTGAAAGGTGGGAGGGGACACGCTTGGAATAGCACTAACATCCCCTAGCCCTAAACGACTCATCTACGAGACCGAAAAATAGGAGATACGCACCAAAAAACTTTTCAACGGATGCTTAAAAGAGTCACCGCAACTCCAACATTTGGGCAGACAAGGAGGAGAACCTCAGAATGCCATAATCTCTTTCCTACTCTTCCATCTGCTCTCCCTATATTTCGATTCTTTGATTTGAACATCAAAAGATTTTTTTTTCCAAAACCACTCTCAAGACTTTGACTGCTGCTTTTGTCTTATAGGTACTAATGGACATCTTCCCTTGAACAAATAAAATTAAAACATCACGGAAGTCAGGATTGGAGGTCTGTCCCGGTTTTCCAATTGCTACGTTATCTTGCAGTGGAGATAGTAGAAACGATAAGGAGACGTCAAATTAGTTCAATATCTACCATCCGTCATCCCTTACATTTGGACGACTTGAAGGATACGCCATACTTGGATGAGTATCCAGTAGGTTTCAATAAAGTAGTCGGCAACATGTTCAGTACGTAGTAGTCCTAGTCACTACAATATTATAAAGTTTTGAGACAAGTCTTATCTCTATCTAACCAGTTGATGATGAGATATGCCGAACTACGTTAAAATCATTGACATGATCTGTTCAGAAACAAGACAAGGTCTCAAATGAGTTGGGCCTATAAAACATTGCTCCAAGGACTAGCTACTTTATCCACTGAGATGTGGTAATTAAACTTCTGAAACAAGATAGTAGTTTTAAAATCTTCTAAACTCGGAAGGAAGGTTGATTCTTATGAAAAAAAGGCTTCTGCCCCTTTGGAAAAGAGTTAGGTTAAAGTTAACCTGGGTTAACCTTGGGTTAGGTCAAAAAGTGATTTGGGAAGTAATAAATTTTAATCCGGGTCAAAGTGGGTTAGGATAGATATAAACTTGGTTAAACTGGGTTACCCTAACCCATCCCTGGAGATGGAGTAGAGTTAACCATCTTTAACACTTTTTTAAATACCATTTTACCCCTAGATTTTAAGGTGTATTTACACCTTTTCACACGTACGGTTCTCCACCCCCGTTTCACGCGTACCTCACACCCCCTCCTCCACCCGTCTTCGTCTTCCTCCTTCAACTTCCTTGTTGGGAGGTGGGGCTGCCGCCTGCTACTGGGGGCTTCGACTGCTGCTGGGAGCACCCAGATTAGGGCAAGGGCCAAGGCGGCAGGCTGCAGTAGTTAGCGTCTGCGTCGTAGCGAGCAAGGACCAAGAGGCGCACGGTGGCCGGCAGGAGGCTACTTCTTCGGGCACGGGTCGCACGGCAGGTGGCGGTGCAGCGACCGGCGGCTATTCCACCGCAGGCAGTGAGCTGTGGCGAGGAGACCACAACAGACGACGGCGAGGAGACCAGGGTTTGACGGTGGCGAGGAGGTGGGGGTTTGACGTTGGCTGTCCAGGTGTGAGTCACAGACACTCTCTACTCTGTCTCTTTCATCTCTATCTCTTTTTCTTCTGTCTCTCCCAGACCCTCTTTCTCTACTCTGTCTCTCTCAGACCCACGGCAAGTGGCGGTGCAGCGACTGACTGGTGTAGCAGGTGTCAATCTTCCTCTTCTCATATATTTTTCTTTGATCATTTATGTCCATTTGTTTGCTTCGCCAGTGTAACTGATGGTTTACTTTTGTTCTAAATGTTTAAATTGTTTTGCTTGAACCATGCTTTTCATGTCTCCTAACTTTATTACTCAATGCACAAATCAGTACGTTTTGTTCCAAGTTTAGATATTAGACGAAGAATTAGATTTAAGATGTTTGAATGAAACCTAATACAGGCATCAGGAGATGTCATCTCTGAGGAACGCTATCAGCCGAAGAGCTCACAAGGAACGAGCGTAGCCGTAAGCTCCCCCCTTCTTCCTCCTCTATGGATTGTCGAACTAGAAAGTTTGATGCCTTCCTTTACATGGTTTCTTTCGGATTTTGGGAAATCACATCCACGATCGGGAAATCACAGCCAAGACCCAGGATGCAAGCTACATACTTAAGAAAGTTCAAAGTGAACGAAAGGTTTTGGGGTTGTGTTACTTGGAAATTTGGGCTGATTATGTATTTCACTTGGTTTTATTGATAGTGCCTTTCTGGTTCATGCAGAAAGTAGAAAAGCTAAGCTCTGTGCTACATTCGCTTGATACTGATCTGAAAAACAAGCATATTTACTTTGCTGAAGACAGGTTTGCCCTCCAAATTTTCTTCAAATTAGTTAGTTCTGCTTTAAGTGAAGTATCAAATCTATATCATACAGTGTCACAGACTGTCAGCTTTGCTTTATAAAAAACAAGCTTTTTTGGATCCCATCACACAAAGTGCTGTTACAATGGATTTGGGAATATCTAATATAATTAAAGAAGCCTGTGAGAATATAAATATGAGGGCATTCGGTCAATGAACTGTTGAATAGGATGCATGAGTCCCATTTTTATGATTAGATCATAGGCGAGGATGTCAAGTGTTGACATAGGCACATAAGTCAAACATGACAAAGTTTTAAAAATAAGTCAAGAAGACATAGGGGGACTAAAAATGTGGACATAATCATACACGCTTGTATGTGCATGTAATGAAGTACCATATACTTAATCTTTCTCACAAGATAAAATATTAATCAAAGTATAGAATATTCATGAGTTACCTTACTCTAATGACCTCACTTTCTATTAAAGGAACCATTTGTAGTGTCCCTTTCTATCTCTTCGAAAATTTAAACACCCTTTTTTCCTAAAAGGTTGTGCTAGTCTTTTTAACAGTCTTGAATATTTATGCCCAATAAGGCTCCATATCCAAGTCTGCCTCCCGTGATCGGACCGAAGTCTCGCAAGGGATAGCTCGTATATGTATCCAGTAAGAATATAAAAGACAACCACAACAGTATAAGATACAAGAAAGTACATGTGCTCATATCTGCATATAACAATTTACAATTGTTCCAATACATTATTACATGTCTAATTAAAAAGTACAACTACCTGGGGCATACCCCGAGGGAGCATAAGCTCATGCAACAGAACTAACCCTACTGCTGGTAGTACAAGCCTGTCACAACGCCACTGCAAGCCATACAAATGGCAAGCCCTGAAAGGAACTGTAAGGGAGTGAGCCTCAACAAGTCACAGGCTCAGTAGAGGCCACCCAAAAACAACACATGAAAGTAAAGAGACCTCAACCCCAGAGGGTCTCACTAGCAACACCGATAGCCAAACCATAGCATGCTCACAACACCTATATTAAACAACAACTAAAACAATAATACATTAACAAATACATAATCCTTAGAAGGAAAGAGGAACCACAGGACTAGCACATCACCACTAGTCCGCCCAACAACTGCAATGCCTAAGCCACAGCCTCATAGGCAAACTACTACAATAACTGGTCGCCTAAGCTACAAGCTTCACAGGTAACCTACCGAGGAAGGATAACAAGACTGGCATCAGCAAGCCAATCAATCACACACTTTAACCACAATCAGAAGCCTATTCAAAAATGGGTAAAACACAATGAGTGGAAGGTCTCACCACACGACCTCCACAGAGCACAGCTCCACCTCTACACCTGAAAAGGCTGGTACACCATGTACCACGAGAAACGGATACCCACGAAGGGTACATGTACCTACCTCCATGAGGTACCACAACAAAATCTCAATACAACTGTGCCTCCTACTAGGCACACCACAACAGGTCGAACCACAACCAACGAGTCATGTATACAGGCCACGACCGGTGGCAAAGCACGAGTCGGAAAGAACGACGCCACCATACGGGAACGGACTACTGGTTCATGATGCTAGTATCCAACCCGGACAACACAGCACAAGAACTACCTCTCAGTCTCGCAGTCATGGACGAAAGGTCCAACTGCCGCTCCACAAACACAAGCCAAAGAACAGTGGAGACTAACCAACACCACACCTGCAGTCCACACAGCTGCAGGACCATGCCTGGCACCTTTAGGGACTCTGGCCCGAGCTCCCTAAAGTGAGGCACAGGGAAAACGGGACTAGCTGGGGCCCAGTACGTCTACTGGTGTTCGTCCCCCCAACCACGAGCGCGCTACAAGCGACCAAACACAAACTCTCACAAGTCGCTGCCCCTCTACCGTCTTTCCCTTAGCCAGACGTATAACTCAAACAAAGAGTGAGGGTGTCCAGGAAGTTGACATAGACCTTAACGGTACTCACAGTACCGGGACAAATCCTGAGCACTAACGTTCCTGGCTCACACAAAACCTGGGGTACCTGACTAGAGAGGCATTCTAGAATAGGCGCCGGACCACCACGCTCGGCTAGCACACAAACCACGACAGTCATTTAACACTTCGGTGAGACTTATATCACGATACATTAAATATAATTGGCTCATCACTGGTCACCACGTGACATCCAAGCTAACCAACACCAACACATACTTAAATCACAATAACATATAATAATTTTGCCTTTCATTAGTCACCCCGTGACCTCCATTGTCATATTATTACAATATAATAACCATACAAAAGACACTAAAAGGCTGAGACTAGGTTCACAGTGGTACCTCACTGCCCAGCCACCACAAACTAACCACAGAAGTTATATTACGATAAACACAATGTCGAATTACTTGTCCTGCACACACAGACCACATGCACGACACTCAAACCACGTAAACAACATGTGAACAACACGTGATCCACACGCTAACTGCGTGAACAACCCACTAACTGCGTAAACAACACTCCAACCACGTAAAACACGCTCTCCTCGTGAGCAACACAATTGTTACGTAAACCTCACGCTTCACGAGCGCTACAGGTGCCAACGCACCACTTATATTTGCCATACACATAAAATACCGATAATCAGATAATCATGCCATTAAAACATATACAAACGAATCCTCTCGGCTGTGGTCGCGACAGAGGGAAGGGTCGCCTTCTGAACGCGACACTCCGATATGTCGCGTTCATAACCTGAACGCGACGGGTTGTCCTGTCGCATTCGGAACGTGACAGGGGGCTCCGTCGCCTTCACAGGCAGGAACCCTAATTCGGGATGCTCTCTCCGGATCACCCCCACAAACCATGCAAACCACGTTTAATTTCCATTTTTCATGCTTTACTGAGTACCCTAGCATGTTATGTAATGTTCTTTAAGCGATTAACATGTCATACATGCATTACATGTGATTCACACATGAAAACGGGCAGAAACTCCCTACCTTCGCGAAGAACGCGAAAACAAAACACAACCCGGCGTCTCCCCCGCTCCGCACGACGTCCTCGCGGCGAGACCACGCCGAAAACGACCCCCAAACACCAAATCGCCCGAAATCCCCGCAGCAGCTCTTCCCCCTGGCCAAATAGAGCTTGCTGAGCTCTGTCTGTCTGGACAAGGTTAAGAACCGTTCGTGGTTAAGAACGCGACGTACCCCTCCGTCGCGACCTGAACGCGACGAATTAGGGCGTCGCCTTCTCAAGGCCGACGTCAGCATGCCGCCCAGCGCGCGACACGCAGCGTGCATACAGACGAAGACCGCATCTCAGCGAAAACCAGAACGCGACCACCAAGGCCATCGCGTTCAGAACGCGACGCCAGGCTCTGTCGCATTCACAGACAGAAAATCTGTGAGCGCTTTGGGCCCAACGTGCCGGCCCACAAAGCCTCACAACCTGCACAAACACCTGAAACACAGACTAATGGGCCACACACTGGCCACCAAACTCGCTAAGCAATGATCCACAAAGATCTGAAAAAATGCACGACGTTACATTACTATCACCTAAAAAGGAATGTCGTCCTCGACATTCAAAACGAACCACGATAAGCCAAACTATCACCTAAAAAGGGAACAAAGCCATATACAGAACAAGTAGGATACGCTTCCTCTACATTAGCCTTTCAAACCATCTGTGCTGTCTGATTCATCTGTTCATTTCCACTCTTGTTCTGCTTTCCCTTCTCTTTAATTCATTCCATAACTGCATTACCCGATTACTACATTCTGCTCTTTCTATACCTTTTAGTTGTAAGCAATTCTACCTTGCCGGTGGTGCTTTATCTCTTTTAACTCAACCTGCTCCCACATTTTCCTGGCTGTGTTTACAATATTTCTTTCTGGACCGCTTCTTTTCCTTGAATTTTTGTATCATAAACTACCATCCTTAAATGCTCTGCCATTCTGGTTCACATTTTCCTAGTGCCTTTCCATTATCTACTTTCCACTGTCAATGTTTTTTTTCTGCTTCAACTTTATTCACATTCTCAATTGCCAGCTTCTCAAAGAAAATCTCAGTACCATAACTGAAATTCCTGCCCCTTTTGTACCATTTTGCCCTTGCTATCTTAACTCATTCCTGACCAAGAACCACTGCCTCTTTATCCAATTGTGCAGAAATCTCGAATTTTCCTCTAATCATTCAGTCTCGAATAGTCTGTGAATATCAAACTTTCTTTGCTTCCGTTGTGCCACTTTGATTACCTTAGCTACTTAGCAAAATATCCCATAAATTCTGTTCTCACTATTGCTCACAATGGCTTCGCACTTTCATTATTACTCTGACTCTAGCTGGATTCAATACTAACTTTTCTTGCTTCTCAAATCACTTTGCTCCATCAATCAACGTTGGAAGAAGATATCGGAATTTTCTGAACTGCTTTCTTTAATGCTTCAATTCTGATGGTGCCACATGCTTTAACTCTAAATCCTGCTATACCACTACAGACATACCTAGCTCTTTACATTCCTTTCTTGCTTAAACAACATTCTCTGACTGATCTAATCAATTTAATATATAACCCTTCAAAATATCTACTCTCATTGCTGTGATACTGCATTCTCTTATCGAGAGAATTAAGCTGCTCAACTAACTCTGTACATATTCTACTTCCAACTTTATTAAACTCAGGTGCCATCTGATCTTAAGTTGTTCACTGTTTAACTGATCACATCTTTTCCTTTTTTGTATTTAACAATTCTAATTTCCATTCATTTCTTACTTTTTTTCTATTCTACTCTGTCATACTCTGATTTGCACACTATTTCTTAACTGTTCTACTTTTTATTTTTACATCAAATTCTAAAGTACTTTCTCGAGAAAATACCTCTGCTCAATCTGAATCACTTTCTGTGTGCTGCCATGCAAACTCTTACTGAGCACTTCCTAAACCCTTTAATTATATATGTTTCATAATCTGCTATACTCTTTCTTTCCCTGATCAATAATCTGCCAACTGCATTAACCATAATACCATCTCTATAAAACACTTCTCTTAATTATCCTTCACACTATACCATTCACACTGCAAATTTTTGTTGTCACACAAACATCTTTTACTGATAACTGCCAAAACCATAACCTGAAACCGATTTCTTTAAATACTACAACTTGTTCTAGTTGATTCCTTTATTCCACTTCATTGCTTTATTTTCAAATGCTGAAATCACTGTTGCTACATCATATTTACTGTTATCCTTTTCATTCAAACCTTTACTTTAATTTCTTTCATAATCTGTCTTGCTGTTCCACTTAATCTAATACTGCTTAACTACTTCTCAACTAATCCATCTCTTCTTCTATCTGACCCATATAACTCTAGCTTGCTCCAAACACTCTTAACCTTAACCTTAATCTTTTCCTGACACAAATTTTACCTCTCTTCTTCACAAACTATACCCAATTGCTAAATATCATTAACCTTTTCTATAACATTGTATTCCTTAACAAGTCATCCTATGCAATCCTCACAAACTGTCATTTGCCAACCGAATATCTCTCTTATGGAATCCTAAAAAAAAAGTCCAAATGTGCTCTGATCTTTCCTTTACTCTCTCTTTACTTAACTGATCACCTCTGCATATACTTACATGGATCTCTATATCAAATTCCCCATTATCATCATTATTCATTACAACAATATTCCAAAGCTCTTTACTGCACTCATCCCTAATCACCAAAACACACTTATCCTTATCTGACTGCTATAACTCTCTGCTCCTCTGTTTACCAGTACCTTGTCTAAAGCTAATCTACCTTACTTAATTATTCCAGATTTTTCCATCGCACTAATCACATTATCACTCAGGCTGCTTCTTAATACTTACTAACACAAGTCTTATACACATCAATACCTCTACCAAGGTTCTCATCTGCAATCCTTAACACACACTATTTCTCATTAATAACATTGTTCCCGCTGCTGTTCTATCACACCATCACCTTATACCTGCTTCTGCCATACTGTACCTCATTAGAACACACCAAATCTATCTTTCTCAGAACACTACTTATCCTTACTGAACATCATGACCAAGTTCACTAATCCCTTCAATTTCTGTAACTGACAACCTTTAAATAACTACACTTTAACTGCAATTGGCACACTAGTATAACCACTTAAATTGCGCTACTAGCCATACCATTCCTCAGTAACTGCTAACAACTGCCAGGCTGACCTACTACGCACACAATTCACATGCAAAAAAAAAAAAAAAAAAAACTCACGTGAAAACCACGCTAAAAATCACACAAAACCGCAGACTTACTACCAGCAATAGACTTTAAACCATGTCTTGGGACATTGTAACCTCAATGTCTTTTCATATTCTAACTGGATCATTGCTCTGATACCAACTGTAACGACCCTGGATATTTATGCCCAGTAAGGCTCCATATCCAAGTCCGCCTCCCGCGATCGGACCGAAGTCTCGCAAGGGATAGCTCGTACACGTGTCCAGTAAGAATATAAAAGACAACCACAACAGTATAAGACACAAGAAAGTACATGTGCTCATATCTGCATATAACAATTTACAATTGTCTCAATACATTATTACATGTCTAATTAAAAAGTACAACTATCTGGGGCATACCCCGAGAAAGCACAAGCTCACACAACACAACTAACCCTACTGCTAGTGGTACAAGCCTGTCACAACGCCACTACAAGCCACACAAACGGCAAGCCATGAAAGGAACTGTAAGGGAGTGAGCATCAATAAGTCAAAGGCTCAGTAGGAGCCACCCAAAAGTAACACATGAAACTAAAGAGACTTCAACCCAGAGGGTTTCACTGGCAACACCGATAGCCAAACCATAGCATGCTCACAACACCCGTATTAAACAACAACTAAAACAATAATACATTAACAAATACATAATCCTCAGAAGGAAAGAGGAACCACAGGACTAGCACAGCACCACTAGTCCGCCCAACAACTGCAATGCCTAAGCCACAGCCTCACAGGCAAACTACTACAATAACTGGTCACCTAAGCTACAAGATTCACAGGCAACCTACCCAAGAAGGGTAACAAGACTAGCACCAGCAAGCCAATCAATCACACACTTTAACCACAATCGGAAGACTATTCAAAAATGGGTAAAACACAACGAGTGGAAGGTCTCACCACATGACCTCCACGGAGCATAGCTCCACCTCTACACCTGAAAAGGCTGGTACACCATGTACCACGAGAAACGGATACCCACGAAGGATACAGGTACACACCGCCACGAGGTACCACCACAAAACCTCAATACAACTGTGCCTCCTACCAGGCACACCACAACAGGTCGAACCACAACCAACGAGTCAATGTATACAGGCCACGACCGGTGGCAAAGCACAAGTCGGAAAGAACGACGCCACCATATGGGAACGGACTACTGGTTCATGATGCTAGTATCCAACCCGGACAACACAGCACAAGAACTACCTCTCAGTCTCGCAGTCACGGACGAAAGGTCCAACTGCCGCTCCACAAACACAAGCCAAAGAACAGTGGGGACCAACCAACACAACACCTGCAGTCCACACAGCTGCAGGCCATGCTTGGCACCTTTAGGGACTTTGGCCCGAGCTCCCTAAAGTGAGGCACTGGGAAAACGGGACTAGTTGGGGCCCAGTACATCTACTGGTGTCCGTCCCCCAAACCACGAGTGCACTACAAGCGACCAAACACAAACTCTCACAAGTCGCTGCCCCTCTGCCGTCTTTCCCTCAGCCGGATGTACAACTCAAACACAGGAGTGAGGGTGTCCAGGCAGACGACACAGACCTTAACGGTACTCACAGTACCGGGACAAACCCCGAGCACTAACGTGCCTGGCTCACACAAAACCTGGGGTACCCGACTAGAGAGGCATTCCGGAATAGGCACCGGACCACCACACTCGGCTAGCACACAAACCATGACAGTCATTTAACACCTCGGTGAAACTTATATCACGCTCCATTAAATATAATTGGCTCATCACTGGTCACCACATGACCTCCAAGCTAACCAACACCAACACATACTTAAATCACAATAACATATAATAATTTTGCCTGTCATTAGTCACCCCGTGACCTCCATTGCCATATTATTACAATATAATAACCACTTAATAACCATACAAAAGACACTAAAAGGCTGATACTAGGTTCAAACTGATACCTCACTGCCCAGCCACCACAAACTAACCACAGAAGTTATATTACGATAAACACAATGTCGAATTACTTGCCCTGCACACACAGACCACATGCACAACACTCAAACCACGTAAACAACACGTGAACAACACGTGATCCACACGCTAACTGCATGAACAACCCACTAACTGCGTAAACAACACTCCAACCACGTAAAACATGCTCTCCTCGTGAGCAACACAATTGTTACGTAAACCTCACGCTTCACGAGCGATACAAGTGCCAACGCACCACTTATATTTTCCATACACATAAATACCGATAATCAGATAATCATGCCATTAAAACATATACAAACGAATCTTCTCGGCTGTGGTCGCAACAAAGGGAAGGGTCGTCTTCTGAACGCGACACTCCGATATGTTGCGTTTATAACCTGAACGCGGCGGGTCGGCCTGTCGCATTCGGAACGCGACAGGGGGCTCCGTCGCCTTCATAGGCAGGAACCCTAATCTGGGATGCTCTCCCCGGATCACCCCCACAAACCATGCAAACCACGTTTAATTTCCATTTTCATGCTTTACTTAGTACCCTAGCATGTTATATAATGTTCTTTAAGTGATTAATAGGTCATACATGCATTACATGCGATTCACACATGAAAACGGGCAGAAACTCCCTACCTTCGCGAAGAACGCGAAAACCAAACACAACCCGACATCTCCCCCGCTCCGCACGACATCCTCGTGGCGAGACCACGCCGAAAACGACCCCCAAACACCAAATCGCCCGAAATCCCCGCAGCAGCTCTTCCCCCTGGCCAAACAGAGCTTGTTGAGCTCTGTCTGGCTGGCCAGGGTTAAGAACCGTTCGCGGTTAAGAATGTGACGTACCCCTCCGTCGCGACCTGAACGCGACGGATTAGGGCGACGCTTTCTCAAGGCCGACCTCAGCATGCCGCCTAGTGCACAACACGCGGCGCGCATGTAGACGAAGACTGCATCTCGGCGGCAACCAGAACGTGACCACCAAGGCCGTCGCATTCAGAACACGACGTCAGGCTCTATCGCGTTCACAGACAAAAAACCTGTGAGCGCTTTGACCCCAACCTTCCGACCCACAAAGCCTCACAACCTGCGCAAACACTTGAAACACGAACTAATGGGCCACACACTGGCCACCAAACCTGCTAAGCAAGGATCCACGAAGATCCGAAAAAACGCGCGGCGTTACGGTCTTCTCCTCCAAAAATCTCCCTCCAGGTAGATTATAATAAATGTTTCCTCTTCCCCATTTATTTCTTTCATTTCAAAGCTACTATCCCACACCAGTGTTTCTAATGATTTGAATCTCTTATGTTGTCTTTCTTAAATGATACGTCTAGTGTGGGTGTATAGGCAAGATTCAATAGAGGTGAATAAAACTGTAATGACCATATCGAAAACCTCCCTTTCTTTAGAAGGTGCATTTCCAACCCTTTTGTCACTTCCCCTGCATTAAGTTAATTAGTGATAGATGGGATAGTTGAACTCTTATATCCTTAAATGTGTAATTTTCACCTGTTGTTTGGGATGGGCCCATCGACATTTTATTTCATCTTCTTATAAGACCTTTTCATTCTAACTGGTGCTATAGTTGTATCTTTTTTTTTTTCCTTTTTTTAAATTACATTGCACCTCCAGATAATAATGATACATCTTATGCTGTAGGGAAGAAGCCAGAGAGTTGCAATCAAAGACATCACAGTCAAGCAGGAAATCTACTTTTGATCATGTTCCTGGTCGCATAAGAAGGTTAATATCCTGTAAATCCTGTAATTCTAGTTGATTGACTATATTCTTGCTTACATCTTTTGGTTGGCATTTGGAATCAACTGATCATGTACATTCTAAAAAGGAATTGCCCTATCCTGTCATTGTTCTTTAGTTATACTCAGTATGAATATGCATACCTTTCATATATTAGTGGACCATCCGTTTTACAATGTAGAGTGGTCTCAAAAATGGCAGCAAAATTAGGTTGACCCAGCTTTTTGACGACGGCAAGCATCTTTGATAGGCTGTCAAACTGAAGTGAAAAATGGCAGGGTAAAAGATAGCTGATTGTAAAACATTAAAACAATGACAAGGCTTCTTCCAACAATATTATGTTCTTCCCTGCCTAGCAACCTAGGGGATTTGGCAGCATGATGGATGTGTAGGAACATTATGGTTTCTGTCACTTTTGATGGCACATTCTGATTTCTGAGACAAATGGGAATAACAATGTCATGAGACACTGGGTCATCGAGGTCCTGTATTGCTTTATGCATTTGTTTTTGGGGTTTAGTTCTTTTGGTTTTGGCAACAAATCAATCAAATGCCAAGTTCGGCCAGACTGTTAATTGTAGAATCCATAAAGTTAATGATGCTGCTATACTTGAACATGAGATACCATCTTTGAGAGACAATGAGACTGGTTAGTGACTAGGTCTCTCAACCAATCTCCAAACAAATGTCAATATTCTAGTTGGAGTACTTGGTGCCTCAAAATGGCATCCATGATGCAAACATCAGAGAATCAGTTGAACTCATAGTTGATATTCTGCTCATAGTTGATATCTACTACAGTACGATCAAGTCTCATGGCAGCATTTTCAGTTAGATACTTGATTGGAAGATGTCACTTGTGGATGACAGGTACTCTTTATCTTCCTGTTTTCTTATGGTTGTGAAGAAAAAAGTCACTAGACTATTAAAAGAGGACAACTTGAGGATGCCATTTTTTGTAGAAGCTCCCGAGCAATGTGTGCAATCAAATATCTTTTGAATTTATTTGCTGGCATCTATGCCTTCCCTTACACCACAAAAAAATACTATTTACTGCTTGATGATCATGTTACTCTTTTGTCTTTTCAGCCTTGTAATATCTTCACAATTTTCTGCAGGAAAATGGAGGGTTCTTATAGGGAGTTGGGAGAGAAAGGAAAAAGAGGGTTAACAACCTTGAAAATTGTATTCGGATATGGTGTTACAGGAAGAGTTGCAGATATGAGCATATTGATGTTCTTTGCTGGGACTTACTATGTCAAAGGCACCTAATGCTTGGGCATTGGACAACAATGCTCAAACCTTTCTGGTACATGAGCTTTATTCATAATATCCTCCTCGTGCTTTGTTTACACAGAAGAAGGGTAGGAAACACAAGCTTCGAGAAGACGAGATCATTTGCCCAACAACAAGACTTGTATATAAGTGGCGGCCGGAGCGTAAACGATGAAATATTTCTGCCGCTGCTTCTTAGATTGGCCAGTAAACAAATTTGCTGGCTAAGACGTAGATATAATTTTTGGAGGGGTGCTGGGACAAGAATTGGTAAGCATTGTTCCTTTCTCTGGACTGAAAGTTCTCAAATATGTTTGCAGAAGCTCATGATGGTCTCATTTTTGCAATGGAACTGCCTTATAAGGCTGAGGATTGTACTATAGTCTGTAGGAGTTATGTTAATCCAATGATATGCTTTGCCTTGATACCCCATCACACTCTCGAAAGCTTACTTTAGAGATGGAATGTGATTTTGCAAAAAAAGATCGGATTCCTGTTGAAAGTGGTTTCTTGTGAGGATTGTTGTCCTTATGTCGATAATTGTATATGATTTAGTTGTTGGTCTGCACGAATGGAAAACAATAAATAGTAATTTATCTTTTGGGTCGTCCAATCGATGAGGGCCCAATTAGTGTCATATCCTTTCAGTATTTTTTGTACAGGAACTCACATAGTTCATGGTTGTGTTAAAGGAAGAATCGTTGACACAGGTAATCAATCAATGTTAATTTACATCAATTTTGATTTTATCCTGTTGGTTACATGTATTGATGATATTTTTTTTACAATTGTAAGATATATTGTTGTTCAAACGGGAGACAAGAATTAAATAGAAGGCTTATACGAGACATCATATTCTCATGTTTTGTATGTCATGGACGGATTGTGACTCTTGTTGTACATGCAGACTAATTATATGTAGGATGATGATGTCAAATTTATATAAATAGAATACTTTTACTATATATGATGATGTGAAATTTATATAAATTAAGTTATTGTGGTAATTTTATGAAATGAATGCTTGAAAGATATAGAATAATTTTAGCTTTTATATTCTCATAGATGTGTTAACTTTACAGGAGTTAAATGACATAAAATAGAGGAAATGTTGTCCGTTTGTATCCAGGAAAATATAAAAAAAAATATTTAATTTTAAACTTGCAAAGTTAGTATTCTAAAAAAAAACAGCATATGGTTGAGATTTTTTTCAAATTATGTGCATCATCACGTGATGTGAATTATATAATGTAAGTTGATATTTTTTGAATTTGTGATATGATAGTTTATAATAAACATTCAATTTAAAAAAGTTGTATATGATAAGTTATAATTAAGTGATGGATGATTGTGCAAATCGAGAGGGATCCACTATTTAAACGTGTAAAATTTAAATTATTAACAAAATACTTATCCCATAGGAAAATAATAATGAATATATATATGATAATTTATAACAAAAATATGGTAGCAGAAGATATAACAAAAATATGGTAGCATAAAGTATAATAAAATAAATATGATGGTAGCATATAGTATAAAAATTTTAATGATGAATATTATATTTCATAACCTCATTATATTTCATAATAAAATTAATATGATGGTAGCATATAGTGTAGTCATAACATCATTTCTTTATCTTCATGTGCATCTACCTAGCACAAGATAGATGGTAGCATATAGTACAATAAAAAAGTAATAAGGAAAAGTAACAGAGGGTATAAGATAAATGGGGTGTTGGGAGCAATTAAAAAAAAAAAGCTATTTCTACCTAAAAATTATGTTAAATTTATTTTTAATTTTTAATTTAAAAAGTATGACAACTTGAAGTTATCTGTTTGGTAAAAACATCATAATTTTAAAAAATTAGGTTGATGTGTTTGGGTGCAGGGAGGATGGTTGTTGGGGGGGGGGGGGGGGGGGGGGGGCGCCGGACAGGGGCCACCGTGGGGGCAGGGGTGCCGGCAAAGGGGCGCCGTGGGGGCGGCGAGGGGGCGCAGGCCGGCTTGGGGGCGGTGGGGGGCCGGCGTGGGGGTGGCGAGGGGGCGCAGGCGGCGCCATGGTGCAGGGGGGCGGCGAGGGTCGCTGTGCGGGCAGCGAGGGGGCGCAGGCCGGCTGGGGGCGGTGGGGGGCCGGCGTGGGGAAGGCGAGGGCGCGGAGGGAGGCCGGCGAGGGTCGCTGTGGGGCGGCGAGGGGGCGCAGGCGGCTTGGGGGCGGTGGGGGGCCGGCGTGGGGAAGGCGAGGGCGCGGAGGGGGGCCGGCGTGAGGGCACTGGCGCGTCTAGCAGTCCAAAATAAAAAACAGGTCGAAGGTTGTTTTTTTCTGAAAGAGATATAGAGGGTGTTAGATGTTCTCCCTAAAAATTAAAAAGGCTACCAAACATGTTCCACTTACTTCTCTTCCTAAATTAAAAAAAAAAAATGGTAAAAAAGTGTAACCAAACACCCTATAAAGATATTTAAGAAAGACAATATAAAAGTAGAGGGGTTAGTCACTTTAACCTACCAAACCACAAAAATACAAAGTAGGTTAACCACTTTAACCGATAAAGTTAACTTTTACATTACCAAATCAAACTGTACTTTAACCCAGTATAAAATTGTGCCTGGAGTTGAGTGGGTTAACCCAACCCTTTTCCAAAGTGGTAATTTTAGCCTGCAAAATCTCTGACCAAAGCCAACTCTTTTTCAAACGTTCCCATGTAAACTTGGCTTTGCGTGCGGGTTAGATTTTTGCTGGAGGAGAGAGATAAAGAGAGGACCCTTTATCACTCATCTGTAGCAAAAAATGGGTGTGAGGTCGCTTTTCGCGATTTTTGCATAGGCTACGAAGCGGAACTCATTGTCGTGCGTATGCGATTTTTATTTTTATTTTTTACATGTTTCGTGCGTTTTCGCACGTTCGGCACATGCGATGAGCCGTCGTCGCCAGCATCGCAAAGACACAGGTGACGACATGTGAAATCGCGATCATGTACTGTACGACCTCAGGAAGTCGATTTTTTTCAAAATCGACTTCTTAAATAACATCCAAATAGTGACTAAGTAGCCCAAGATTTTCCTGGACAGCGAAGGAAGAAGAATAGGGAAAGGAGGAATGATAAAAGCTAGAAGGAGGAGGGGGAGAGAAAAGAAGGGCGTTGCACCCAGACCCAGTCCTAGGGAGAAATAGGGGTGTCAATGGCTGGGTTATTTTGAAGCTCAATGGGCAGTCCACTCTAGACTCAATTTGGGTTAAAATATGATGGCCCATGGATCTCTTTTGAAGCCCATTTGTCAAACCCATCACTTGATGAGTTGGATCGGGTTAGCCCATGAGCTAAGAGACATCAATAACCATCATACCTATCAATAGCCACCATACCTACACATGCATTAAAAACATGCTTAAATAAAAGAACCAGTCACCATCACCCAACATTCTCTCTAAATAAAATATGCTTAAATTAAATAGTGAATCTATCTACGTATTAGCTTGATGGGCTGAAACGGGCCCCAATGAGCTAGCATGGTTTTTTTTTACTTGATCCATTAAATTTGGGTTGGACTTGGGTTGAGTTATTTTAGTGTTGACTGAACTGGGTTTAAATTGGGCCAGCACAAACCCACCCATTGACACCCCTAGGGAGAAAGATGGAGCTTGGCAAGCTTTTCACAAACAATTCTATTCTTCATTGCTTCACAATTCTGAGTATATGAACATTTTTAAAGGAATTGAGCTATTTCCAATCCTAGTGGAACTTCAAATAGGACTCCAAATTAAAGACAAATTTCCATCCCTAAAACTTACCAAATTAAAGACCTAAAGGAAAGGAAAATACAGTAACGATAAGAGTCCTACCTAAATAAGATTCGACTCACTTTAAAATATTGCGAAAAATACATAAAAAGAAGAAAAAATAACTAAATGGGCCCTGATTGGACCAAACAAAATAAAATGTTCATTTGACCTCGTTTTTCAAAGCTTCTCTATCCTCATCAGTACATCATGCTTCCATGCTTCAGGATCCAATCCAACGGTTGTAGATAAGATAAAAAAATCAGTGTTGGAAGGGGAAGAAAAGAGAGATTTTTCATTGTGGATGAAAAAGTACATATATACTAGGTACATGTACTCTAGACACATTATAAACTAATAGGCTCACAAGACACTATAACATCCAAACTCTAACACTCTCCCTCAAGTGGAGCATTGACGTCAATATGCCGCTTGCTGCAAAGAGTAACAAAGCGAGACACCCCAAGAACCTTCGTAAAAAGATCTACCACTATTCTTCTATTGGTGTGAATGGAGTGTTTATCTGCTAAGACATGACATCATCCCTCACAAAATGAAAATCCCCTTCAATGTGTTTGGTCCTCTCGTTCTTAGCAATATGGATGGTTGCTTGACTATTACAATGCATCTCCATTGGCGTTGAGTAAGAAACCCCAAAATCAAATATGAGAATTCTTAACCACATCATCTCACAAATTATTTGAGCCACAGCCCGATACTCAGCCTCAGCACTAGATCGAGCCACCACACTCTTTTTTTACTTCTCTAGGTAACCAAATTTCCACCAACAAGTGCAAAAGCCAGATGTAGATCTCCTGTCCAACAGAGACCCCACATAATCAACATCAAAGCTTCAATTTTCAAATGGCCATTTCTATTATACAACAAGCCCTTTCTTAGAGAAGATTTAATATAACATAAAATCTTCAAGGCCACTTCCCAATGTCATACTTTGGATGCCTGCATAAACTGATTCACAACTCTAACATCAAAAGCGATGTCAGGCCTGGTGACTGTCAGATAGATCAACTTCCCACACAATCACCGATATCTTTCAACATCACTAAAATCTAGACTGTACATGCTCCACATCCTGTTCTTGTTGTGGAACAATAAGTGTTTCAGTTGGCTTACACCCAAGCAGACCCATCTCCTGAAGATCTAAGGCATATTTTCTTTGAGAGAGAGAGACACTTTCTTGTCCATAAGCTATCTCAACGTCCAAAAAATAGCATGGCCTGCCAAGATTTCTAGTGACAAAATGTTGTTCTAGATACCACTGAACTTCTTCCACACCGCATGTGTCACTATCTGTAAGAAGCATATCATTAGCATATACAATCAAAATAACAACACCAACAAAGGAGTGAAGGACAAAGATAGAATGATCAGCCTGACTCCTTTTTGACCCAATCCCTGATGCAATGTGACTGAATTTACCAAACCAAGCATGAGGACTTTATTTTAGACCATAAGTAGCCATCTTTAGCCTACACACCAACTCTCCATGAGCAACATACTCAGGAGGGTGCTCCATATATACCTCCTCCTACAAATCACCATACGAAAACACATTCTTCACATCTATTCGAACCATCTTCCAACCTTGATTAATAGCCATGGAAAAGAGCACCCTGACAAAATTTAACCTGGCTATTGGTGAGAAAGTTTCAAAGTAATCCACACCATAGGTTTGATGAACCCTTTGGCAACAAGTCTATCTATATACTTATCAATTGCACCATCAAGAGTACACTTCACTGTGAACACCCAACGATAAGTAACAAGACAACATAAGTCGGGTGGTGCACAAGAATCCAAGTACCACGAGATAAAAGAGCATTCATTTCTTTACCCATAGCAACTTTCCACGCAGGTTTAGAAAGAGCCTCCAAAATAGTCCTAGAAGTAGATATAGCAGAAATAGGCAAGGCAAACCGACAAAAGGAGGGAGACAAGGATGTAAAGGGACAAAACTTACCAAGGTGTGGTAAATACTCTTACTCAGTTGCACCCTTTTTTGAACAACAATGGGAAGATGAAGATAAGAGACAAGTGGAGATGAGGGCTCATAATAAGGGAACTAATCCATCGATGAAGAAGAAGATGGTGGGACAGCATCTGCTGGAGTTTGAGCTCGTTGTCGATAAACTTGTCCATAATGATTGTCTGGAGCTTGTGGCACACAAGCTTCATAGTCAACAATAGGAACTGAGTCAGAAGGTAATACAATTGGTGGAATACGCACCTTTGGACTAGAAGAAGAGGTCTGTACCTCTATGGGAGGAAGATAGAAAGATACAGACTCAAAGAAGGTGACATCAGCAGAGGCAAAGGCTTTCCAGGGCTGAAGTTCTAAACAACGGTACCTTTTTTGGGTACGAGAATACCCAAGAAAAATGCAGGGAACCAATGGAGGAGACAATTTATCATTGTTTGGACCAATTGAATGAACAAAGCACTTACATCTAAGCACTCGAGGGACAAGTGGAAAAGGAAAGGTGTCTGGTTGTGGACATAAGAATGGTGATTGTCCATTTAACACCTTGATAGGAACACGATTTATAAGAAACAAGAGATAAATACAACATCTCCCCAATATTGTTTAGACACGAGCATATGAAAGATTAGAGTATGGGAACATCAAGAAGATGGCAGTTCTTCCTCTCAGCCACTCTATTTTGTTGAGATGTATAAGTACAAGTTGTTTGATGGGAAATCCCATGAGAGGAACAAAAAGAAGCAAACAAGTTCTAAGTGTACTCTAAAACATTATCAAGGCACAAAACTTTAATGGACGCAAAATACTAGGTTTTTATTTCAGCATAAAATTTTTGGAATACAGACAGTACATCAGATCGGGACTTAAGAAGAAGACCCAAGCCATACGAGAGTAATAAAATAACAAAATCCGAGTCTAGAAGGAATAAGAGAAAGCCCTCAGATGTCAAAGTGAACAAGATGAAAGGGAGTTATACTCTATTTATTGTGACTCATGGTAAACGACACACGTTGATGTTTGCACAATTCACAAGCATCACCGTGGAAATTATTAATGATAAAAAGAACACACGACTATTTTTAGCTTCAAGAGAGAAATATGACCCAATCTGCAATGCCACTGATATGGATCCTCACTAGTTGACAACACCTGAGAGTTTGGTAGAGGTTTATCGATAGTTAGGTGGTAGAGCCCACCAATTCAAGCCCCCCACCAATTATCATCTTCGTTCGGAGGTCCTAGAAGACAGAGTAAGAAGGATAGTGATCGAACAATTTAAGGAACAAGTTAACATACTAATAGAAAATTTTGGAACATAAAGAACATTAGTCAAGGTCAAGTTAGACGAACAAATGATGCCTTTGCTTGCAACAGATGAGTGAGAACCATCAGCTACCGCTATTGGCGCATGAGAATTAAAGAGAGCAATTGAGGAGAAAAGGGAGCGATCATTTATCATATGAGAAGAGGCTCCAAAGTCCATGTTAGTTATGGGTGTCCTCAAGCCAATCATAACTTGTACAATCTTGTTCTTTAATAATAATAATAAGACTTTTATATTCATTATGTGTAATTCGTTTATCATTTCATTATGAAGTCCATGATATGCGCAATGGATACTAATTATGATGAGATCATACAATGGATTAATGTCCTTTAAATACATATTCTTAATTGTTCCTAGTCGGAGGATATTCGAGAAGGACATCGAATATCCAGTTAGACTAGTACAGGTTGCACCTGCTCATATGATGAGGGTGACTGGTCTCATAATCACTTGTGTGGAGACACTAAGGTGAATCTGTAGGTGCTCATTGGAGAATGAGTTCACTGAACTGATCCGTTATGAATCGCTGGATGGTAATGTTACCTAACTGTCAACCAGCTAGATTCATTATCACAGTGGCGTGATTGGTCCTTAGACCTAAGACACCAAGGACACCTTGTCGGTGGACTTCTAGATTTTGACCTTAACTTATGGATCTCTAGCCATGGGGTCTTAATCAGTTAAGTTTTCGGATCTAGCGGAATACCTTCGAAGGTGATTGTGTGGTCAACATGGGATCGCTCACTCTTGGTAATAAGAGAGTGAATGCTCTAGGGAAAGATGCCTGATAGTCCCTGGCCAGGGCATGACTACTTATCAGAAAAGGAGTTTTCTGATATTGATATGCGGCATCTAAACCAAGTAAGTGCACATATTAGGGTTTGACAGTTGACCATACCCTAAGTGCACTCGAGAGCATTGTACGAGCGAAGATTATAGTCACGTGGTATCTGTTGACACAAAAGGTTCCTTGAATGGGTTGCTGAACCCCAATGCTTTCCAGGATCAAGTGGTGTTGCTTGGCACCCAACTTGATTGGAAGCCCGGTCAATTATCGTGAGACGATAATTGATTGTGTATTAATTAATATGAGATATTAATTAATTAAAGTAAGTCAATAAAGAGTTATTAGGCTTGGGCTGAAAACTGGACTAGCACTTGGGCCTAGAGGGTCACACGCAATAGAGTTCCGAGCAGACTGGGCAGGATGACCGATATAGACATTAACTGGGTTTTTGTGAAAAACCGCAGAGTCTATATGCACTTGGAGAGTTAAACCCTGGCCAAGCTCTAGCTCTCTCCCTGGCCGCCACCTCCTCTCTTTCTCCCTGGGCGCCCCCACCTTCTCTCTCTCTGGCACATGGTGGAGTTGAGATCCGGAGACGCGTAGAGACCGAGGAGAACCTGTCTACGTCCGGAGCTCGCGTGGATACGTCTAGATGCCGGACACCTGAACGGCTTGAAGCACCAGCGCCTCCAGCGCTACCTCCTCCCCGGATTTGGGAGTTTTGCAACCCCGCGAAGGTAAAGATCGGATCTTCCTACGCGCGGGTTCTCCGTTTTTGTTCGATTCCGACCGCCGGCAACGATATCTACCTGAGGGAATCGCGCTTTCCGCTGCTCTCTGATTGATTCCTTACAGTCCACAATCCAAAATGAATTATGAGTAACAAACATACCACCTGAGGGAGTAACTGCATCAAAGGAGGAGAATGAAGACATCATAGAGCTCTTAATGATACGTTGAATGGCCTCGTATTCCTCTCGGGACAAGGTAACTATGTCATCATGCCAAGGGGGTGCCATAGGAAAAGAGTTAGTTTGCTGCGGAGTAGAGTGAGTGTCAAGAGTAACTCTAAGATTACCCACAAGGTTCAATCTACTGCCCTCTGCCATACTTTTTCCAACAAAAATCTGGTTGGTGATTAGTCCACCCACAGTGTGTGCACAATTGGTGACCACGACCACACCTAGTAGACGCTATCACAAATGCACTTCCCATATCTCTAGTTACACCTACCTGTCCAGTTGTTGAATTCCTAGCATCAGTATCAGACGTTGTACTTGTCCGTAACACATGGTCGAACGCATCTACCAACTATGGTATACCTATGTCAGTCAATAAATTATCCATGACGTGTCGAAGATTATCATCTAGTCTGGACAAAGATTCTATAATAATAAATTCTTCACAATGTTCTTGTATTTGGGCGAGATCTGTGGTATTGGGCTGGTACAAAAGAAGTTTATTCCATAATCTTTGGACTTCTGAAAATTACTGAGCAACATGCCGACCATCTTGCTTGATTGAACAGAGATTACAAATAGGGAAATATATGTATTTATCTCACCAAAATACATTCGCTTCAACAAATCTCACATCTCCTTCATTGTCTCGAGAAAAGCCCATTATTAAAAATGTGTGGTTCACAGTTGTTACCAATGACAGAGATAACCATCCCATCTAAGACTATTCAATTTCAGTTCAAACTGAAGAACCGAATCAAACAAAATCAAATTGGCTGATTTGGTTCAGTTTGAACCGAAATTCGGTTCAATTTCGTTTCACACATTATGAAATTAAACCGAACCATTTAAACTGAATAAATCAAAATTTGATATAATTACAATAATATTTATATAAATATATTATGCATATTAAAAATAATTATATGACTAAATTTATAAATAAATATACATATTTTTACTTTTATTCTTATTTTTATTATATAAATATTAACAAATTTAATCATATTTAATTAAATAAAAAATCATCTGAACTGAACCAAAATAATTTCACTTCGGTTTGATTCGATTTGCCACCCCCATTTGATTCGGGTTGGCCAAAAATAGATCAACCCGAACCGAACCGAATCGTTGAAAGTCCTAATCCTATTGTTCGCTTGCTAGGCTTCAAATACTCGCACATCTATCTTGCTGGAGGATCTTTTTCACATGATGGTAACTTCTTCATAGACATAAGGAGGAATCAAAATGCTCTAGACCATTGATGATAGTTGGTGCCATTCGCTTTCTCATTAGCATTAGATGATTGTTATTTACTTTGTCCCCCTATGGCCAAATGATGTATTTTATTTGCAAGATGATGCGGGACAGAGTTGGGGGACAGCAGAAGACAGAAAAGAGGTAGCCGGAGTCTCACCGGAGAGGAGGTAGAAGGTGGGATGATGAGCCTTCGCGGCGGGGCTTCTCGCCCGGTCCTTCACGGACGCTGCTCCTTCCGGAGGGGAGAACAGAGGCGCATGCTCTCACTCAATTTGCAAGAAAATCTATTCTTCTTCTCAAATTGATGTTTACAAATATTTAAAGAAGTTGCGCTAATCCCATCCTAATGACTTCAAATTAAAGACAGACTTCTATGCCTAATAAAACTGAACATATTAGAAACCTAAAAAGGAAATTACAGAATCCTACCCAAATTGGACTTGACTCAAATATAGAAATGCAAAATTAACAATAATAAAATTAATGGACTCTAATTTGACTCTTTTTGGACTACTTTATCTTTGGACTTAAAAATAGTGCGAAAATTGCACAAAACATTACAGAAAATAAAAAAAATCACCAAATGGGCTCCAAATGGACTTAAACCATGGCTTCAGCTTCTCGCTCCCCATCCTTCTCCCCTGGTTTAAGAAAACTCGTCCTCGAGTTTTGGAAGTGTCGCAATATCCATCACAAGTGGCAGGGGAATAATGAAGTATGCACTAATAAGTCACCATAAGGATATTCAAACCAATAAACCTTCTGAAAAGTTGCAGTGTGCATATAATGTGTGCATCAAGAACGAACCATATCATATCATAGTTGCACTGGTCTCTGGTAACATCTGGCAGATCACTGGTAGCTGTCAATGATCGACTTATCTCAAATACATCATCATATATCAAATGAAGTCCAGACTCGACGAACAGGTCTTGATCCCAAACTTCAACAAGAACAGTCTTCTCTGGAAGCACTGGCTTGGCAGCAAGAGAAATATACTTGGGAAAACAAATTTACCTCTTAAATGTGGTGGCTGGATAATGCATTGGTTTGAGTCGATAGCAACATGTCGCTCTTCCAACCCTCTTTTCCCAAAGTAATGTAGGATCTCGAGGGATCATAGTGCACCAGCTCCATCAAAATAATTAACTGATTTCTTCTGAGTTCTACCTAAAAATTTAGGTGAAACTCTACAAAAGCTTGATCACCATCATCATAATCTCAAAGTTTGCACTAAAATGTCAACAATAGCCGGGAATATAGTTGTTCTGATTCTCTTCATCGAGTATTATTTTTGTCGGCTTCTCATTTGGTAGAAGAACGAGGAAGTTAAAATTCATGTGATACGTGTAGAGATTACCCAAATTGATGTGAAATTGGAGGACTGCTACAGGGCATAGGCCGCTGAGTGACTAGAATTCGTTGAGACGATCACAACGACGCAAATGGCACGTGAATCAGAGCATGAATGAAGTTCTTGTGCTGGCGGTGCGATAATAGCTCTGGTGCACCGCCCGGTACTGTAGCGGGCCGGTACTGTACAAACCGAGCCTGAACTCAACCAGGTCAAATCGGGTTTGACCGGTTCACTTTAAAGGGACCGGCTTCTTCTCTCCTCCCTCTTACCTCTAACCACGCGCAGGGAGAAGCCAGAGAGGGAGAAAAGGGCAACTGCGCCGGCTGCGATGGCGGGGAAGGGGGTAGCCGGCGGTGATGATGACGGGGGTGGGTCCCGCGGCGACGACGACGGTGCCGGAGGTGGGTCCGACGACAGAGGCTCTGGCGACGTCTCCTCCTTCCTCTCCTTCCGTTTCTTCTTCTGGAGAGGCCGAGAGAGAGCGTGGGAGGGGTGGAGACGACTGGAGAGTGAGGCTGGCGAGGGCGTGATGCAGGGTGGGCACGGCGCGAGTGAGCAGGGCGCAGCGGTGTGGCACAGCACTGGGGCGACGTGGGGCTAGAGAAGCGGGCCGCACGCGGGGCTCGGGGCAGACGTAGAGCGGGGGTACAGGCAGAGGTGATGTCAGTGGGCTGTGCTGATGCAGGGGGTGGTGTGGCGCAGCAGAGGGAGAACGCGGCGGGGTGGAGGCGCCATTCTCGCGGGGCCAGGTGCTGGCGTTGGGAGGGGGGCCGGAGGCGGGCCAGGCACTGACGCGAGCGCTGATGCGCTCGCGGTAGTGGTGAAGCGGGGTTGGCAGAGGCGGACGCGGGGTTTGGCAGAGGCGGACGCAGGGTTTGGCGGTGGCGGGCTGCCGCAGAGAGGGGTTTGCGGCGCGGTTGGGGCAGGGAGGCACGGGGTGACGTGAGCAGGCGCAAGGCGGACGCGGGAGTCATTGCGCCTGCGTCGACGGGGCAGCGCGGAGGTGGGCTCGGGTGCTGGCCGGTGCGTGCGCAGAGGGGCGCGAGCGTGGGACGCGACAGGGTTGCTGGCGCGGCCAGACGACGACTGTAGTGAACAAGGGTTCGACAGTAGCGTGAAGGGAACTGGAAGGAAGAAGGCCCTAGATCTCGGCTCCGTGGAAGGAACCGAAGCCGCTCTGATACCAAGTTGATGCGGGACAGCGAAGACAGAAAAGAGGTAGCCGAAGTCTCACCGGAGAGGATGTAGAAGGTGGGATGATGAAGCCTTCGCGGGGCTTCTCGCCGGTCCTTCACAGACGCTGCTCCTTCGAGGGGTAGAACAGAGGCGCATGCTCTCAACTCAATTTGCAAGAAAATCTGTTCTTCTTCTTCTCAAATCGATGTTTACAAATATTTAAAGAAGTTGTGCTAATCCCAATCCTAATGGACTTCAAATTAAGACAGACTTCTATGCCTAATAAAACTTAACATATTAGAAACCTAAAAAGGAAATTACATAATCCTACCCAAATTGGACTTGACTCAAATATAGAAATGCAAAATTACATAATAAAAACTAAATGGACTCTATTTGACTCTTTTTGGACTACTTTATCCTTGGACTTAAAAATAGTCCGAAAATTGCACCATAAATTACAGAAAAATAAAAAATCACCAATGGGCTCCAAATTGACTTAAACCATGGCTTCAGCTTCTCGCTCCCCATCATCTGGTATGCTGAATTTTTGTTTCAACTTTTACTACTTATCAAAGAAAACGATATTCTAGGCTCCTCCATGCTCTGCTATTATGGAATTGTAAGATCTCCGATATCCTTGTAAGAATAATCAAACATGACACAATAGGGAAATGGTACTACTACTAATATGATGGTTCTTGTTGCATACTTTTAGCATGTTAAAAGAAGACAAGTCTTCTAGGAATTCTGTGTGGTAGTTTACTTAATGATCTGCTCTAAAACCTTTATTGTTTTTGCACCACTTGCTTAATCCCTTTGACATATTGATTCAGATACTGTTGGTTACATTTCAATTGTTGGAGTATCTCATAATCCACGAGTTGTTGGTCATAAAGCTTACGAGGATTTAGTCTACAGGTTATGTGGTCAATCCTCCTCTTTTACTTTGCTCTTATGTATGGCAAGTAGCTTAGGTCTGTCTGAGCATTGCCTGCAATTTATATTTTTGTACATTCTTATTAATACTACTTTTTGTTATCTAGCCAAAAAAAAAAAAAGACTTTGTCGAGGAAGAGTCCCTCATGAAGAACAAGAAGCAGATGATGAACCAGAGTAGAACTAGATGTCTGCCGAGACTAGAGTGATTAGCACATAAGAACCAAGAGACTAGACGTGCGTTCTTATGTGCTGATCATAGTTGAGGAGGGAGAACTCTACCACGCGCTGGCAAGACGAAGAGGAAGAAGGATCTACAACAGAGTTCAAACGTCTAAAAGCAATGTCTTGGTCGGCTGCTATAGAGGCAATAGAAATGCCGCAGGTGCCCCACAAACTATGCAGGCGCTGGTACCTGCAGCAGATAGCCATTGTGACTGCGGCTTCCTAGGCATTTCCCTCTCGTAGTGAGCTGGCACTACAATGACCCTGTTCTTGAGAGAGAGAGAGAGAGAGAGAGAGAGAGAGAGAGAGAGAGGCTGGATTCCAGCACCCCTAATGTGAAGAGGAGGCTCTGATACTATGTTGGAAAGGGAGAAAAGAGAGATCATCTTTTTCATTAGGATGAACGGTACTACAAACCTAGGAACACATTAAGTTGTACGCTAGACATATTATAAGCTAATCGTTACACAAGACACTATAACATACCTGTATGAATGTTAGTTATTGATGACATGATACTCAATGGTTCCTAGTCAGAAAGTTCAATGTTCCAACCCCCACAGGTATTTAGGTTGCATTTGAGAACTTGAACTGTAGAAAAAAATATAGAACGGTTCAAGAGTAAAATCTAGATAGAAGTACAAAATTTGGATTTACCAACTCGTGTAAAATAAAATTTTAATTGTAATTACTATAGCCATAGATAGAAACCAGGGGCACTACCAGGCAATCATTTTTCCGTCTTTGTTTCTTTTGATTTCTAACAGATTGCTGATGTCGTTCCAAGGAGAAGGATCACCAAAAAGATCGCAAAGTGGTCCCATTGGATGGAGAACGACAGACATATTATAACAATCTGTATCAATCCTTGCATCGATTATCCCTCTGCGCCAGCTCCATGGTAGGAAATAATTATGATGACCATCAGCGATGCATCGTCCATATAGCAAAAACAGCATTCACAAGCCAGTCTAGGATAACGACAAAAACAAGAAAAAGCAAACAGATCGCGAAGCATCAAAGCATACAAGATTGTTTAGTGACAAAGAAAGAGAATTTTAACAGGGAGCCAATTCATGGCACCGCTAATCTGCCTGTACAAAACCTGAAAGAACATTCATGACCTGCCTTCATAGTACATTTATGACCCTGCGGAACGCGGAATATCTTTCGGAATTTATTTTTGTTTTCTTCGCCTCGGAGGTTTTACTTTCGTGCATGCCAACTGTTTACAGGAAACAGACAAAAAGATTATTTTGTAAGGGACATTGGGTGTAAGTCCTGAAGCCCCCGAATATTTATTTTATTTTTTCGTGTGCGTCTGTATTTTCAGGTGATTGGAGTGGTCGTGTACTGGACCGTTCCCACCGACTGGAGTCGGTGTTTCATTTACATCGAGTAAAAACTCGAACATCTTCGATGCGATACGTTTGTTAAAAGATCTTATGCCGAAATTTAGAAGAAATAGATGACAAGTAAATTTCCACAAGGTGCTCAAGTGCATTCATGACATTCACATCGACGCCTTTAATGAGATTTTTGTATCTCCTTTAGGTGTTTACAATATATGCCATTTACATTTGCGCTCGCGACGGGGTGTTTGTGCCTCCGTCGGACGTGTACAACATGTCATTTCATTTACGCTCAAACGAGGTATACGTGCCTCCTTGGGCATTTACAAAGCATGTCATTTCATCATGTCGACGACGGGGTGTTTGTGCCTCCGTCGGACCTTTACGCGTTATCATGTTTACATTTCCATCGACAACGGGGCGCTTATGCCTCCGTCGAATAATACGCCCCCACGTATGCCATTTCGTGACACCGGAGGACTCATGCAACAACAATACTGGATGTTGGGTCTTATATGATGACCTACAGAGTGATCAGCAGGATCTTTCCTCCCAGCGGCACGAACAGGGTAGAGAGGCCCAAAGCACGCACTTGGAAAGCAGAGAGAATCCTCGACGCTCGGGGAACTCAAGCGCGAGAGCAAGAGTCTTGGGTGGGTTTTCTTCCCAGGAATGCCTCTCTTGTGTGGAGGGCTGCCCCTCTATTTATAGGGGCACTGGTAGGTGGTTTGGCAGGGGTGTGTGGTTTGGCGGGGGTCGAAGCGCACAGGCGCCAAACCAGCAGGGCCGTGTTGGCATGAAAAAATGTCAAAAAAAAAAAACCCTCCATTCCCTAAAATCTCAAAAAGCACCCCTATAAGGGGACGAATGACAATCCTCCCCCCTCCTAATGTTTTATATTAAAAACTTGGAGGCTAATATTTTTATATAAAACTGAGCTTGGGAGGCTAATGTTTTTATATAAAAACTTGGACTTGGGAGGCTAATGTTTTTATATAAAAACATTGGATCCCAATGTTTTATATAAAAACATTGGAGGGACCTCTCCCCTCCAACTGTTTCGTATAGAAAACGGTTGGAGGGGAGACCCCCCAACCGGTTTATACAAAACCAGTTGGGAGAGATTCCCCCCCAACCGTTTTAATGTAAAAACGGTTGGGGGGTTCCCCCCTCAACCAGTTTTACATAAAACTGGTTGGAGGGGTCTCCCCCTCCAACCAGATGGGGTTCTCCCCCTCTCCTTTCCTGTGCAATGCAGCAAGGGGAGGAGGATAGTCCCCTATAAAAGGGGGCACCCCCTCATATGATCCGTGATGGCTCATGCATATCCCCCCACCCTGCTGGAAAAAACCAGTCCCAAAGACCTTGTAAAAAACCTATCTCCAAACCCCTTGGATTCCCATATTCTCCAAGAGGCAAAGGGCTGGCTTGCATGCCTCCAAGCCCTCTATATCCCCCCCCCCCAAAAACCCTGTTGAAAAACCAGTCTGAAAGCCTTGTAAAAACCAGTCCATTGTTCTGAGAGTGAAAATTTCAGAAATAGAAAAGCCTCCTTCTTCCAATCCCCTTCAATTGTTCTTCCAAATTCTTGGTGTGGCGTGAAGGTGTTGGTCCATTCTTTGCTCGATAGGGGTGAGGAGCGTTCGATAGCGCGAAAGAAAACGGGAGATCGCCATCGCATACAGCATCAACATCTCTCTCGTCCCTCCACGGAGGGTTTCTCCAAAGTTCCATATTATATTTCATATCCCCACATCGAGCAAGCCTCTGTGGGATTGTTTGGGGTTTAAATACCATTTGTATCGAGTAAGTCTCTACGGACACATGGTATTTAAATCCCTTGTATCTTGTGCTCTAATGTCCCCACATCGAGTAAGCCTCTGTGGGGATTTTTCTGGATTAAATACTGTCCATATCGAGCAAGTCTCTATGGGCACAGGTATTTAAATACCCTTGTGCTTTGTGCTCTAAATGCCTCCATATGAGCAAGTCTCTATGGGTACGTGCATTTAGATGCCATTTGTTCTTGTACTTGTATGTATATGTTTCTTCGAGGAGACTTGCCAAGCAGAAGTTCTGCCCAAGAACATATCATATGATCATAATCTCGTGCTTATATGCATATGTTTCTTTGAGAAAACTCTATATAAACAGAAGTTCTGCTCAAATACATACCCATATAATCATGATCTTACGATCATATGTATATGTTTCTTGGAGGAACTCTCCCACGTGGAGGTTCTACCAAGAACATATCCATATAAGTACAATATCGTGTTCATACGTATATACTCTCTTAAGGACGCTGCGTCTAAACGGAAATTCCGTCCGAAAATTCACTTGTATGTTCATAATTCCGTGCTCATATGCATATACTTCCTGAAGGAAAAATTCGTCCAAATGGGGTTCCGTCCAGGAGGATAGTCATATACTCACAAAAGTATGTCATATGCGGATATTCGTCGGGAGAAACTTGATTTCAACGGAGATCCGTCAAAAGATATCATATGTCCATAAAAGGACTCCTTTAAACAGAGATTTTGTCCTGGAAGAATATAATATACACAAGATAATTATGTCTACGTGGGCACATTCCCGTCTATTTTCAGTCATATGGCAAATCCTACAGAGAAAACCCATATTCCTTTTCAAAAGGGCAAATCCATTTTCAAAATCAAAACTCATTCTATCCAAAGAATAGAAGGAGAAAATATTGTTAGGATTTCTTATAGATGCATAAACTCTCGCCCATGCTATGAAATGGTATTCGAGTTGAAAATGGTGTTAATACGACACCTAAGGCTTTTAACTCGATGTAAATGTAACATCGATTCCGATCGATGGAGACAGGGGTCCAACACATGCCACCCCAATCGCCCGATGATTAAAAGGCACATAATCAAAGAAGTTTAGATTATCACGAACGTCAAAATCTTTTCTCTGCATTGCGCAGATCATTTTATTTTGTCTGGTAGACAGGCTGGCATGCCCCGCAATATATAAAAATCAAAACATGATAAACATCAAACTCAAATACCCGAACTCCATTGAAGAGGAGAGGAAGAGAAAAAATCCCGTGTCCACAGCTGGCACGCCTGGTGGGACTCCTTCTCACCAATCATAGCAAAAGGGCGAGATATATGCATCTTTCTTCATAAAAACTAATACTGATAATTTCCATGAAAGTACTCCGTGGAGGCACCTCAAGGTACCTGGCGAAGAAAAGCAAATCCCAAATCGTTGGAGATGGCCGTCACCTATGGACCGCTCGTCGTCAACAACCATGCCAGGTTTGGCTACCTAGCAACTCCGATCATATTCGGAGATTTCCCAGCAGTTGTCGGATCCCCTTACTTCCTAGGGGTGGTTCCGGCTCGTCAAGAGGATGATGTTGCTCAAAAGTTCCCTCCAAAAAAATAACAAAGAAGACCAGCAGAATTCATGCTAATACTCAAGCTCGTCCTGCTGCCATCAACAAGGGCACCCAAATGCCCTCCAAAAATAATGTTGTCAAAGGGGTCAAGCCCCAAATCCGGACCTTTTTGGTCCAAACAATTTCCTCCCAAATCATAGCTCCCGTCTCCTCACAACGGGGGCAAAACAAAAATCACAAAATCAAAAGGCCGCATGTTGCTACCTCAAGATCCGGAAAGTCCATCATGATCGGAGGTCTGTGGGTGCGGATTGATGGAAGCCAACCTACATACCACGTGATAGGTATGTCCCAACAATTCTGACCTCGAATCGCTTCTCAGCTCTGTGGTGGTGTCGAGGAGAACAAGAAGTTCCCAAGAAGAAAGCTGGTGTCAAACAAGGCCAGGCATTCACCCAAGCTCAAACAAATCTGGGTTCCCAAAAGGAGGCCCAAAAGCTCAGAAAGATGCAAGCAATACACCAACAACGTTCAGCAAGAGAAGCAATATCAAACAGGCTTCTCGTCAATATGCTGAACCCAAGTACCATCAAGGACAAAAAAGAAAAGGAATATACAAGAGATCAAGTTATGCTCCTCAAGGCCCGGACAATATCCGGGTAGTCAAAGAAAATCCAACTCAACACCCAAATACCGCGCATCGGTCTCTCACCGTATACCGCGGATCTCAGTATTTGATAGGCTGGGGGCAATTCCTAATGCCAATACCCATCCGTCAAAAGACGATGTGTTACTTAGGCAGCTGAGGAAAAACCCAAGCTTATAATCTTCTCATGCTATGCCACCGGGAATGACTCTGGCGAACCAGCTGACAAGTTGCGATGAAGCTACCTCAAATGATCCCACTGAAGCTATCAGGCAGTTTACCAGAAGAAAAACCGCCAGCCGGCGGACAAGTTGGAGTACCTGGTCAAGTTCCCCCTCGTGTTGATCTCAACATGAAGGGATTCAAATCCCCTTCTTCGAAGAAACAATGTTCAAATTGAAGAAGGTGGACCTTCAACTTCAAACATCAATCCCGTCATCGACTTGCCGACAAAGGAAAATTTCCAGGCTATGTCAGATGATGACAAATATCAAGTGATGCAGCGATGCCAATCTCAAATGGCTGTGCTTCTAAATGAAATGAGGCAATTGGAAACTTCAAGCCTTCGGCATTCTATGGAGCCAGTCTCCACTCAAAATCAACATCCAGATGGGGCTGCCCGGCAAATCATCCGGCAGCTTCTGCAGCAGGTCTTCTTCCTCAAACTACTGGTCAGAATATCATTGATCCATCCAATATTATGCTCCCTCAAGGTGTTCCCATATCCAGTACATCATCAATTCAAGAAGCTGCCAGAACAGAAACATGCCCTAAAGTTCCAAAACTACCAAAGTTCAACGGACATGGGTCACCACAAGAACATCTAGCGCATATCATTGCCTTGGGCGAGCTCGCCATCGAAGAAGAGTCATATCTTCTCAGATATTTTACAATTCCTTGACTGGAGTCGCATTTCAATGGTATTCAAAGCTCAAGTCCAACTCAGTTGCTGATTGGGCAGATATGCAAAAACAATTCCTTGACCATTTCCAAACGGTTGAAAGGAAGGTCTCTCTCACCGAGCTATGCTCCCTCAAACAAAAAACATGGGAGTCAGCAATGACTTCATCAAAAGGTGGAGGGAGTTTAGCATGAAATGCAACAACCCTCCCGCTCAAGAAGATGCAACCTCTATCTGCCGAAGAGGCCTCATATCAACAGTCAACGAGAAGCTCTTGGGAAGAAATATCAAGAGTTTCGATCAATTGAATTTTGCAGTAGCAGAAATTGAGATGTTCCTAGCCGAACAAATGGCTCATACATCTTATAAAGGCAAGCTCCCCAAAGAGCGCAAGCAGCCAGCAAAGGAGGTCATGTTGTTGACTTCTCACCTGATAATGAAGCGAAGGGGGCAATAATCTCTCCTGTCCAAAGAAGAAATCAGAAGCTAAAGCTCCAACGCCATCATTGGCGGAGCGCATGAAGACTCCCTATTCCTTCAAAAAGGAGCATACTAGGAAGCTCTTCGATCTCTGCCTCCACAATCAATTGATATCACTGCCAGAACCAAAGATGTCGGCAGATGTCAGCAAGATCAATCAACCCAATTATTGCCCGTATCACCGTATGGTGGGGAATTCAGTTGAAGATTGCTATGTCTTCAAAAATGAGGTTCAGAAAATGATCCAAGAAGGCCTCATATCCATGCAAACTGGTCTGATTGATCCTCCTCAGCCTCACGCTTGGGATCGACCAGGGCAATCTGTCAATGTCATACATATGACAGAACTTGCAACAAATTCAAATCATAATGAGGTAGATCCTCCATGTGATCCTCCTCAAGATAATTCAGGAACCCATTCTCCACCAAGACATGATCCACATAGAATAATGAGGAGAGTCCAAAGGCAAATCCTGCGACTCCAACAAGGCCAGCAACACTTGCGCCAAATTGTGCAAAGCGTGGAAAGACGTCAGGATACCTGCTCAGGTACCTTGCACTCCACAAATAGTTCCTATGCAAGCCCAAATATATCCAGAGCAGCCCCTTTGTCACCATATGCAGACTCAATTGGGTGGCTATCTGAAGGACCTTCAACTCCTATCGATCGGCGAGATTATATTCTTTCCCTCGACATCAAACTTTTCACTCTTCCGGTTATGCCTTCAGTCCGGATTGATGAATTATTCAGCTTCGGCAGAAAGAAATATTAGCCAACTATTGCCCATATCATCAAGTGATGGGTCATAGTATTGAAGACTGCATAAGATTCAAAGATGATGTCCAAAGGCAATTGGACAAGGGATAATTAACCTGGGTGTTCATCAGGTCAACCCTCCACAGCCTCATACTCGGCAACCACCAAATGGACCGGCTAACTCCGGGTTCCACTCGGTGAATGTCATCAATGCGTCATCATCTTCTGGTCTTCCTCAGTCAACATTAGAGGAGCCTTCAAATCCATATCTATTCAGTCAATGGTATACAAATGCGTGTCCTCTACAACGATGCTCATTTGATATAAAGAATACCAAGCTCATCTTTGACAATCTCAAAAGGCAAGAGCTAATTCAGGTATTTTCGCCAACACCTTACATTTTCACAAGTGAAGAAGAGATGCATGAATACTGTGAATACCATTCCATGGTCATGCATCCCACCAAAGATTGCTCGGAGCTCCACGATCTAATCGAAACTCATATCCGAGAAGGAAAGATTGATCAATATGGGAACTCCTTGGCACCAGCAAATGAGGTGTCGCAACAAGCATCTGATCCAAGTCCAGAATTCCAAGCTCTATATCCTGAACATCAGCTGGGCTATGGATAATATATAAGCAAAGTTGAAGAAGACCAATTCAAAA
Organism: Colocasia esculenta; assembly: GCA_014218235.1. Taxonomy (NCBI): domain Eukaryota; kingdom Viridiplantae; phylum Streptophyta; class Magnoliopsida; order Alismatales; family Araceae; genus Colocasia; species Colocasia esculenta. The sequence continues at coordinate 34,396,455 of CM024754.1, forward strand.
TGGGTCTTTTTCGATATAGAAATGGCATCTCAGAAGAAGCTGCGGCGAAACCAATCTCGCAGCAAGCTGAGGAGTTCGTGGATGATTACCACCAGCCCCATCTTCAATTGTTGAGGAGCAATTAATTCCACCTTTGAATCACAAGCTTCACAAGATGAATGGGTCATGTGGGCCCTCGAAAATCATCCAAATCCAAACGAGCCAACAACTCAACAGCAAGGGATGGCCCCACAAAAGGAGCATCTCCAAGTCATCTTCAGAGCAGAAAGTCACAAGCTCGCTTGAAGCTCTGCAGATAAGAAATAGAGAGAAAAATAGAAGGAAAAATGAAAAAGAAGAGTAAAGAAGCAAATGGAATGTGATACTGCTGTAGAGATGCTCAAATACTACACCTCTTCAGACGCTCCAAAAGCCATTGATGATCTGGAAGAATACATACCTCCTAGGCCTTTGATAAAGCTACCCTCGATCAAACATCCCATGGGAGAGCTAGAGTGAAAAATCTGGCTCCGGAGTTTGCTGTATCAAGATAGGTAAAAGCCCTAGAAGAAGGGGAGCACTATCTCTCATCACGACTGAAGTCTATGTATGGAGATCGTGAAATCACTATCAAGGAGTGGATTCCATGCTCAATTCCCATGTCTGCAATATGGTATCCATACCTCCACCAAAGGAGCTGCAACCTCTCTAAGTGATATTACCATACAAGCTGAAGATAAGCCAACAATGCTGACATACCAGCGTCGGCCGGCAAATAATCGCCATCGCGAGAAAGGACGTGGTAAAAAGCAAAAGGCTGCATCCACCACTCCTAAGAAGCCTGATGTCACAAAGTCAAGCAAAGTCATACTCTTTCATGGCGAGGAATCGAAGCCTCTGCCCGAAGCTAAGATACGAGCAGATTCCTATGTATTCGATCCTTCAGATGAAGAAGAAGAATTGCCCAATATGCCTGCTCATACAAAAGAGAAGAGCCAAAGTTCATATGCTTCATCAAATGAGCCGGACAACGCTCCTCCATTTCCGAATGAAAGGCTATTAAGCCCCCTCTCTCAAAAGAATCTCTCAAGCCAAAAGAGCCATCTGAATCCTTGATTGATGAATCTCCCTCATTGGATCAGACACGTGTTGAAGCCAAAACAGAATTCTTCAGCAACTCAAATCACTCCAATCAATATCACTGTTTGGGAGGCAATTACTTGGAGTAAAGACTGAGAGAAACTCTCGTCAAAATACTTCAAGAGCAGAAACATATGAAGCTCATATGGCTGACTTCCAAGCTCAAATATATGAAGCACTGGCGGCAAATGTCACCTTCACAGACAAAGACCTGTTGCTATCCTCTCCATGCCACAATTGTCCTTTGTATATGAAAGGACAAGTCAATGGCATCGACTAAATCGGATCTTGGTCGATCTGGGGCGTCTATCAATATAATGCCCTATAAAACCTTTGAATCACTACATCTTATGCTTATATGCAGTGAGTAAAAGATGTGCAGATTTGGTTTTCAACTAAAATCAGAAGAAGCCATTGGAAGGGTCATTGTCAACCTAATTCTGGAGGATTTCACCACCAAGGTAACCTTCTACATCATCAATGCTGATACAATACAGAGTATTGCTCGGGAGACCTGGATACACGAAAATTGGGTCATCCCATTGACACTCCATCAATGCATCAAATATGCCAGAGAAGGAAAGCAGCATACAGTCTTTACTGATCAAGCCCCGTTCGGGAAGATGAATGCAACTTGACTGATGCCCCTTATTTTGAGGACCAGCTCTTCAACTCTACCCGTTCTAAAGGGAAGGGTAACAAATCAAATGCTCAGATGAAGATAATGAGACTGGCGAACTCTTTGTAATAAACAAAAATCTTGCCGAACTCCATGCAAAGAATTTCCAAAGCATATCAACCCGTCGGAAAAGCGAAGCGTCAACCATGAGGCTGATCATGTAAGTCAAGGCATCAATGGAGCATTCCTCTGCCTCCCAATACTTGCAGATCAGCTTCCCAAAGCAGCATCAAAGTGTTCAACGACTGAAAACATTCGTCGTCACTTATCAAAGAAAAGAGAGAAGGAAAAAGCCAGAAAGACATCAAAGCCAATCCATTTCTATAAAGGGGAGCCAATAGCTCAAACATCCCCAGATGATGATTTGATTGGGAAAATCAAACCCCAAATCATCCTGAGCCAATAGAAGAAATGGAAGATATGCCAGAAAGCATCCAAGAAATGTGCAAGAAGTAAAATATTCCCCAGATCCAAAATACCTCTCGGCGGAATTTCTTCAAGCAATTATGGGAACCTTCACATGTGCGGGGCAACCTCCATTTTCCAGAAAAGATACAAGAGGACTAGATTATGAAGCCAGGTCTTCTTCTCAGCCAATGTTGTTGGCTACTACAGATACTTGCAGTGCACAAAAAGCAGCCAAGCATCTTCCAATTCCAACCCTCAAGAAAGCTTTTCTGTCCCACCAAGGGATCATTAGACGAAGAATCGTCAGAAGAATCTGCCGAGCAATCTTCACCAATAAATTCTGAAGACACAAATATCTACGAAGTTCTAGTCGCCTACCCTGACGACGAAGAAGACTTCATAGATCTTCAACCAGCTCCTCAAGAAATTGAAGATGGAGGACAAGCCATTGTTGATGAATTAATTGAGCTCAATCTCGGGGATCAAGAAGTCCCCGGCCAATCTTCATCAGTGCCCTTCTTGATGAACAAGCAAGGGAATCTTACAAAATCTTCCTCTGAAATTTCCAAGATTGTTTTGCTTGGAATTACAAAGAAATGCCCGAGCTGGAGTCATCAGTTGCGAGCATGAATTATCCATACTTCATACAGCCAAGCCTGTCAAACAAGCTCAAAGGCGTATGCGATATGAGCTGGAGGTGAAAGTAAATACTGAAGTCGACAAACTCTCTAAGGTAGACTTCATCGAGCCCTGCATATATCCATTCTGGCTCGCCATATTGTTCCAGTGAAGAAGAAGAGGTCAAGTCCGGATATGCATTGACTATAGGGATTTGAATAAAGCATGTCCAAAGATGACTTCCCAGTTCCAATTAAGGAAACTATGGTGGATATGACCACCGGTCATGAAGTTTTGTCCTTTATAGATGGGTCTTCAGGCTACAATCAAATACGGATGGCAATCAAAGATAAAGATCATACTGCCTTCAGGTCACCCAAAGGTATCTTCAACTACAAAAGGATGCCCTTTGGCTTGAAAAATGCAGGAGCCACATACAAAGAGCCATGACTAAGATTTCAATGAGATGATTCATGATATAGTTGAATGCAATGGGATGACTTGGTCGTCAAAACCAAAAAACGGGAAGACCATTATCTGATCTTTGTCGTGTTTTTGAAAGATTCATCAATTCAAATTGAAAATGAACCCCATGAAATGTGCATTTGGGGTTTCAAGCAGCAAGTTCCTGGGCTTCATTGTCAAATATTGAGAATAGAAATAGACCCCGACAAAATCAAGGCAATCCAGCAACTGCCATCTCCTAAAATCTGACTGAGCTAAGGTTGTTTCAAGGAAATAGACTATATTAGGCGATTTATCTCTAATCTTTCAGGAAGGTCCATGCCTTCGGAAAACTCATGAAGAAAGATGCTCCTTTATATGGGATCAAGAATGTCAAGCTGCCTTCGAGCAGATAAAAGAATATCCCTCACTCCTCCAGTATTTGGAGCCCCAATCGCTGGAAAGCCTCTTATACTCTATATTGCAGCTATGGATGCCTCATTGGGAGCTTTATTAGCACAAATAAATGAAGAAGGCGAGGAGCAACCTCTATATTATCTCAGCAGAAAGCTAATTGGTCCCGAACTCCGATATGTTCAAAGGAGATAGTTTGCCTAGCACTGGTATTTGCCACCAAGAAATTGAGGCATTATTGTTGGCTCATGAAATTAAACTCATATCCAAGTATGATCCACTCAAATATCTGTTGAGGCAACCCATATGTCAGAAAGGCTCGCAAAATGGGCTTTGCTCCTCATGGAGTTTGATATCACATACGTCCACGAAGGGCAATCAAAGGGCAAGGTTTGGCTGAATTCTTGGCTGCACATCCAGTGCCGGAAGATTCTCCCTTATCTATAGACCTTCCAGAAGAAGAAACTCTTTCCCCTTTATTGAAAGAGATATCAAGTCCAAGAAAATCCAAACTCCCAGAGGTCATCACAATTGAATTACCCTCTTGGGATTATATTTCGATGGAGCTTCTCGGACTCTCCACTATACAGATGGTTCTGCCAACCTCTCTACCGGGGCAGGTATTGTCTTGGTCACTCCCCAAGGAGGAATATTATATATTCTTGTGCTCTTATGAAACCACTCGAATAATGAAGCTGAGTATGAAGCTCTAATTATTGGGCTTCTCTGGCTCTCGAAATGGGGGTCAAAAGTATACAAGTTATGGGGACTCACAGCTGGTCATCCTACAAGTGTTGGGCCAGTATGAAGTCCGAAAGGAACAACTGCTTCCATACTATATCACGGTCATGAAGCTCAAAGAACAATTCAACTTCTTCAACATATTCATGTGCCAAGAAGTGAAAATTCTCAGGCATATGCCCTTGCTAAATGGCCTCTACCATAAAACTGCCCCCCGAAGGAGAATTGGACATAATTGTCCGTCATAGAAGACTCATGCCGAGCGTCCTCGACCATGAGTCTAATATTGCAATTGAAGAAGTATATACTGCAGAAGGAGATACCGCAAATAAATCTGAAGATTGGCGTGAGCCATTATCAAAATCAAGAAAGGTTGGCTACCTCCTAACCGGGCTCAGAAAATTCAGCTCTTACGCAGGCTGCATCATATCAATTGATAGGAGAACAACTATACAGATTGATCCACGAAAGAAGGGACGGTCCTTCTCCGATGTTTATCTCTCAAAGAAGCCAAAACAATGAAAGAAGTTCACTCTAGCTTGTGTGGTGCACACCAGGCGGGAGACAAGATGAAAATCAATATCAAGCTAAAAGGCTTCTACTGGCCTACCATGTACGCGGATTGCATCCAATATGCCCGTACATGTCATCAATTCCAAGCCTTCGGCCCCATGCCAAGAAAATCACCAAATATGCTACATCCCACGGCGCCAACGGCCTTGCAGCAGAATGGGGTATGGATATTGTGGGGCCATTCCCACCCTCATCCCAAGGCCACAAATTCATACTAGCCGCCACAGATTTTTTTCTCGATGGGCCGAAGCTATCCCGCTAAGGGAAGTAACGGAGAAGCCGTCGCAAATTTGTCAAGCAGAACATAATATACAGATTTGGTCCCCTCATAGGATCATATCCGTAATGGGTCACAATTCAGAAACAAAATAATATATGCCTTGGCTGCCAAATTCCATATTGATTGGAGAACGTGTTCAGTGTACAATCCACAAGCAAATGGGTTGGCCGAATCCTTCAACAAGACTCTCTGCAAGTTACTAGCAAAAATAGTCGGCAATAGAAAGCGGAATGGGGAGAAAAAGTCAACAAGCCACTAAGGCAGGCATACCTAAATTCAATTCAAAACCATATCTAATCCAGGAAGTATATCAAAACCAAATGCCAAATGTAGCCACAAACCATCAAGGTAGGCTGAACCCAACACAAATCCAGATTTGAAACCAAAAGCTGTACTAAATTCAAAATCATAGCCAGTAAACCACAAAGGTAGGCTATATCAAACTCAAAATT
>CM024754.1:34402282-34460188 GCA_014218235.1 Colocasia esculenta
CCTCTCCCCGGAAGATGATAGTTCTGCCGAGGTCGGGCGAGCTGGCTTCTCTCGCCGAGAGACGTGGTGAACTTCTTTCCTCGTCCGCGACCCGTCCCTCCCTCTGCCTCGGTTGCGACGTCAATATGTGGCCATAGGGCGGTATTGACACCATGTTGCACAAGAAGTCCTTCAGCATTTCTTCCAACTTCTCGATAGTAATTTCATCCTCTTTGTAGAAGATGACCAGTTCTTCGGGCAGAGGCAACTTCTGGCCTTCTTGAGCCCTTTGCAGTATTTGGTGGAGCCAGCTTTTAAGCCTTGTTTTGCGCTCCATCTCTTCCCACGGGATGTATCTGTCCAGAGGGACTCCCCAGGTGAGCTTGGAGGGGATATATTCCTCCAATTCGTCAATGAGCCTCTGCAGCTTCTGGAGCGGAGTCAGCTCCCGCGGGGCCGTCATGGCTGCTGCTTGCTCGCTTGCTTCTTCAGGTGTCTTTTCATGTTCTTTTGCCTATTCTTCTCTTGTTTCAGCGCCCGCGCCATTTCAAGCGGCGTCAGCTCCTTTGCTTGTTCGGCTGTCCGAGGGGTATTCTCTCGGCCGGGGCGGCTGTGCGACCCTCCCCTTTTGGGGAACGCTAGAGGGAGGCGCATTCTGGAGGCTACCGTGGTCCAGCCAGCTTCATCTTGCTGATGCTGGAAAGTAGAATTGATCGCTTGCTCGATTATTTTGGGCGGAAATTCTTGGAATTCGGCCCAGTAGGGGCCTGGCTCTTGGGCGGCTGGCTCTATCACCGGCTTCTTGCCCCTGCGGTCTTTATCTTGCCGCCTGAGTATTTGCGGAGGCGAATTTTCGAAGCACTGCCCCCTACTCCCATCTTCTGGAGTTTGTTCACGAGGAGGGGAGACTTGATGTCGTCGAGACCCCTTCTTTCGCCAAGGAGGTTGCTGCTGGGCTTCTTCCCTGGCCTCGGACTGGATTGTTGGATTGCCTTCCGAGTCGATCTTTCCCTTCTGGATGAGGGATTTGACCCAGTCTTGGACAATCGGACACATGTCCGTAGGGTGCAGCAACATGGCATGGTATTTTCAATACATGGGGTGGTTTTATTCCCTCTCCATGTATGTTGGTGGTGGCTTATGTGCCTTTATACAGCCTTGCTGCAAGAGTTTTTCAAAGATCTCCCCGGTCTTTGCAGTCGCAAAGGGATTCGGAGAGATTCGCCATCCAGGATACCATAGGGCGGGGGCCTCGTCAGAGGAGTCAGCTCCCGTCATTCCCGGATCCTCTTGATTGTATATTGAGGTGGGCTTCTCCTTCAGGGATACGTTCCTGAAGTGCTGCCCCTGGCTCGGGCCTCCAATGTTGGCTGTGGACCTCGTCGGCGGTATGAGCCATCCTTGTTCATCAGCTTCGAGGGCTTTGAGGTTCTTGGAGCGCATGTAGTCGCTTTCCTCAACTTCTCGCTGGGCTGCTTCCCTGGCTCTCATCAGGACCATAGAATTTCCTTCCGGATCGATCTTCCCCTTCTGGATGAGGGACTCGATCCAGTCCCAGGCATCAGGGCACCTGTCCGTAGGGTGCAGCAGCATGGCGTGATACCGACAGTACATGGGGTGATTTAACTCTCTTTCAGTGTATGTCGGCGGCGGCATGTGTGCCATCACGGTACCTCGCTGCAGGAGCTTTTCAAAGATCTCCCCAATATTTTCGGTTGCCAAGCGACTCTGGTGGGAGATTTGCCATCCTGGATACCACCAGGTTGGGGCTTCGCCAGAGGAGCCGGCTTCTGTCATATCCGGGTCTGGGAAGGTAAACGCCACCGGTGTATGGATTTCTGGCGGGTCAATGACGTTGACTGTGTGTATGACAACGTCGGCTGAATGGTCCGTCCATTCGCAAATGTGAGGCTGCGGCGGGTCGACGTGAGCGTTGCCCAGGTCGATGACCCCTTGGTTGACCCATGCTTCAACCTTGTCTTTAAAGACGTAGCAGTCCTCCAAGTCATGTCCCGCGTCTTGATGATATATGCAATAATTTGGCGGGATGCTCGTTGGAGGTTGGCAGCCCAATAGCCCTGCTCGCATGCAGGTATGGTAGAGAGCCAGCGTCCGATGGCGCGGGAAAGAATATAGTCTTCCAGCGATTTCATCATCGGACGGGTTTGAAGACTCTTTCGAGATCCATCCCCTGTAGGGAGGGCGAGTTCGAGGCGTAGATGTGTTTGTAGGCACTTGGAGTCCTTGCTGGAGGGCAGCCAGGCTTTCTTGCATGCTCCTCAGGTACGTCAGCATTTGGCGCTGACCTTGCCACAGCGATTGAACCTGTCTTTCAAGGTTTTGCACCGTCTCCGACCACGTCATGTGCTCCAAGGCGGAGGGATGATCACTTTCCCGTCCATTCGTAGACTGAGCGTCCCAAGGATTTGCCTCGGGATCCTCTGGCTCGGGAGCCGGCATGTTGACATGAATGACATTGGCCGATTGGTTTGATTGATCCCAAGCATGGGGCTGTGGAGGGTCAACCAAATGATCACGCATCGTAATGAGGCGACTTTGGATCAGCTTCTGTACTTCATTTTTGAAGACGTAGCAGTCCTCGATGGAGTGCCCCAACATGCAGTGGTAGAGACAGTAGTTCAGCTCATCCACTTTATCCGCTTCACTTGGTATTCTCAGTCCCGGAAGCGTGATCAAGTCATTCTTCATGCATAGCTTGAAGAGCATCTTCGTATGGTCCTTTTTGAAGGAATACGGAGTGCTCATACGCTGTGGCAGTGAAGTTGGAGGTGGTCTTTCTTCCGCCTTCTTGCTTGGAGCGCCAGAGGCCGCGATCTTCTTCCCCTTGCTTTGCGGGGCGAAGTCCACAACATTGACTTCTTTGCCGGCGGCGTGCTCCTTGTTCGGCTTGCTCTTTAGGGGAGCTTGCGCCGGGTTGTCGGCGAAGAACATTTCGATCTCTGCCACGACCGAATTGAGCTGGTCGAAGCCTTTGATGTTTGTTCAACACTTTTCGCTTATTTGCGCTGCCAAGCCCCGCGACAGATGGTTATGGCATCCTCTTGCATCGGGGGATTGTCGCACTCATGCTGAAGTCACGCCACCGCTTGATGAAGTCGAGTGCCGTTTCTCTTTCCTTTGCTTGAGGGAGCACAGCTCTGCGAGCGACACCTTTTTTTCGGCCGTTTGGAAGCGGTCGATGAATTTCTTCTGAAGATCGGCCCAATTGACAATGGAATTGGGCCTCAGCCTTGAGTACCACTGGAAGGCAGTACCCGTCAGGGACGTTGCGAAGTAACGGAGGAGATAGGATTCGTCAAATGCCAACTCTCCCATAGCCGTTATATAGTAGGCCAAGTGCTCATTTGGTGAGCCCTGCCCATCGAACTTCTGCAACTTTGGCGCCTTGGGGCAGTCCGGTGGCAACTTCTTGAATTGATGGTGGACGGGATATGGCACACTGTAGAGATCCATAGTGGCATTCCCTCTCCTCATTGAGCGAAGCGGTCATCCACGATCTTTTCGATCATTCGTCGCTGGGCCACGATATCTTCGGCCGCAGAGGCTTAGGAGTTTATGCCCCTGCGTTGCTGTTGGGCCGTGTCAACGGTATAGTCGTTGGCCACAGCCGTGTGCGGGTTGACATCAGGCAGGTCCGCCTGTTGATGTCTTCTCCGAGCATTTTGTTTTCCGTCGGCATTTGGTGGCGTGGCGCATTTGCCTCTGCCTGCTGCCCTCGCTCCATCAAGAGATTGGCCATTTCAGCCTGCCAACGCTGTATGAAATCATACTTGGCGTCGTCCGTCATTGCTTGGAAGGTGGCTCTGGTTGGCGGCATGAGGAATACTTCGGCTTGTTCCCTGTCAGCCAGAAGTTGTTGATCTCCGAGATGTAGACTCACGACTTCGTATTCTTCCCCTCCTTCAAGGTCTCGCTGGACTTGTCCCAGAAGGGGTCTTTGATCATGCTCGAGCGGAGGCTCAAGAGCTTGCCCCTGGTTCGAGGGTCCAGCTTGATTGCCTTGTAGACCTTGGGGAAGTCTTCTGGCAGGATTCCGGGCATACCGGACGACCGCTTCGCCCTCCTGGCCGGGTTCATCTACCCTGACCATGCCAGAAAGAATGCCGGATGGCCCAGCCACATCCCTACTGGAAGCGTAGCAGGTGAAGATTTTCATGCCTCCACCTTCTTCAGACGTCCACTGCACCCTTCGCTTCTTGGGCCTTTGGGTACTTGGACGGAGTGCTGCCCCCAGCCTGTTGAAGACTGAGGTGCTCAACCTTTCAAAGACTGAGACTCTAGGTGCGGGAGCCCCAGCGTGACTCGCGTCTCCTCCTTCAGCAGATTCTGCTTGGGCGGAGACGAAGTTGGGCTTCCGATAGATGCCCCTCCTTTTCTGTCCGCGAGGATGAGGAGGTTTGGGGTCCTGAGCTTTTTATCGCTCAGGCACTGCCTTCTCGGGGCCTTCAGCGGGTTGGCCCGCTCTGGCTTGCTTGATCCGGCGGGCTTCCTGCTTGGTTACCCACATTTGCCTCATTTTGCGAGGCTGTTGGGGTGCTGAGCTTGACGCCTGCCCCAGTCGAGCTCCTTTTGGGGAGTCCCGATTTTCTTGACGCATCCCTTGGAGGGGAGCGAAATTGTTGGAGGTTGCCACAGTGGGGACGCTTCTGTCCCGTGGCAGGATCGGCTCACCTCCATCGAGCCGGACGCGGATGTCCCCGACAAGTACGGTTTTGCCGGAGTTGGAGACGACCGCGTGGGGCTTGCTGCCCCTGCGTCCCTGGCGCTGTCCCCGTTTTCTAGGGATTGCGATGCAAGAGATTGTATTTACTGAGAATACTCGGCCTTGACTTGAGCGGGGCCTGGTGCCCCTGGTTGCAGTAGCTTTCGGTGCCGCCCTTGGAGTAGCTTGGACGGCGGGGACCTCCCCTAGGAAGTAGGGGGATCCCACCACTGCGGGAAAGTCGCCGAACACGATCGCCGTGGTTAGGTAGCCACATTTCGCGTGGCAGGCGACGACCAGCGGACCGTAAGTGACGGCGGCCATCAGGTTGCTTGAGCTTGCAGGTGAGGCCGAACTTTTCTTGCCGACTTTCGCTCCTTGTACTTGCAGTGTGGAAATCAGTCATCTTGTATCCCATATCGGCATAAGGTCTTTTTACATATGTATGGAAGGCAGGAACAGTCCCACCGGGCGTGCCAGATTGTGGAACGCAGAATATCTTTCAAAATTTATTTTTTCATTTTCTTCGCCTCGGAGACTTTACTTTCGGGCGTGCCAGACTGTTTACAGGAAACAGACAAAGAGATTTATTTTGTAAGGGGCATTGGGTGTAAGCCCTGATGCGACGACCCTCCTTATACCGGTACGATTATACCAATCCACGTCGGTATAGTGAGTCCCGTCACAGTGGGACATTTACCCAAACAATAACATACGTTGAGATGCTCATAAATATAATACAGAGTAGCGGAAGCAAAAGAACTACTTGTCTTCATTTCATCATCCACATTTTACATACATGATTCAAATGACAATTTAAAGATAACTAAAGTCCATGTAAATAAAGTGCTAAAAATCACATTACATAGCTTGTCCACAATTACATAATAGTTTCATCACAATGCCTCAATTACATACAATGAAAGCAAAATGTCACGATGACGACTCCCCCGGCTACTCGCCACGCTCGAGTCACTCTCCACGGTCTCCTCTAACGATGTAGGGTCACCAACTAAACCTGTACGCCGAAGCAAGGAATGAGTCTAAAAGACTCAGCAAATAACACCACTCACCTCATAGATGCATATATCACAGTAGTTTTTTCATTCCAATTTACGAAGCAAAACACATAGCATGCTTGGACATTGATAAAAGACAACCTATCATGATAATTCTACAAAATTTAAAACACATGTACATGATGTAAGCCCTTCCAAAACAAATATCTTGTCACATACTTTCTACTCATTCAATCACATGAAGCTATATTCAAATCAAGTTACCGCATGGAACAACCACACATGGGATTCTTGCCTACATAAAAGGAACATTCCTATCATAGTTTTTACACATTCTTGCACATGCAATTTATCATTTCATACACATTAAGGTTTCTGTTTTGACATAATTTTAGTAATTCACATCCTATCGCATGAGGGCTACAATTCCAATTAACTACAACACGATAGCAATTAAACATGGAATTGTTCACACATATGCAAGAAATGCTCCTAGCTGGATTCTACTACGCATTTTTACACATAAAAACATTCTTATAACACCTTTAGGTGCTGTTATAACATAATTTCACATTAACATATCATGGACCAAAATTCACAATTTAACATAATGGTTTTACATGTTTACACATTACTCATTCACATAGTTCTCTTTTTACACATTGCACATTTACACATTCACACTACACAATTTACACATAATCACATTTCACAATTTAGTGCCGTGACACATAGTCCAAACCACCATTAGAAGGACACATCACATAACACATACACATACACATAGATGCCACCTAGGCAATACAGTGACGACTCTTGGACTGTGCAGACCGGGAGAACAAGTCTCCACCCTAACCAGTGGTACTTGTCCACCTCCAGGATTTCATCCTAATGCCCTTAGGATCTTAACACATTGAACCTTCCCATGGGGACTTTTTCATGGTACGTTCCACGGCCCTCTATGGAAGCAGTGTCACACATGGCACAGTCTTACACATTACACATTCGATTTTAACACACATATTACACATGTCTTTACATTCTCTTACTTATACACATGGCTCTGTTTTCCTAATCATGATACTACTGTTGACAGAAATCAAACATTCAGTAGCTCACATTAATCAGGTTGGCAACACATCATCAAATCATATTCATGATGGCATGCATTTATCACATGTTTTCACATGGAAATTTCATAATACACTTTACAGTTATCCAAATATCATGAAATTTTAACCACACACTAATTGCAGGTTCATGACCTCACATACAAATTTCCAGATTTTTCTGAGTCATATTACATTACACAGAATTAAAATATTCAGTTTCATTCATTCATAATAATTTAACATGGAACCTAACATGAATATCAGATTTGTCCGTTCACAGCCTGAACCTAACATACACATCATCACAGGAATTTTCCACGGATTTATTGCACAACACACAATTTACTGTAATTTTACAAATCCTACGCATGTCCTCTATTTCTAAAACAGAAATCACAGTAAATCCCACACTCATGGAAAAATTCTCAAAATTTCAGGGTATGGACTGGACGTGTATATACATGGTTTAGAAAAATTTAGGGCATTCCATTCCTCATAGATCATGTAAACAATAGGTGAACATGCATAATCCATTTTCCAACATATATTTCAATAAGTCTAACAATTCATGCCATTCACCGAAAAGCACAGAAAATTTCACACACATCACATTGTCTATTTTACCTAACATATTGATTACATATATCCTCATGCGAAAACACTTCAGGAAATTAATCATATAGAAGGGAGAGCACTCACTATTCTGCCCTGAAGAACTTAACGGCACAGTCTGGCCGTTATGGAGCTTAACGGCAACATCGTTGGCCGTTAATTGAAGATCTTAATGACAAGGGGTCTTGGCCGTCAAGTTCAGGTCTGTGCAAAACACAGACCCGAGCTCCAAAAGAAAGAGAAGTGTGAGGATCCAGGACACGAGTAAAGCTGTAAAAATGATAAAACCCTACTAGACACCTACATGGACGAAGTGTATGGTTTACTTGCCTCTTAAAAATCTCCAAGGGATCAAAGAGGTTGATGAAGCTCTCCTTGGGCAGTCCCAAGAAGCCTCCAAAATCTTCTTGCTCCGGTTCTTGGTCGATGTAGACGCCAAGCCAACGTCGGGGAAGCCTTCCCCCATGCTCCAGCTTGCCGTCAGTTGCTGTAGATCGCCGGATGAAGCTCCAAGCCGCCGGATCTGAGCTCTCAAAGCTCAGGTTTTCTCACAGCTAGAGCTAGGGTTTCTCCTCCTCTCTTCAAAGAGTCAAGAGAGCTCTTCTAGTGCAGAAGGGGTTTGGTTTATAGGAGAAGGGGTTTGGTTTATCCGGAGGGTGATTGGATGGCCTGATAGCCGTTGGGGACATCTCCCCAATGGCTGGGCTTGCTTGCCCCCGGAATTTCGGGGTCTGCAACGCATGCAGTCAGAGATATTAACGTCCACATCCATGGCCGTTGACTTAAGTATTAGCGTCCATCGAGGTGGACGCTGACTCAGCCTGGACGTCCATCCATGTTGACGCCAATTGGCCCTTCTGCCAGAACTTAAAATCATGCAGAAATCATGCTGAACTTATACATATATATACATGCAATATAGTGGTATAATATACACACCATCCCACATGCAAACATACGATATTTAAAACATATTTACACACATGCACACATAAGTATCACTAGTTAATATTTTACATAGATAGGTACATCTATGCACACACAAGCATGAATTATTTACACTTAATAAAGTATACAACAAAATTCGTGGGCCTTACACCTGAAGCCCCCGAATATTTCATTTTAATTTTTCTCGCGTGGCGTCCGTATTTTCAGGTGATTGGAGTGGTCGTGTACTGGACTGTTCCTCACCGACCGGAGTCGGTGTTTCATTTACATCGAGTAAAAATTCGAACACCTTCGATGCGATACGTTTGTTAAAAGACCTTATGCCCAAATTTAGAAGAAATAGATGATAAGTAAATTTCCACAAGTTGCTCAAGTGCATTCATGACATTCACATCGACGCCTTTAATGAGATTTTTGTATCTCCTTTAGGCGTTTACAATATATGCCATTTACATTTGCGCTCGCGACGGGGTGTTTGTGCCTCCGTCGGACGTGTACAACATGTCATTTCATTTACACTCACAACGAGGTGTATGTGCATCCGTTGGGCGTTTACAAAGCATGTCATTTCATTCATGTCGACGACGGGGTGTTGTGCCTCCGTCGGACCTTTACACGTATCATGTTTGCATTTCCCTCGACAACGGTGCACTTATGCCTCCTCGAATATACGCCCCAACGTATGCCCTTTCGTGACACCGGAAGACTCATGCAATAACAATACTGGATGTTGGGTCTTATATGTGACCTGCAGAGTGATCAGCAGGATCTTTCCTCCCAGCGGCACGAATAGGGCAGAGAGGCCCGAAGCACGCACTCGGAAAGCAGAGAGAATCCTCGACGCTCGGGAACTCAAGCGCGAGAGTCTTGTGGGTTTCTTCCCAGGAACGCGTCTCTTGTGTGGAGGGCTGCCCCTCTATTTATAGGGCGCGTCGCAGGTGGTTTGGCGGGGGTGGTGCGGTTTGGCGAGGGTCCGAAGCGCACGTGCGCCGAACCAGCAGGGCCGCCAAACCCCTCTCGCGCGGGGCTGCCAGACCAGCAGGGCCGCCGGAACAGGGGCCAAGGGGCGCCGGACCAGTGGCCCCACCCCCGCGTTGGTCCGGCACGGGTGGCGCCCGCGCCCGGTCCGGCGGGGGTGCCCCCCGGCCGGTCCGGTGGGGGTTGGCCCCCCCCCCCGCGCTAGTCCGGAGGGGGTTGGCCCCCCGCGCCGGTCCGGCGGGGGTGCCCCCCCCCCCCCCCCCCCCCCCCCGTGCCGGTTCGGCGGGTTGGCCCCCCGCGCCTGGTCCGGCGGGGTTGGCCCCCCACGCCGGTCCGACGGGGTTGGCCCCCGCACCGGTTCGGCGGGGTCCCCCCCCCCCCCCGAGCCGGTTTCAGCGGGGGTTGGCCCCCGCGCTGGTCCGGCGGGGTGGCCCCCTCGGGCCAGTTCGGCGGGGGCTGGCCCCCGCACTGGTCCGGAGGGGGTCCCCCCGTGCTGGTCCAGCGCGGGTGGCCCTCCCCTGGCCGCCTCACCTCCCTGGCCCGCCTATATAAAGGGTGGCCTCCCATTCTTTGCCATTTTCCACGGGAGAAAGCTTTGGGGATTTGTTTGTTGTTTGACGACCGTGCAGCGCACGTGTACACACGCGCCCACGCACGTTCGACGTGCATTCCACATGCATTTTTTTTGTCCCGTTTCCACGTGCGTTTGACCTATTTTTCGAGGGGCAAGGGCTTTGACCTGCTGGACACGTGGACTTTGTGCACGAGCTCGGACGCTTCTCCGGACGTCGACTTTTGCTCCGCTGAGGAGTGGTATGGTTCCGCCCTGACGAAGCTTTGAACGTCGCATTTCGGTGCATAGCCCGGATCACTTCGGACTAGCATGCGGACTCGGACCCGTTTATCTCAGGTGTCCGAGTGGGGTGGGCCGGGGTTTATTCCCGGACTCTTGTAGATTTCCGGGCGGATTTGTCGCCCGAGGCTCGTTTAGATCCCGATATTTTTCGGGTTCAACAGACCCACATACTGAAAACACCCAAGAAATCCCCTATCCGATAATCATTTGCTGGTTACAACCAGCAGGAGACAAGTTGTATAAAATTGAGAAGATAAACAGATAAAACTGATGTCTACCAAAGAAGGATAAATAGACAGCATCTGTATGTTTGTTAAAATCCTTTTCTTCAATCTTCAGAGTGTTTGTTTTGCAGATTTGGTTCCTTATATGCAAATAAATACCGACGCTGTCTCCAATACCTGAGTATCATATCATGGTTCAATAAATCTTGCGCTCTAGTTGCAGATCTTTTAGATGGCTCCTTGTAGCCATTACTTGACAGTTGTTACAGAGAGAGGTAAACTACCACTACAATACTACTTTCACCTTTGTCGCATACAACATGAAAACATGAAGTGCAAACATCTATCTGACAAGTTGGACCCATCACTATCAGGCAGGACATCTCCTGCACCCAATGCCATGAGCTGCCCCATATTCAGCTTTATTTTCTCTTCAGGAACTGAACAGGCACATATAAGACAGCTTTCTTGAATGGCTTTCAGTGAATCTTCTGCTTTCATTTATGATACCATGATGAATATCACTAGAAGCAGGTAGCATGCACACCCCCATGTGACTGGCCCAAGGACAAGAAAGCCCATTTACCTTTTTAATCAGCACTTTCTTGTACCCCAAATCTTGTCACCTCCGTGTGAACCAATCACATTGGAGTGTGCAAGCCACCTGAACACTTGTTGCACACCTGTGTGCAGCAAACAACTCTTTCATGGTTAGCTTGAATTCCTTGTGTACTATTGTTCTTAGTTTTGTTGTTCTGCTGATTTGGCACCATATGTCTTCAACTGCTTGTTGAAAGAATTCAGTTTATGAAGGGAAAATAATATGCTCATGCAGTCCATATTCTAGAAACAAGCATATGAACTTAAGGTATCATGTATTACAGTCCTTTTAGTAGATTTGTTTTTACTATTTTTATGAGAACATCCTCGTCTATGTCTAACAGCTTTGCCAAAAGTAAGTCAATAGTCCCATCACAAGAGTAAAACCAGGCAGAATTTATGCACTGAATTTCATCAGTCAATTGTTTTCCTTTCTACCTATGTTATCAAACGTGAGAGGCAGTCATCTAGGCCATGAGCATGAGGCAACCCCAAGTCGCCTCACTCCAGCTGATTTCGCCTCGGTGAACCAAGGCCTCAGTTGCCACCTTCTTCGCCCCACTTCAGCCCACAAATTGAGCCACAACAAGGCCCATTTAAGCTAAATGCTTACTTTCTATTATCATTTAGTGTATTTATATGTATGAGTGTGAATTTATTTACTTGCAATTTAGTTTGTTAAACTTTACATATAGAAACTAATGGATTTAGTGAGTTATACAATACTTTAGCACATAGGAATTAATAGTTTTATGAAATATATTTATTTTATGCACCCATCTAGGTGATACTTATATATATATGAACTATATATTCTTTAATAACATACTGGCTCAATTGCCCAGGCCTTTGAGGCTGAGGCAACCCCCTTGGTCGCCTTGGCTGCATTTCGCCTGACTACATAGCTTTCCACTAGACATACATGTCTTCTTACTACGTTCTTAGCAGACTGCTCACTAGGTATCCTTAAAGTTTCCTCACCCATCCTTTCTCCAATGCCTACACAAACATATCTCCTACAGAAATGTACTGTTGCCCAATGTCATCAATGCATTAAACAAAGACAGATAATCTGGAAACTCTAGTCTCAGAAAGAGCACTGTCAAGTGCCCTAAAAGAATAGCAAAGGCTTTTATTGTGTCACTCGAGCTATATAAGAATTCCTGAACCCAACAATTAAGAATGACAAGTTTTTCATTACTCACTGGCATGGCAAAAGGAATTTGAGAACTGATAGCCGGTAAAACTACATAGAACTCTGATTTTCAGAGCCCAAAAATTACTTCCCACCTCATTGCCAAAATTCTAAAAGCAGAAACTGCAACTTCTCCTTCACAAAAGATTTTCAAAGTGCTACTTCAGCTCTTTGGTACATGTCACTTGTATTATTGTTTAGTCTCAAAGATAACAAAACAAAAGAAAACAGTGCTAGACAAGGAAATATGAAAGATGAACATCAGCAGGAATTTGACTATGAGATTTAATAATTTCTGGGAGCATTTTCTTTTTCGATGAGTTGTTGCAATATGCATCAAGTGAAAATGAAATTTGCCTGAGTTAAACAGACAAACATTTTATCTAACCTTTCTCAAATTCCACATAAAAAGAAAAGGCACATTAGTGATCCCAAACATTGCCTAATCTTGCCGCATTATCTTGCAGCATTTCTGAGCATAACAGCCAAGTTATTGATTTTTTGAAATGACATTGTATGCTGAAGCATTTTCTAAAACTGTTGCATGGCTACAAGTTTAGATGTTGAATGGATGCAACAGAGTTGCAACAACTAATATGTTCACTTATCTAACTTGAGTATCAAGAACATAATGAATGCTGGATCTGTGAAAGAAGAATGAGACAGAGATGGCATGACTGAGCAGTAGATGCAAGATATGGATGGACAAACAAAATGAACACATATTTCAACACTTAACAGTGTTCCCTTCGGTAGTTGGCAGGACAGATGCCAATTATCTCATTGGAAACCAGAACAGAGAAAACATTCGCCAATCTTGCACATAGCAAATAGATTTAGAAGCTCCTTCTGCGTCAGTGCATCATGAAGCAGTAGGCAGCAGAATGGAATGCGCAAATGCTGCTGAACCATTATTTGGCACTCCCTTTAGATTAAGAATGGACGTAACCAGATTGTATATCTGGACATTCTCAAAGGATGGAACCTTCCTTCCCCTCTCAAGCTGAGGTCCATGCGCCACAAATATGGTCCTCATGGAAAAGAAGGCATTGTCATAGCCATGGGACCCCCACACTCCTTCTTCTCTGTCTTCTTCTGCTCTACTTTGTAGCCCTCGGCCACCATACCTATGATTGGAGGGATCCTGTCACTCGAGGAATAGTGAAGCCGGTTGGGCAGATCCTCCTTCAGGTACACCTGCAAATACTTGCCATTCTCAACCTTACCCGAAGCCAGACCTTCATGCATCCTTGTGACCGCATCCGAAGGAGACACACCACGAGGCGGCCTTATCCCAAGCACTGGAGAGTAGGACTGGACCCAGCTCTCAGGAACTCGAACCCACGGTGCTAAGTCATCTAAAAAGATGAGCTTGTTATCACAGTTGCCCACCATTCCATGATCACCCAGCAGAATTATGGTCACATCCTCAAAAACCCCTCTTTCTTCCAGTCCCGCAATCAACCTCCCAAGCATCTGATCCACCCGGGCGACGGCATCCGTAATCTGAGGGCCATCGGGGCCGACTTGGTGGCCCTGGTGATCCGGGTCCTCGAAGTAGAGCGTCATGAAGGCAGGGATTTCAGTACTGGGAAGGTCGAAGTAACCCAGAATCGTATCCACCCGCTGCTCAAATGGGACCGAGCCATCGTATGGCTGGCAGAACTTCGGAGGACAGTTCCAGGAGCCCTTTCTTACCTCGGAGCCCGGCCAGAAGAAGGTAGAAGCTTTCAGACCCTGGTCCACGGCTGTCTCCCATAGCGGCTCGCCGAGCCACCACTTGGGCTCGTGGCTGCGCATGGTGAAGACGTCTCCATTGGCGGGATCCAGGAAGTAGTTGTTGATGATCCCGTGGTAAGAAGGGTACAGCCCGGTGACAATGGAATAGTGGTTGGGGAAGGTAAGGGTGGGGAACACGGGGATGAGGCCCGCCTCCGCCTCCGTGCCGTTGGCGATTAGCCGTCGTATGTTGGGCGCGTCGGTCTTGAACTGGTAGCCGAAGCGGAACCCATCGCAGGAGATCATGAGCACGACCGGGTGGGGGAGCTTCGCGAGGGGCCGCGCCACGGACAGTGGAGCAACGACGCCGGATGAAGACAACGCCACTGTGGCCGTGGACGCGGAGGAGAAGGAAGAGAAGAAGAGGAATGCGGCGGCGGCGGCGGCGGCGACGGAGACGCAGGTGGCCATTGCAAGGGAAGCGAAGAGGACGCATGCCGAGGGCCTTCGGGAAGCGGACGGGAAGGGGATAAGGGAACGGATGAGAGCCGCGGTGGGGCTCGCGGGGTCTTCCTCGGCATGCGCTGTGGCCGTCCAGGGCGCAGCAGAAGACGCCATGGCCGGTCACAGTCGCGCCGTCGTCCTTTTTGTCCTGCCTACCTAGTTGTTCGTGTAATTTGGTGAGAAGATGTGAAGGAGAAGAATAAGCGAGAGAGAGAGAGTTGGATCTGCATAGTAGAAAAGGGCGAGGTCAGGTGTAAAAATCGGAAGAGAAATGTTTATTATATTTGTATATTATATTTAAGTGTAATATGATTATAATAATTTATGTAGTATTTTTTATATAAGAGTAATAAAATGGCATTAATTATTAGATGTCATCTAAATTATTATCTAATTAAATGTAATATGAAAGTACAATAACTTTTCTCAAACTATAATGAAGTGGTGGTGGTGGAGAGAGAGGGGATGTATCCAATTATAGAGAAGTGTGCGCTGTGCTGTGGTATTCACTGCGACTTTGTAGAGAAATTAATTAATGTTCAAATCTATGAGAATTATAAAGAAATTTTTGTAAGAATTATAAATAATTATAATTTAGATATATATATATATATCGAGTCTCCAATCTAAAACGTATCTATATATTTAAAAGATTAGATTGATCGACTTTTTTTTATATATATACGAGAAATTCTGCCCCGTGTAGTTTTGTGGGCTCAGGAATTGGTATTCGTGAACTCCAAGTATGGGTGTAAACGATCCAAGTCGAGCCGAGTTATACTCTGTTTGAATTCGAACTCGTTTATTTTTACAGAGCTCAAACTCGGCTCGAAACTCGTCGAGCTTTTTCAATCGATGTTCAAACTCAACTCGTTTTCAAATTTTGGAGCTCGAACTCGACTCGATGAACAGCTCGTTACATAGTCGAGCTCGTAACGAGTTCGAATCGAGCTTTTAAACTCGAAATCAAACTTAAAATTTAAAATTTAAATAAATTTTATTTTTTTAACAAACTCGAGTTTTCAAACTCGAAATCAAACTTAAAATTTAAAAATTAAATAAATTTTATTTTTTTTAAAGGGATCAACTGATCTCTAGAGACGAATTTTTTTTATTTATTAAATGGCTGGAGAGCCACAGGTTTGTGAGGGTTGCGGACTCCCTTTTCTAAAAGCTCAAGTCCTCTAGGAAAAAGGTGTAACCGATAGGATTAAGGAGAACGCAAGACCAAGCGAAGTGGAGAGGCGGTGCTCGGGTGGGCGGCTGGAGGCGGCGAGGTGGGGAGGCCGAAGAACACCACGTGGCACCGCGGATGGTCCGGCACCGTCGGGGTCCCGAGGAGGGCCACTGCGGGAGGTCCGTCGTGGCACCGGCGGGAGGTTCCCTTGGCCGCGTGGCCCATGCCGGGTCGCCGTCGTGTCACGCCCCGACGCGGAATATCGGAGCGCGAAGGCAGTTGCAAGAAAAGGGTATAGAGCGAGTACTAGACATCAAACCATTGCACATTGGAATATACTAAAGCAAATCTTTCTCATTAATAACTTTCCAAAGGTCTAATTACAACCACTAATATCAGAGCCATTCTATAGGGCCCATTACATTGCAATAGAAGGAAATAACAGACTACAACTCTAAAATAACATAATGACTCGAGGGTACTCCTGGCTTCACTCTTGGTCATTCCCTTCCTCCTGAGTGTATGTGTCATCCTCGGTCTCACCTGAGAACACAACATCAAATAACGTAGGGTGAGCGATAACGCCCAGTAGGACTTAAATTCAGGCTCAAGCAGGCTTTAAATAATAACACATTAATGGCAGAGTATCTAAGATAGCAGGTACAAGAGAGTCAAAATATAGCAAGAGATAGCACAAATGTAACAGGATAGCACAACAGCACGAGAGCGAGTATAGTTTCCAAAGATAGCACAAGTATCGAATATAGCACGAATAGCAGGATGGCCATAGCACAACTAGCACAAGTATGGTAATAGCACGACGAGTATAGTACTTGTTTGTCATTCTAGACATCGTGAGAGTATAGCACGTTTTGTGTTTTGATTGTCATATAGATAGTCGAGATAGATAGCACTTGAGTGTAATGCCAATCACTCTGATCATTTAACTCCCATGGGCACTAGCACTTTCGGGCGCACACCAGGACCAGATCGGGCCCTTTATATATTGCCAGGCATTGGTTATATTGTTTATCTTTAGACAATCAGTCAATGGCCAATATAGAGTAAAGAAGTAGATGAGAGCACTAGATGAATAGACGAGATAGTAGAGTGAACGTGTATAGACGAGCGAGTAGATTACAGATGAGAGCTAGTGGACATTGCACGTAATGCGACGAGTAAACAGACGATAGTAATAGTTGCACAACACGCGCACTTGGTGTTGGCAGTCAGGTGGAACTCATGATCTTCCCGCTGGCCATGTTATGCACAAGTCCAGAGGTCCGACGTGATTCAAGGTAAGAGCGAACTTCTAATAGCTGTTTGGATCATATCGATCCCTAAAGGTGTAATGGGTGTTAGGGTGTACAACGGCTCGTCGACCATGTGGGAATCCATGATCAGAGGAGACTTACGGAGGCCTTGTGCAAGGGTTCACTAGTCCGGCGAAAGAAATATCCGACGGAGAGTTCACCACAAGCAAGTAAAGTGTGTATATAAAACAGGTACTCGACGTTCTAGAGGAATTCTAGAACAGTGGAGCGTCGATATCGGTATATAAACAACGCAAGAAATGAATACAAGTCCTTTAAAATAGGGCAATTAATATACTTTATTGCAATAAATTCCAGATACATTAAGATATATTTTGTGCCAGATTTCAGCCAGATATGGATGGTTCATGTGTGTGCATGTGTAAGAGAAATCATAGATAGAAAATAAGTCATGAATATATATTTTAAATCATTCAATATGGCTCTATTTTTTAAAACAAGTTTTTACTGGGGTATAACTGTAAAAAGGCGTAAGAATTATTTAGAAAGCGACAGAAATAATTTATGGGTTTTCATCAAAAACCTATGAAGGCAACATAGGGTTGTAAGGATCGCGACAGGTACCAGGCAAACGCGACAGAAGCATGTAAGGGTCGCGACATGGCTTGCAGGCCAGGTACTGGGAACGCGACGCTTACCTGTCGCCTTCTTGGTCACGACGGGTAGGCTGTCGCAATCACCCCAGAAGGTGACATATCGGGTAGTCCTATCTGGTGGTCTGCGCCTGACTCTGACAGGAGTCAGACCAGACATGGATTACGGATCAGAACATTTAAATTTTGATACAGGGTCGTTTAGAAAATCATAAATAATTATATACATGATGAAAATTTACGAAATCAGTGGCAAATGAAACTAGACATGCGAGAGTACTTCCAGTAATAAGGAATTCGAGAGAGAGCATGGTTTGAATATGGTTTGAGAACGATCAAGACGAGTAACCAGAACATGATATAGAGAGCAAGATTGATTTAATTCGAGCAACATGCTTGATAAAAATTAGGGCTTTTAGGGGAGAAAGTTCCCTAATGATCATCAGTATCTCCCATAAAATTTCAAGGCATGGGATTTAGTAATCAAGGAGAACAAGAATTATGAAGTGGGTTCGGGGTCAAGAGAGTTGCAGAACTTCAAAATTTAAGAAGAAAATATTGGCTCAACGGAAAATTATGAAATTTGAGGGTTTTGGTTCCTGATGCATGGAATAATCTACAGACAAATATTAGGATTTTGCTTGTGAGAATGCCTACCTTGACTCGATTTCCTCTTCTAGGGCTAGAACTTGAAGAACGAGGAAGAAACTCCAAGAACTCCTTCTCCCTACGAGATCCTCTCCTCCTTGACCTCTTCTCCTCATCCAACAACCTTTGGCAATGAGCTAGGGTCGGCCAAGAGGGTTTAAGAGATGTATTTATGTAAACACAAGTTCCTATTCCTACTACTACTCAAATTCCTCTTAATTCTGAGATTTCCTAACTCCACCTTTCCTCTCTTGCTTTCCAATCTCTAATTGGGTTAGGATAGTATCTAAATTCGTTCTAGACTATATGGGGTAGGTTTAGGAATCCAATTCCAACTCTAATTGCCACTTTTATTGCTTTTATAAACCCCTTTCCAATTATGAGACAATTAAACTCCGAATTTAGGATATTTCTTATTATTCTCCCTTTGTAAATTCATATTTTGACCGAATAAATTCTAGAGGATCCATTAAGCAAAGCCCATTACTCTTTTCCACTTAATGGTTTTATTTAATGCTCTTTTCATTTAAATATCTATTTAGCTAGGTTTTAATTCTTTATTTAAATTTTTATTTTTTAAAAAATTCAGGTTGCTACATCTCCCCCTCTTAAAAGAATTTGGTCCCCAAATTCATATGACCTTACGGGAGAGAATGACTTACCGAATAGATCAGGGTAGTTGCGTCTGATAATTCTTGGTTCCCATGTGGCTTCTTCCATTTGCGGTTATTCCATAAGACCTTCACCATGTGAATAGGACGATTTCTGAGTTGTTGTACCTTCCGGTCCAATATCTTGATCGGCTTCTCTTCATACGTCATGTCCTTATTTAACACCAGATCATCATGGCGAATGACATGTGTAGGATCGTACACATACTTTCTAAGCATGGAGACATGGAAGACGTTGTGCACACTTGCCAAATTTGGCGGCAAGGCCAGTCTGTAAGCAACTTCACCAATCCTTTCAAGTACTTCGAAGGGACCAATGAATCTTGGACTAAGTTTTCCTTTCACTCCGAATCTTTGAATACCACGGGTAGGAGATACTTTAATAGCACATGATCTCCTATTTGAAATTCCAGATCCCGTCTTCTCTTATCGGCATAGCTCTTCTGTCTAGACTGAGCAATCTTGAGTCGATCTCGTATCATCTGTATATCCCGGGTTGTACTTGTACCATGTCAGGTCCTAACCATTGTTGTTCTCCCACTTCATTCCAGCACACAGGAGATCTACAATTCCTGCCGTAAAGTGCTTCAAATGGTGCCATTTTAATACTCGCCTGATAACTGTTGTTATAGGCGAACTCAATCAAGGGTAAGTGGTCATTCCAATGACCTTTGAAATCTATAATGCAGAGTCTTTAACATGTCTTCTACAATTTGATTTGTCCTCTCAGTTTGCCCATCAGTCTGCGGGTGAAAGGCAGTACTAAAATTAAGCTTCGTACTGAGAGCAGTTTGCAGACCTTTCCAAAAATGAGAGGTGAACCTTGGATCTCGATCTGAGATAATAGATGACGGAATACCGTGCAACCGCACGATCTCCTTGATATATAATGCAGCTAGCACCTCCACAGACCATGTACTCTTTATGGGTAAGAAGTGCGCAGATTTGGTCAACCGGTCAACGATGACCCATATGGCGTCAAGTCCACCACGAGTTCTGGGTAAACCCATGATGAAGTCCATGCCAATGCTTTCCCACTTCCATTCTGGGATATCTAGCGGTCTGAGTACACCGGCAGGGCGCAGGTGTTCCGCTTTACTTGTTGACATGTGAGGCAATGAGCTACATGCTCGGCTACTTCTCTTCATATTCGGCCACCAAAATGTTCTTTTCATGTCTGATACATTTTGGTACCTCCTGGATGAATAGTGTACTTAGTTTGATGAGCTTCATCCATTAGTTTCCTTTTTAGGGCTTCGTTGTCTGGGACACAAGTTCTCCCTTGGAATACTAACCTTCCATCTTCAGTCATGGCAAAATCCGGTGTCTGCTAAGGTTTCTTTGACACGAACCAAGAATGGATCGTTGTCCTGTTGCATCTTGATTTCCTCCAGCAGATCGGATTGGATCTTGAGATTGGCAATCAAAACATGATCATCCCTATGTTCAATATTAAGTTTAGCCTCACAAATTTTCAAGTAATTGCATCTCGCCAAGGACTAGACTTGAGATAGATGCCATTGGCTTTCTACTAAGAGCATCAGCCACGACGTTTCCCTTACCTGGATGGTACTGGATGTTGAAATCGAAGTCCTTTAGATATTCTAACCATCTTCTCTGCCTCATGTTGAGTTCTTTCTGGGAGAATAAGTACTTTAGACTTTTATGGTCTGAGTAGACAGTGAATTGCTCGCCATATAGATAGTGTCTCCAAATCTTCAAGGCGAAGACCACAGCAGCCCAGCTCGAGATCATGTACAGGGTAGTTGACTTCATGTTGTCTTCAGTTGTCTTGAAGAATAGGCGATGACCTTCTCCTTTGCATGAGTACACATCCTAGCCCGATTCCTGAGGCATCGGTGTAGACGAGAAACCTTCTCCCTCTATTGGCAGAGCGAGAACAGGTGCTGAGGTAAGACAATCCTTGAGGGTTTGGAAACTTTTCTCACACTCTTTACTCCAGGAGTATGGATTCTCCTTTCGTGTCAGACGCGTGAGAGGAACCGATCCTTGAGAAGTCCTTGATGAATCGTCTGTCGTAGCCAGCCAGTCCTAGGAAGCTTCTTATCTTGGTGACGTTGGTTGGTCTCTCCCAGTTGAGTACAACTTCGACTTTGGAGGGATCAACAGAGATGCCATCCTTTGAGATAACATGGCCCAAGAAAGACACTTCTTCGAGCCAGAACTCGCACTTGCTTAATTTTGCATATAGTTTGTTGTCTCGTAAGACTTGCAGTGCGGTCCTCAAGTGTTCTTCATGATCTTCCTTGGTCTTTGAATATATGAGGATTCGTCGATGAAGACGACCACAAATTGTCAAGGTATGGCCGATATATGTTGTTCATGAGTTGCATAAAGGCTGCAGGAGCATTGGTTAGACCAAAAGACATAACATAAATTCGTATGTCCATACCTGCTCCTGAAGGCCTTTTTGAAGATATCGTCATCCTTGATCCTCATTTGATGATAACCGGATTGAAGATCGATCTTGGAGAAATATTACGCTCCATAAATTTGGTCGAATAGTTCATCGATCCTAGGCAATGGGTACTTGTTCTTGATGGTCAATTGGTTGAGCTGACGATAGTCGATGCATAGTCTCATCGACCCATCCTTCTTCTTGACGAATAGCACAGGTGCTCCCCAAGGGGAGGTACTAGGTCTGATGAACCCCTTCTCTAGCAGCTCCATCAGTTGTGCTTTCAGTTCCTTCAGTTCGACAGGCGACATCCGGTACGATTGATGTGATACCAGGGCAGCTCCAAGAGTCAACTCGATGGCGAAGTTGACGTCACGTTCAGGGGGAACTCCGGTAAGTCTTCAGGGATACATCTGGTAGTCCTGGACTATGTGGATGTCTTCTATTTTTGAACCCTTCTTTTCGACTATGACGGCCGCAAGGAAGGCAAAACATCCTTTCCTATCATGTTATGGGCTTTTAAGGCGGAGACTAGAGACATCTGCTTCTTTTGTCTAATCCCAGTGAATGCTAATTTAGGAAAGTCACTAAAGGTCACCCTTCCTTTCTTACAATCGATGCTTGCCCCATATGTGGACAACCAGTCGGCTCCCAATATGACATTATACCTTCCATGGACATACATACCAGGTCGGCCTTTAGGTTATGGTCTCCGATCATTACATCGGCAGATGGAAAGTATTGGTTTAGTTTCTCCTTCTCCCCCAAGGTGTTGTGATAGAGAATTCACCACCCTGGTGGTAGGTTTTACAGTCAAAGTATCAGCAAAGTGTTGAGATATGAATGGATGAGTAACTCCAGTATCAATAACAACACAAATGCTGGCAAAGAAAAGACTAGCAGGGTACCTTCTACCACGCCACCTTCATCGCTGGTTTCTTCATTGTGCAGGGCTTGCAGCCTGCCCTGTTTCTTAGGCATAGCGTGCGCTTCTCATTTTCTTTCAGCATCGGCACTCGGGTATACGATGCTCGCGACTTCCGCAGCGCAGACACGCTCTGGCTTTTCTCCAGCACTCATCAGCGGTGTGACCAGGTTTGTCACAGTGTTTGCAGTGGCTCTTTGTTGGTGTGTTGGGGATGAAGACCTTGGGTTTCCTATCCTGGCTGGAACCCTCAGTTGGGTGGAATGGACGCTTTTTGCATTGGTCGGCTTGGCAGATGCTGGTCCCGATGTCATTTCTTTCTTATGAACTTCCCCTTGATACGGTCAGTGAAGTCCGTAGCAGCTTCTAGTAGCTGGGCCTTCTTAACCATCTCGGCATAAGTTTGTATGTCGAGGAGCGCCAGTTGAGTAATGTACTGAGGCTTTAGGCCATTTAGAAAATGCTTAGCCTTCATTCTCTCAGTATTGATCAGATTTACAACATAGCGTGCCAGTCTAGAGAACTGGGCTTCGTATTCTGCTACCGTTAGGCTTCGCTGTTTAAGAGCAGCGAATTCAGCAGCTTTCTTTTCCTGTACTCGTTCAGAGAAGTACTTAGCATTATAAGCTTCCTTAAATTCGGCCCAAGTAAATGGCCGTTATCCTTTGTGGCTTCCACGGACTCCCACCATGCGCGGGCATCCTTCTCCAGTTGGAATGTTGCTAATAGGAGTTTATCTCCATCCGCACATTGCATTACACGGAAGATCCTTTCCGTTTCCTTTAGCCAGTGCTCCGCTTCGTCTGGATCCGTAGACCCACTGAACCTAGGCGGGTTCAGACCCCTAAATTTCGATGCAGCTCACCTGCACCTGGTTGGTTCCCTCCGACTTACCAATGCCTTGCTGGGTGGCTTGTAGTATGGCACGAGTCAGTTCCTGGAGGGATTGTTGCATGCCTCTCATCTGGGCCGTTCCGCAGTCATTGTAGTTGTTTAGTTCCTACAAAATAGTTGATAGTTATAATGCTGATAAAAGTTTATTTGTGCGTGTGTGAGTTTATTTTAACTAGTTACCCTTGGCTCTACCACAACTCACATAGGTGGGATTTGACTCTAGTCGAGGCATGTTAACCTAGATCATCCCTGTACTAAGAAACCTAGGCTCTGATACCAAAAAACTGTCACACCTCGACGCGAAATATCGGAGCGCGAAGGCAGTTGCAAGAAGGGTATAGAGCGAGTACTAGACATCAAACCATTGCACATTGAATAATACTAAAGCAAATCTTTCTCATTAATAACTTTCCAAATGTCTAATTACACCACTAATATCAGAGCCATTCTATAGGGCCCAATTACATTGCAATAGAAGGAAATAACAGACTACAACTCTAAAATAAATAATGACTCGAGGGTACTCCTGGCTTCACTCTTGGTCTTCCCTTCCTCCTGAGTGTATGTGTCATCCTCGGTCTCACCTGAGAACACAACATCAAATAACGTAGGGTGAGCGATAACGCCCAGTAGGACTTAATCTCAGGCTCAAGCAGGCTTTAAATAATTAACGCATTTAATGGCAGAGTATCTAAGATAGCAGGTACAGAGAGTCAAAATATAGCAAGAGATAGCACAAATGTAACAGGATAGCACAACAGCACGAGATCGAGTATAGTTTCCAAAGATAGCACAGTATCGAATATAGCACGAATAGCAGGATGGCCATAGCACAACTAGCACAAGTATGGTAATAGCACGAAGAGTAGTACTTGTTTGTCATTCTAGACATCGTGAGAGTATAGCACGTTTTGTGTTTTGATTGTCATATAGATAGTCGAGATAGATAGCACTTGAGTGTAATGCCAAACACTCTGATCATTTAACTCCCATGGGCACTAGCACTTTCGGGCGCACATCCCAGGCCAGATCGGCCCCTTATATATTTCCAGGCATTGGTTATATTGTTTATCTTTAGACAATCAGTCAATGGCCATATAGAGTACCAAGAAGTAGATGAGAGCACTAGATGAATAGACGAGATAGTAGAGTGAACGTGTATAGACGAGCGAGTAGAGTACAGATGAGAGCTAGTGGACATTGCACGTAATGCGACGAGTAACAAGTGATAGTAATAGTTGCACACACGCGCACTTGGTGTTGGCAGTCAGGTGGAACTCACGATCTTCCCGCTGGCCATATTATGCACAAGTCCAGAGGTCCGACGTGATTCAAGGTAAGAGCGAACTTCTAATAGCTGTTTGGATCATATCGATCCCTAAAGGTGTAATGGGTGTTAGGGTACAACCGGCTCGTCCGACCATGTGGGAATCCATGATCAGAGGAGACTTACGGAGGCCTTGTGCAAGGGTTCACTAGTCCGAAAGAAATATCCGACGGAGAGTTCACCACAAGCCAAGTAAAGTGTGTATATAAAATAGGTACTCGACGTTCTAGAGGAATCTAGAACAGTGGAGCGTCGATACGGTATATAAACAACGCAAGAAACGAATACAAGTCATTTAAATAGGGCAATTAATATATTTTATTACAATAAATTTCCAGATACATTAAGAGATATTTTGTGCCAGATTTCAGCCAGATATGGATGGTTCATGTGTGTGCATGTGTAAGAGAAATCATAGATAGAAAATAAGTCGTGAATATGTATTTTAAATCATTCAATATGACTCCATTTTTAAAACAGTTTTTACTGGGGGTATAACTGTAAAAAGGCGTAAGAATTATTTAGAAAGCGACATAAATAATTTTTATGGGCTTTCATCAAAAACCTGTGAAGGCGACATAGGGTTGTAAGGATCGCGACAGGTACCAGGCAGAACGCGACAGAAGCATGTAAGGGTAGCGACATGGCTTGCAGGCCAGGTACTGGGAACGCGACGGCTTACCTGTCGCCTTCTTGGTCGCGACGGGTAGGCTGTCGCAATCAGACCCCGAAGGCGACATATCGGGCAGTCGCGATTTGGTGGTCTGCGCCTGACTCTGACAGGAGTCAGACCAGACATTGGATTGCGGACCAACATTTAAATTTTGATATAGGGTCGTTTAGAAAATCATAACTAATTATATATATGATGAAATTCACGAAATTAGTGGCAAATGAAACTAGACATGAGAGAGTACTTCCAGTAAATAGATTCGAGAGAGAGCATGGTTTGAATATGGTTTGAGAATGATAAAAACGAGTAACACAGAACATATATAGAGCAAGATTGATTTAATTCGAGCAACATGCTTGATAAAAATTAGGGCTTTAGGGGAGAAAGTTCCCTAATGATCATCAGTATCTCCCATAAAAATTTCAAGGCATGTGATTTAGTAATCATGGAGAACAAGAATTATGAAGAGGGTTCGAGGTCAAGAGAGTTGCAGAACTTCAAAATTTAAGAAGAAAATATTGGCTCGACGGAAAATTATGAAATTTGAGAGTTTTGTTCCTAATGCATGGAATAATCTACAGACGAAATATTAGGATTTTTGCTTGTGAAAATGCCTACCTTGACTCGATTTCCTCTTCTAAGGCTAGAACTTGAAGAACGAGGAAGAAGCTCCAAGAACTCTTTCTCCCTACGAGATCCTCTCCTCCTTGACCTCTTCTCCTCATCCAACAACCTTTGGCAACGAGCTAGGGTCGGCCAAGAGGGTTTAAGAGATGTATTTATGTAAACACAAGTTCCTATTCCTACTACTACTCAATTCCTCTTAATTCCGAGATTTCCCAACTCCACCTTTCCTCTCTTGCTTTCCAATGTCTAATTGGGTTAGGATAGTATCTAAATTTGTGCTAGACTATATGGGGTAGGTTTAGGAATCCAATTCCAACTCTAATTGTCACTTTTATTGCTTTAATAACACCTTTCCAATTATGAGATAATTAAACTCAGAATTTAGGATATTTTCTTATTATTCTCCCTTTGTAAATTCATATTTTGACCCAATAAATTCTAGAGGGTCCATTAAGCAAAGCCCATTACTCTTTTCCATTTAATGAGTTTTATTTAATGCTCTTTTCATTAAATATCTATTTAGCTAGGTTTTAATTCTTTATTTAAATTTTTATTTTTCTTAAAAATTCAGGTTGCTACACGCCGCCACCCTTGGCCGCCAACACCACCCTTGGGAGCTCCGTCCGGCACCGGCGGGAGGTCCGTCGTGGTCTCCAAGGACTCCGGCTGCTGACGGTAGGTCCCCTTGGCCGCGTGGCCCATGCCGGTCGCAACTGCACAGACGACATCCAAAGGATGAAGATGAGCAGGCGGTGCCTACTAACCCTAAGAAATCCCATTTTATACATATGCCCTTATTGTGTTGGTTTCATTCAAATCAGATTTTCTATATATACTTTATTTATATGATTTGTGTACGCACCCTTTAACATTTAGTCTTTTATATTTAAGTCTCCATAAATAATTCATATTTCAATAATAACTCCATCAAAATATTATATATTTTAATAACAAATATTTAAATAAATTATTAATGAGTATTTAAAAAAGTTTTTAATGAGTATTTAATCGAACTCTTAACGAATAATTAAACGAGTTGTTTATGAGCATAATCGAGTCGAGTTCTCATGTGTTCAGACTCGGCTCGTTTATGAACCGAGCTTTTTTTTTTGTTCAAACTCGACTCGTTTATTTAATAAACTAGACGAATCGAATTTGTATCGAGCCGAGTTTCGAGTTGTTCGTCGAACGTATCGGCTCGTTTACACCCCTAACTCTAAGGTCAAGACTTGGCAGCTCCTACTTTTCGTATATCCGTATTGCCCTTACCCCACTTGATCGAAAAATTTCGGATTTACACACCTCGAAAATTATATGTAAATCAGGTAAGCTCTCCCCAGAAATTGAACTCGAGACCTCCTATTTTTAAGTAAGAATTCTAACCGATCGACCCAACCGAGATCCTCTATTTATATAATTTAAAGGATTAGATTGATCGACTTAACATAAAAAACTTTTACTTCGGTTTTCCTATGTATCATTATTCAAGTAGGGACGGGGTGCACGAACGTTGTCGGCTAGCTGTCTGTTTTTGGCGTTTTCTGAGGTTGGAATGGCGGATTTGTCCGAGGTGTGTGCACGGTGGGGCAGCTCAACGGTGGTGGAGTACCGGACTTTGGAGGACTCCGACTGTCCAAAGTATTCCCAAGCCCGAAACGTGTGATCATATTTCTTAAGTAAGGGCATCTCTGCGACTCTCGACGCACGCGCTGGATGCGTGAGTAAATGAAGAACATCGGTCGGTCCCGGCCTTATTTTTTTTGGGTAACGAAAAATCTTTGGAGGTTATACAGATTTAGGCAACGTTTGCTGGCACTATGGAAAAAAATTTAGCTTTCAAAATATCTGAGTCCGAAGTGTTGTCAAGTGTTTTTAATAGATTTTTAACTTACGTGTAAGATGATTTTGATAGGAGGAGAGAGATAGGAGGAGAGAGATAAAGAAAATAATTTTTTTCTCTCCTCCGTGCCTAAAAACAAGTTCGTATTGTCTCTGGAAAATTTATATACGGACGAGGGACCTCATCAGCCTACTCTTTAGGTGTGAGAAGTTGATCTATTAATTAATTTTTTATTTGTTTAACACCGTAATGAGGTCTCGTCACTCATGTCTTCTACGGCACAGGCGTAAGGCAGGAAATCATGTCCCTACCGAAACAAGCTTTGGAAGCCAATTTTCTTAAAAATTGATTTTTCACAATTACATTCAAACACTGTTTTAGAGATTGATGTTCCAAAGTCTCAAGAACAAAATCTTGCGGTCCTTAATTTCTATATATTTATATTATCTTATCTCATTAGACTAAAAAAAAATCTGGATCCCACATACATTGAGGATTGCATGGTTCTGGTCTTTTTTTCCTCTTCTTGTTGTATAATTAAAGAGGGTAAAGCCATAATAGAATTAACATTGTATAGCCATGTCAACGAATCGGATCTACATCAGATTTTTGAAGATCCAAATCCAATCTGAAGCCACCAGAACCAAATCCAACCCAGATTCTAAATAAGTCTATTTTCAGATCCGGGTTTAGATCTTGATCTAAAATTTGAATTCGGATTGGGATCAAGATCCGAATTCCTATCATACATTATTTCCTAGGGAAATCTTGTGCTCCAGATAAAATGGGCATTTTCTTCTTCATTCAACTTCTTTGTATTTAGAAGCCATATGACAGTTCAATGAGCCATGAATTTCTGATAGAGTTTACAAGATTAATGTCACAAAAAGTTACCAAGAGGGCATGTTAATGACTCCCGACTCGAGAATAGGGCCTCTTGTGCACAAATCTCTCTTTGGGAAGCAACAATCACAACATTTGGCATGTAATTGAGTTTCAATTGCACGTTGTTGAAGAAGTTTGTGATCACACAATCCTTAGACTATGAACTCTCAATAGCGCATGATTAGTAGAACGAGGAAGTTCTTAAATACCTAGTTGCCTTAGCTAATGTGCAACCACCTTCAATGCATACCCTTCCATACAACTCCTCCATGAGATGATCTCTTCTATGGTGTTCAAATCTTCAAATACTCTAGTACATTCCAAGTAGCTTTAGGGAGTGTTGGTTTGCCAATCTTGGCACGAAGTTTTTTCCCTTTGAAATTCCTACCATGCTAATGTCACTTCATCGAGAAGATTGTTGTCACCCTTCCCAAAATTCCTAGCCCTCGTGTTATATGTCGCCAAATAAAGTGTGAATATATGTTGGAGAGGTCGCAAATCACAAAGCCTAAAAATCTATATTTGATCCAAATGATGAAAGCTCGATGAGCACACACCAAAGGCCCAAGAAGATAAAACTAAAAAAGTGTTGTCCAAGCCCAAGTCGTTGTCTATGTGAAAGGATCCCCAAGCTCAGAATAAAAACTCCACATCAAGGGAACTTGAGCATGTAAAAAACTATCGAGGGAACTCTCATAACAGTGCCTCACAAAGCAATTTGTATCTTAAGGAGAAGAAATCCACTTGAGGGATCCCCTTAGTAAGATCTCATCCTATCTGGCTTCTACCCAACGATCACAACTAAAAAACTCCTAACATGATTGTGGCTAAACCTAATGACAAGGAGGGATAAAGATAAGGATGAAAAATCCTACAATGGTCCACTCTGGGCCCCCAAAATGGACCTCTGAAAGCTAATTAGGACTCCAATACTAGGGGCACATCTCCTAGCCCATCCTTTCATCTATTAACTTTTGTAGAGCCGATAAAGGAGCTCACAACTATATAATCTCAAAAAGTTCCCATTAGGAGGAAAAAAAGGTGCTCTTAAGATCCAAAATTGGTGAAGAGTAATCTTATATCCTCTAAGCCTTTCTCTCCCCTCTCTTGTTTTTAGCTCCTACCCATCATTGACTTAAACAATTGAGAGTTTTTCTGAGACCCCCATCCCAAGACCTTGTTCTTTTGTCCCCTTTAATTGCAAACCCATCACTAGAAGAGTTGGCGCATCATCATCATCAATTTCCCCCACAACACATGATGGTCTGTGACAGAGTACAAGAACAAGCCTCTTCATATGGCGCCATCAGTGGAACTTGACGAAAAGACACCATGGTGTGTAGGAGCAACAATAATGGTAGGAGAGCTAACAACGACAAGGGGAAAGCTCCAGCGGTCATCAATCGAGGAGATGAGACTGAGCCAACCTCTCATTGTGTGGCTGCTGGTAACTAGAATAAGGGAAACAATGTCCCTACCCTCCAGCTAGCCCAAGGGACAACTTCCCTGAATAGACCCAGAAGTTCCTGAATATGTCAATGCTAAACTAGACATACTCATCGCATTGATGAGGCCTCATGCAAAAGAGGGAAGAGGGCTATCACTGATCCCAGTAAGTCCATCACTGTAGGGAGGCATCACAACGAATAGCAGGAGGATGCGTTGTCACGTCCTACTCAGACTATTTTCGAAGGTAACAGAAGAATCAAGATAAAGTAAATAAGGGTCACCATTCATAATTACAAGGCAGTACAACAGAATAATACATTACATGAACTGATAGTTTCAGATTTAATATATATAATAACTTAGGTGGCAGAGACTAAAGAGAGCAGGGTTCGCTAAATTAGGATTCACTCAGCGCACAGTCCCCTAGGGAGTCAGTCCCATCTGAGATGCTTGAAAGGAAAGTAGATTCATGAGCAATTGTGTCAGTAGGAAATTTATTCAATAATAAAAGTACGATAGGATGGTAGCATGGAAAGGACAACATGTATACCAATCAAGGAGAGAATACAAGTGCGATACATAATAATACTGGAGTACAGTTCAATGAAGATATCCTAATAGAGTTTGTCCGGAATCAAACAGTAATAAAATTCAAGCCATAATACAATTTATGGAAATGTAGACTAAATTTAGCAGTAGTTGGTGTCATTCCAAACACCCAGTAGATCCATTTCGATTGACACATATTCGAATTGTATGATTCAGTAATTGATTCGGGTGCTCCTCCCAGGACTGGATCGGCCCCATTTGCACAGGCATTGGTCCAGTAGAGTCCGAAGACCTAAAGTGTCATCATTTCCATTTGATCAGTCTTTTAGTATGGTTCAGGCAGATCTCCAAATAACATTAATAGTAATAAATCATGTTTATGGCAAAAGTGCAATGATAATAAGACAAGGTAAGATTAGCAAGTTAGGTTGGGCCACGTTTAAGTGATATAGAGTCTATATAAGAAAACTGGGAAAGAGAACAAACTGGGACAACCATGAACTTGGTTCTAGTATTTCAGAAGGAAATCGGTCGACCGAAAAAGTAGGATCGGTGGACCGACCTAGTCAGTATCTAGTTCTAAATTTCAGGGAAGTGGTCTACCGAAATGAGGAAATCGGTCACGACCTAGCCAGTAGCTGTTATGGATTTTATTGTGGGATCGGTCAACCGAATTGACAAATGAAGTCGGTCAACCGGAAAGGTGGATCGGTCGACAGACCTGGTTTTGGTCGACCGATTTCGAAAAAAACTCAGAATACACAGGTCGAAATCGTAACCACTTTTTTGGGCGTGGAATGGAAATAAACAGCAGGCACGAAGAGAAAGAACATTCTATAAACTTACATAATTTTTAAAAGAAAATGGGAGGATTTAGCTCTCTATCTCTCTTCTTTTTCTCATCTCGGGCAGATTAGAAATGGAGGTTATCAGTCTACCGAATAATCCTTGTCGACCGCTTCCGGCGATATTTTGTTGCCCAGCTAGCTAGCCCAGAGGGGGGGGGGAATGGTTATTAAAAATTTGATCTTTGATGATACCTGTTCACTAAAAGATTACACAACAACTCAAATGAAGGTTAGAGTGAGGAAATGAGATAGCAATCACACAAAACAACCACAAGACAGAAGGATTTTTATCCTGGTTCGGAACTCCTTTCCACAGGAGACCTACGTCCAGTCCCTGAGCAATACCTCAGGATTTCACTAATCAAGGGTACAGTCCCCCTTAAGGACACAACAACACCCAGCTTAGCTGTCCTCCTCCTTCACACCGAAGGGAACAACACCCTGGATACCACCAGGTCTTCCTTCACACCAGAAGGAACAACACCCTGGATACCACCAGGTCTTCCTTCACACCAGAAGGGAACAAACACAAGAGAGGTTTGTAAGACAAGCCCCTAGATCAAACTGCAACAAGCGATGATCTGAAGGACCTAGCACTGAGAGCAAAGAATCTAAATCTAAGCTCACTCTCAGAACTACACAAGCTCTCTTCAAATGATCTTTCACAAGCTAGTAGAGAGCAAAGGAGCAAAAGCTAAGAGGAATGAAGTTTTCTGCTCTAAAACTTTCTTCAGAAGATTTGAATGTTTTTCCTCAACGTTGTCTGTCTTCTGTTCTTCTGACTTGTAATATATCTTCAATTTGAAATGTAGACTTTGAAGTGTCCGTTGTCTCTCTTTTGAGTAGTCGTTAGACTGAATGATATCTGGAGTCTTGGAAGCTTCCAGTCAACAGTCTTTTGATCACTTGAGCACGCAAAGAGATGAGATCTTCAGAAATATCCGTTGGCTTCTATTTTGTTTAACGTTGTACCATGAAGCTAGTTCAGAGGTCTGCACAAATGTCAATCTCAAATAGCAGACAGCTAAGCTGTCTCTGATGTCAGTCAACGTCAGTAGCAACAGACATGAGAATAGTAATGCAAAATAGCTTAAGTCTAAAAGACGTATCAGAGTAGGCACGATAAGGATGATATGGTCTGCATGCATGCAGAGATACGTTCAGATCTCATAAATGCAAAAGCGTCAGGGAGATGTCTACGTGGACTTTGACTAGTCAACGCTTTTAAGATGAATAAGATATCAAGATATGAAATCGATGGCTTATGACTTATGAAATCGTTATGAATAAGTCAGATTGGCCAAGTCGTTATGACACAGGAGAAATCGTTGTGAAACACTTAACAAATCGTTATACGATGCAATCGTTGTGAACACTTATCAAGTCGTTATGAGCTCTAAAGAAATCGTTATGATAACTTATGGAATCGTTACGGCGAGCAAGTCGTTGCGAGTTCTAAAGAAATCGTTATGAATACTTATAGAATCGTTACGGCGAACAAGTCGTTGCGAGTTCTAAAGAAATCGTTATGAATACTTATAGAATCGATTGACAAGCAAGTCGTT
The DNA here is from genome assembly GCA_014218235.1 of Colocasia esculenta. NCBI lineage: Eukaryota > Viridiplantae > Streptophyta > Magnoliopsida > Alismatales > Araceae > Colocasia > Colocasia esculenta. The sequence continues at coordinate 34,435,176 of CM024754.1, forward strand.
ACGCTTTCTAAAGAAATCGTTGCGATGACTTATAGAGTCGTTGTGACAAGCAAGTCGTTACGAGTTCTAAAGGAATCGTTACGATGACTTATGAAGTCGTTATGACAAGCAAGTCGTTACGAGTTCTAAGGAATCGTTACGATGACTTATGAAGTCGTTATGACAAGCAAGTCGTTACGAGTTCTAAAGGAATCGTTACGATGACTTATGAAGTCGTTATGACAAGCAAGTCGTTACGAGTTCTAAAGGAATCGTTACGATGACTTATGAAGTCGTTATGACAAGCAAGTCATTACGAGTTTTAAAGGAATCGTTACGATGACTTATGAAGTCGTTGCGGCATCGACTTGATTGAAACAACATGACTTTTCAGCCGAAGGGAAATCGTTATGAAGTCTAAAGCAATCGTTATGGTATCGATTTGTTTGCAATTTGGTCAGAAAGGAAATCGATCATAATACTATAAATTGAGAGTCTTACCTGATTGTCTTTGAACTTTCTTTTGCTTTTATTTCCTGTCCTCAAGCTCAAGTAATTCATTAGTACTATTTTGTTAATCATCAAAATTAATATATATAAATAAGTGAAGTAATTTATATATGGGGACAGTTTGGTCATCAATCTCCCCCTTTTGATGATGACAAAATATACTAAACATCATACAACACAACATGTTTTTCAGAATACTTTAGTTTTCTCCCCCATTTTGTCAATAAGCAAAAAGATAGTCTATGAGACAAAGAAGAGAGAAATCATTGTATTAAGTGGGAGGAAGATAGTACATAGGAGACAACAAAGAGGCATGCTGTGAGATGACAGCCCATGCCTTGATCTCAAGATCTTCAAAAATCTGTTGAAAACTCCAGAAGCAACTGAAAAATTAGGACCCATGGATGGAATGGCCCTTTGAATGTAAAGTTGCCGTTGCTTTTCCAGGAATACTTCATACTGATGGGGGTCCAAGATGAATCTGAAGTAAGTGCTCTTTCCAAAGCTGGCACGATGGAGAAATCTATCCAGAGAGATTGGATAGAGAATCTTCTGATCAAGCAGATCCTGCTTCAGAGCATAGAAGGTTGTATACCTGGCTGCCCACTGAACATAGATTTCTTGAATTGGATTTATGGAGTTGAGATCCATGAAGGCTTCGGCTGAGAGAATGGGCTTAGCTTGACGAACCAAGGAACTGTTGATGGCCTGCAACTGAAGATGGGGTTCCTTGTAGAGAGTTTCCCATAAGGTGGGGGTAAGCCTTTCACATTCAGAAATGAGTGGGGCCAAAGTTTGGGAAGAGATGCGGCCAGAGTGATATTCTCTGAAAATGAACCGCAAGAAGGAGGGTAATCTGCCCAACTTGGCTGACAAACGGCCCATCTGCCTAGCAAACATATCCAGTGCATGGGATCCAGCATCGGAGTCAAACACTAAAGAGTGTAGCTTTGGCAGAAGAACTGGAGAGTCAACTTGGAGATTGGCAAAGTCCACTGAGAAGGAAGATTTACTGGACGTTCTGATCTCAACATCACTAAGGCTGAATGAAATTGGTAGAACTGAACTTCAGGCAGCTTGTTCAAATAGCAAAAATCACTGTACAGCTGAAAATTCTTGGCAATACGAATCTCTTTCAAAATAAAGGGTCCCCAAGAGTTCTTATGCTGAATAATGAACCACTCAGAAAGAGTGAGTGGGTGAGCTCGATGGGTAAGAGATTCTGCCCTGGCAGTCAAATATTTGCTGTATAGAGCTTTGTTACCCTTGACATTGGCCCACTGATCTTCAGTCTTGAACTCAGTGCCCTCAAAGATTTTGGATTTTTGAGGGTGGGACAGCTGGGTAAGAGGAAGAACAATGTTCAAATGCTCAGATAGGTTGATGAAAGGAATACCATAGATGGTGGAGAGGATGCACTTTTGAACATATTCCTTATAGAGGAATCTTCTCTGAGGTTCAAGGGTAAGAGAGTACCAAAGAGGAGGAAATAATGGTGAGGAGGAGATGCTGACAGAGGATGATTGTTTCCTCTTTTTCTTGGCAGGACTGGGAGGATCAGTCCTGTGGATATGAGTGGCAGTGGAGAGAATGGTGATAAGGATATTTTTCTCAAAAGCATCCGGCAGATTTGTGTCAAAGACACCAAGTAGTAAGGTTTTTCCGGAATGATAGTGACAGAGGAAGGAGGAGTAGGAGGATAGAAAGGTGTTTGGGATTGAAGGAAGAAGGTGGTGAAGGTTTGGGATTGAATGATGATGGAGCTGAGGTGTGAGAAGGAGTGGGAGAGAAGGAGGGTTGAGATGAAATGAGAGAGGAAGATGGTTGGGTGCGAGGCACAGGTTTTTACAGTTGGTGGAGCAGGAGGGGCTGTAGAAGGAGATGAAGGTGAGGAGAGGGTTGGAGTTGCAAGGGTAGAAGTGTCAGGGCCTTTGTAGCTGTCATGGGCTCTTTCCCTTTGTCTTGACCTTCTCTGACAACTGAAGAGGGTCCTGATGACCCTGAAGCTTGCACAGATGGCCCTGGTGGCCCTGATGCTTGAGCTGATGGCCCTGCTGGCCGAGGAACAGCAGCTGGTCTGCTCTGAGTAGCTGCAGGAGAAACTCCACTTGACCTTGAAAGAACTGCTAGCATCGACTTCATATCAGACATTTCTTTATTAAACCACTTCATTGCATTTCTGACTGAAGAGAGCTCAGAGGTGGTCGAAGCTTGACTAGCAAGTATCCCTTGCACACTGGACTGCACTGCTGACAAAATTCTCCCTGAGCCTTCAACAATTCCAAAACCGGGTTCAGGTTGACTTTCCTGTGGCTCTTTCTGAGTTTTCTGTGAGCTATCCTTTTGCCTTTCCTTTGAGGTGCTGGTTCTTCATAGACTGCTCCCCCTGAGCAGGAGCTTCCTCTTCAACTTCCATTTGCTCCCCCTGAGCAGGAGCTTCCTCTTCAACTGGATCTACTGGAGCACTGGACTGCTCCACAGGAATTGATTCTTCAATGTGGCCTTCTGCCACAGCTTCTTCCATTTCAATTTCACCAGACTGTGAGTCCATTTGCGTGGAGAGAGCTGATTCAACTAAACTTCTAAGAATTGAGCCAATTATTGAGGTAGGCGAATCACTGGCTTTATCTGCCACTTCCTCCTCAACTACAGAAGCTGTAAGAGATTCTGGCTGAAATGCTGGTGCTACTGCCTGCTGCTCTGCTGCTGACTGAGCTGCTTGCTGCTCTGCTACTGACTCTTCTGCTTGCTGCGCTCTGCTGCTGACTCTTTTGCTTGCTGCTGCTCTGCTGGTGCTACTGCCTGCTGCTCTGCTGGAGGTGTTACTACTACTGCCATTTCCTGAACATCAGGAATTTCTACATCACCAATTATGGCCTCTCCCTCGGCCACAGTGGTCTTAGACCATACACCTTCAATTACAGAGAAACCACTTTTCTTGAGATTTCTGGACCTTATACACTGGCCCATCTTCTCCACAACTGCCCCAGATAAATCTATTCCAAAGTGTTTGAAAACCTTTGTAAGTAGATGAGCATAGGGCAATGAGACATTTAACTTACTTTTTGTATCCCATATTTGATCTCTGGCAAAATTCATCCTTTCCAACATGACTTGCGCCATATTAATCTCCTTTTGTTGAATTGCCCAAAACATCATATCAGAATCTGCCCTAGTGCACGTTGAGAAGGTGGCACTGCGAGGAACCAAAATTTGACAGATAATGAAATGAAGAAGACGGTTGTATGCATTCATCTGATTAATATCCAACTTCCGTCTCTTAGCCTAAACCCTGGACCTATAATGCCAAGGCCTTTTGCTTCATCGTTCACTGAGTGAACCCCACTGAATCCAGACGTCTTCACTCCAAACAACATGTGCAACAACTCATGATCGACTTTAATTTGGATTCCCTTTACCGATGATACAAGGGACCCATCTGCCTCTGATCTTAAGCACACATAAAATGCTTTCACCAGGTCGGGATAGCTTACCTCGGTGAAAGTGGCAATTTCCATCCACTGCATCCTTCTCAGAGTTTCTGCTATACTTCCCATGCCATTCTTCTCGAGATTTTGAACATCCACTGCCTTGTTTCCGCATACCTTTGTCTTCACGAAGGTGAACCTTTCCTGCTGTTCTGCGGACAGGTACTCAGCACTGTAGCCCCCTACACTTCCGGAGATCATCGGAGCGGCCATGGGTAGAGAGGAGAAGAGCTGTTCTGGAGAAGGGAGATGATGGAAGAGATGGAAGCCCCCGAGGGATTCTTCGCGGGAAGAGGGGAAAGCTTCAAATCTTGCAGAGAGTCGATGCCGGAATCGTTAGGGCATCGGCTTTGGGTGAATAGATAAAGGAGAAAGGGTAAAGGTAGAAGATGAGTCGTTCCCAGAACGATTTGACTAATTAGAATTATTTTATCGAAAACAGGAAGCGCCAAAAGGCGGTAACGGCACAAGGCGACAAAAGGTTTGACGAGTCAAACTGCTTTTAACACAATAGCGGTCAAGAAGAGTAAATAACTGAGTTTTGCTTAAAGTGAGAGAGAGAAAATTTTCATTTATTCTGAAAAATTTATATGCCATTTTAAATACAGGAATCTTTTCACAAATTGCACATCCCTAATTCCCTTCTAAGAGATGTAAATCTCTCTTCAGGTAGGGCTTTTGTGAAGATATCTGCTAGTTGGCTATTTGTATCAATAAAGGATATTTCTATATTTCCATTTGCAACATGATCACGAATAAAATGATATCTAACCTCAATATGTTTTGTCCTCGAGTGCTGAACTGGATTCTTGGTCAGATTAATGGCACTGGTGTTGTCACACAGCAATGGAATTGATTTGATATTTAATCCAAAGTCTTCAAGTTGTTGCTTTATCCAAAGGAGTTGTGTACAGCAACTTCCAGCAGCTACATATTCAGCTTCAGCTGTTGATAGTGCCACTGAGTTTTGTTTCTTTGAAGACCATGATATCAAACATCCTGCAAGAAATTGACAACAACCACTGGTGCTTTTTCTATCTATCTTGCATCCAGCATAGTCAGCATCAGAATATCCTACTAAATCTATTTCACATGATTTTGGATACCAAAGACCTAAATCATGAGTTCTAGCTAAATATCTAAATATTCTTTTTACAGAAATTAGGTGTGATTCTCTAGGGTCTGCTTGATACCTAGCACACATGCATACACTAAACAAGATGTCTGGTCTACTTGCTGTTAAATAAAGTAAAGACCCTATCATACCTCTATAGTTCTTTTGATCTACCTTTTTACCATTTTGATCACTGTCCATTCTGGTTGATGTACTCATTGGAGTTGACAGTGGTTTGGCATTATCGAATCCAAACTTCTTCAGGAGTTCCTTGGTGTATTTGGCTTGACAGATGTGGGTGCCTTCCTTCCCTTGCTTAACTTGCAATCCAAGGAAGTAGTTTAGCTCCCCCATCATACTCATTTCAAATTCTCCCTGCATAGCTTCTCAAAATACTTGCAAAGAGATTGTCAGTAGAACCAAAAATGATATCATCTACATAGATTTGAACTAATAGTATGTGATTGACCTTTGACTTTATGAATAATGTGCTATCTACTTTGCCTCTATTGAAACCATGATTTAACAGAAAAGAGCTAAGTCTTTCATACCAGGCTCTAGGTGCTTGTTTTAAACCATATAAAGCCTTATGGAGTTTGAAAACATGATTAGGAAATTCGGTGTCATCAAAACCTGGAGGTTGTTCAACATACACTTCCTCTTTTATAAAACCATTTAAGAATGCTGATTTAACATCCATTTGAAATAGTGTCAAGTTTAGAGCTGATGCATATGCAAGTAAGATTCTAATAGCCTCAAGTCTAGCTACAGGTGCATAGGTTTCATCGAAATCTATGCCTTCCTCTTGAGAATAGCCCTGAGCTACCAATCTGGCCTTGTTTCTTAGGATTGCACCAGTTTCATCCAATTTGTTTCTGAACACCCATTTGGTGCCAATAACTGGATGATCTGATGGTCTAGGAACAAGTGACCATACTTGGTTTCTCTTGAATTGATTTAATTCATCTTGCATGGCTATTATCCAAGATTCATCAGTTAAAGCTTCATTGACTGTCTTAGGCTCTATCTGAGAAACAAAGGCTAAATAATCACAAGGGATTACATTACCTCTTGTTCTTACCCCTATGGATGGATCACCAATGATATTCTCAAGTGGGTGATCTTTCTTGTATCTCCATTCCTTTGGAAGATTTTCATGAGTAATTTCTTCTTGTTGTAATTCTTCCAGAGGTGGATCATCCTTGTCCTCAATTGATGTATCTTTAAGCTTTTTGGACAGTTCATCTGCATCATCATTATCACTTTCTACTTCCTTTCTCAAGGAAGGGTTAGTTTCATCAAAAATAACATGCACAGTTTGTTCAATTAATAGTGAGCGTTTATTGAAAACTCTATAGCCTCTGGGTTTAGAAGTATACCCCATAAAGATGCCTTCATCTGACTTGGCATCCAACTTACCAATGTCCCTTTTTCCGTTGTTGTGAATAAAGCAAGGACATCCAAAGATTCTGAAATGACTTATCTTTGGCTTCTTTCCTTTGAACAACTCATATGCAGTCTTCTTCAGTATTGGCCTGATCATTACACGGTTGACAATGTAACTGGCTGTGTTGACTGCTTCAGCCCAAAAATATCTTGGTAGCTCATATTCAGAGAGCATGGTTCTTGCCATATCCAAGAGAGTTCTGTTCTTCCTCTCAGCTATACCATTTTGCTGTGGTGTCCTTGGTGCTGAGAAATTATGCTGAATTCCTTGATCATCACAGAATCTAGCAAACTTTTCATTTTGGAACTCACCACCATGGTCTGATCGAATGGACACAATACTGAACTTCTGATCTTTCTGGACCTTCTTACTGAAACTGACAAAATTATCAAAACTATCATCTTTATGCTCTAAGAATGATACCCATGTGAATCTTGAGTAGTCATCTACTATGACAAATCCAAAATTCTTTCCTCCAAGACTGATAGTCCTCATTGGTCCAAATAGATCCATATGTAGGAGCTCTAAGGGTTTTGAGGTAGTCACCACTGTCTTTGACTTGAAGGAACTCTTTGTGTGCTTTCCCTTAGCACAGGGTCTACAAACACTTTCCAATTTACCATTGACTTTAGGTAGACCTTCCACAAGATTCCTCTTTCTGAGCTTGTTCAATCCGTCCAAGCTGCAGTGGCCTAGTCTTCTGTGCCACAGCTCAGTTGATTTGTCTTTGCTGGCTGCCAGACACACATTTTGCTCTTTGAGTTCTTCAAGGTAGAGCACGTACAGATTCTCTCTCTATTTGCTTCAAAGATGACTGCTCCATCCTTTAGTATGCTGCACTTTGATTCTTGAAACTTGATTTGATGACCTCTATCACACAGCTGACTTATACTGATGAGGTTGTGCTTTAATCCTTTGACTAATAGCACATCTTCTATGACTGTTTTTCCTTTGCTATTTACTGATCCACTGCCTACTACAGTTCCTTTACCATTATCTCCATAAGTGACTGTTCCTTCTTCAGCTTGGAGATGGGAAAACAGCTTCAGGTTTCCTGTCATGTGCCTTGAACACCCACTATCCAAATACCATTTGGATGCTCGAGGATTAACCTGAAATTAAGACATCAAGCTTTAGGTACCCAAGTTCTTTTGGGTCCTGATGGGTCAGTATCATTACTTCTTACTTTCATTATCCACTTCTTATGTCTTGTTGGACAGGTGGATTTTAGATGACCTAGCTTATTACAGTGACTACAACATGATGTTGTTTTTACTCTTTCAATATACTTAAAATTAGCTTTATAGGCTGTATTTTCCTCAGGAACAAATCTTGGAGTTGGATACACCTTAGGTGGAATTATAGTTTCTGCATTTTCAGGTGGTGTGTAGCCTACACCATCTTTTCTCTTGCCTGAGCGTCTAGCCCCTTTTAATATTAAGGGATTCTTACCATTTGTAAATTTTTCTAATGTGCTTGCTAATTTCTCATTCTCTTCATTTAGATTTTTAATCTCTTTTCTTAATTCATCTACACTTTCTTGTTTTTCTAATTTTGTTATTTGTTTATTCTTAACTTTTAAGTCTTCACACAACAATTCATTTCTTCTTTTTAGTTCGATTAATTGCTTCTCTAGTTCTTCTTTTCTGTTTTTAAGTCTGAGTTAGTGTTTTCTAAGCATGTATTATTCTTCTTACTAATCTTAAGTAATTTAGACACCTCTTTATATTTGTCGTAAAGTTCATTAAAGGCGCTTTCCAAATTGTCAGAATCTGAATCAGAATTATTACAAGAATCGAAAGAAGAGTCAGAGGTTACCTTTTCTTCGATGTTGGCCATGAGAGCCAGGTTGGCTTCTTCTTCATCACTGCTTGAGCTTGACTCACTGTCTGAGTCACTGCTGTTCTCCCAAGCAGCTGCCATTGCCTTTTTCTTGTATCTTCTGAACTTCTTGAGCTATCCTTCTTCTTGTGATCATTTTTCTTTAGCATTGGACAATCTGCCTTGATATGTCCAGGCTTCTTGCATTCATAACAGATGGTCTCTCCTTTCTTCATTTCTTTGCCATCTGATCTTTTGAAGTCTTTATTTTCTTAAAGTACCTTCTGCCGGATTGAAATTTCTTCTTCTTGGCCAGGATGTGCTGCAATCTCTTAGAGAGCATTGCTTCTTCATTTTCGCTGTCTTCCTCACTCCCGCTGGAGCTTGCTTCTGATGACTCTTCTTCTGCTTTCAAAGCATTGGAGTGCTTCTTTCTGCTAGATGATTCTCCTAGCCTTTCCATGTTGATCTCATGGGCCATGAGGGACCCGATGAGCTTTTCTACTGACATTCTCTTAAGGTCATTAGCTTCTTCAATAGCTGTGACCTTTGGTGTCCATGAAGATGGCAAGGATCTGAGAATCTTTCTTACCATATCTGCAATCTCATAGGACTTTCCTAGACTGGCTAAACCATTGGTGATGTCAGTGAATCGACTGAACATCTGGGTGATTGACTCACCTGACTGCATTTGAAATCTCTCATACTGAGTGACAAGAATGTCGATTCTTGTCTCCTTTACTTTATCTGTACCTTCGTATGTAATCCTTAGCTTTTCCCACATTTCCATGGAGGATTTGCAGGCTGAGACTCTGTTAAACTCCTTCTTGCTTAGAGCACAACATAAAATGCTCTTGGCTTTACAGTTCAAGGAGATTTTCTTTCTGTCTTCATCTGTCCATTGTGCTTTCTCATTTGTGACAACCAGGTCACCTTCTTCTACTATCGACCAGATTTGATAGTCGTGGCCTTGTAGAAAATATTCCATTCTGGTCTTCCAATACGGATAATCTTCACCATCAAACAACGGGGGTCTGTTGACTGACTGACCTTCGAAGTTGCCTTGGGCTGCCATTGATCTTTGCTCTTCAGATCGTTGGATCTTCTTCTTTGTCGAAGAGACTCGCTCTGATACCACTTGTTGCCCAGCTAGCTAGCCCAGAGGGGGGGGTGAATGGGTTATTAAAAATTTGATCTTTGATGAATACCTGTTCACTAAAAGATTACACAACAACTCAAATGAAGGTTAGAGTTAGAGGAAATGAGATAGCAATCACACAAAATACAACCACAAGACAGAAGGATTTTTATCCTGGTTCGGAACTCCTTTCCACAGGAGACCTACGTCCAGTCCCTGAGCAATACCTCAGGATTTCACTAATCAAGGGTACAGTCCCCCTTAAGGACACAACAACACCCAGCTTAGCTGGTCTTCCTTCACACCCGAAGGGAACAACACCCTGGATACCACCAGGTCTTCCTTCACACCAGAAGGGAACAACACCCTGGATACCACCAGGTCTTCCTTCACACCAGAAGGGAACAACACCCTGGATACCACCAGGTCTTCCTTCACACCAGAAGGGAACAACACAAAGAGAGGTTTGTAAGACAAGCCCCTAGATCAAACTGCAACAAGCGATGATCTGAAGGACCTAGCACTGAGAGCAAAGAATCTAAATCTAAGCTCACTCTCAGAACTACACAAGCTCTCTTCAAATGATCTTTCACAAGCTAGTAGAGAGCAAAAGAGCAAAAGCTAAGAGGAATGAAGTTTTCTGCTCTAAAACTTTCTTCAGAAGAATTTGAATGTTTTCTTCCTCACGTTGTCTGTCTTCTGTTCTTCTGACTTGTATATATATCTTCAATTTGAAATGTAGACGTTGAAGTGTCCGTTGTCTCTCTTTTGAGTAGTCGTTAGACTGAATGATATCTGGAGTCTTGGAAGCTTCCAGTCAACAGTCTTTTGATCACTTGAGCACGCAAAGAGATGAGATCTTCAGAAATATCCGTTGGCTTCTATTTTGTTTAACGTTGTACCATGAAGCTAGTTCAGAGGTCTGCACAAATGTCAATCTCAAATAGCAGAGACTAAGCTGTCTCTGATGTCAGTCAACGTCAGTAGCAACAGACATGAGAATAGTAATGCAAAATAGCTTAAGTCTAAAAGACGTATCAGAGTAGGCACGATAAGGATGATATGGTCTGCATGCATGCAGAGATACGTTCAGATCTCATAAATGCAAAAGCGTCAGGGAGATGTCTACGTGGACTTTGACTAGTCAACGCTTTTAAGATGAATAAGATATCAAGATATGAAATCGATGGCTATATGACTTATGAAATCGTTATGAATAAGTCAGATTGGCCAAGTCGTTATGACACAGGAGAAATCGTTGTGAAACACTCAACAAATCGTTATACGATGCAAATCGTTGTGAACACTTATCAAGTCGTTATGAGCTCTAAAGAAATCGTTATGATAACTTATGGAATCGTTACGGCGAGCAAGTCGTTGCGAGTTCTAAAGAAATCGTTATGAATACTTATAGAATCGTTACGGCGAACAAGTCGTTGCGAGTTCTAAAGAAATCGTTATGAATACTTATAGAATCGATATGACAAGCAAGTCGTTACGCTTTCTAAAGAAATCGTTGCGATGACTTATAGAGTCGTTGTGACAAGCAAGTCGTTACGAGTTCTAAAGAATCGTTACGATGACTTATGAAGTCGTTATGACAAGCAAGTCGTTACGAGTTCTAAAGGAATCGTTACGATGACTTATGAAGTCGTTATGACAAGCAAGTCGTTACGAGTTCTAAAGGAATCGTTACGATGACTTATGAAGTCGTTATGACAAGCAAGTCGTTACGAGTTCTAAAGGAATCGTTACGATGACTTATGAAGTCGTTATGACAAGCAAGTCGTTACGAGTTCTAAAGGAATCGTTACGATGACTTATGAAGTCGTTGCGACATCGACTTGATTGAAACAACATGACTTTTCAGCCGGAAGGGAAATCGTTATGATAACAAATCGTTATGAAGTCTAAAGCAATCGTTATGGTATCGATTTGTTTGCAATTTGGTCAGAAAGGAAATCGATCATAATACTTATAAATTGAGAGTCTTACCTGATTGTCTTTGAACTTTCTTTTGCTTTTTTTCCTGTCCTCAAAGCTCAAGTAATTCATTAGTACTATTTTGTTAATCATCAAAATAATATATATAAATAAGTGAAGTAATTTATATATGGGGACAGTTTGGTCATCATATTTGAAACTGATTTATGCTATTCGGAAATAGTGGTTTGAGGCTTTCAAAAAGAGTTTGAGGGCAGTAAACTGGTACAAGGGTCTATCCTTCGACAAAACCACTAGTTGCTTGCATAAGGCTACGTGGAGAAGTACAAGCTAGAGAGGACTTGAAGAACCAGTTTCCTACCTGACAAGAGATGACACTAAGATGAGAATGTTAGGATAACGGAGCTCCTGGATCCTTCCCTCACCTTAGTACCAGCAGCCAACACCCTTCCTTCTCTACCTTAGAAGCCCTTTTGGTGATAGCAGCAGCAGTAGCTAGAGTTTGTCCTGGCTAAGGATACATGTACATATATAGAGCCTATTCTGATAGAAACATGTGTAATTCCTCACCAGGTGGACATGGGATTACCCTATGGTGTTCTAACCAAATTTTCCCCCGTCGCTATGATCTTACCCACGGTTAACATGTAGGGGTGTTAAACTAATAGTGATTACGTAGGGAACAATAATAAACAATAATCTGTTATGTAATCAATTAATAATTATATGCAAATATATATATATTCGTAATATTCATATAATATAATTTCCTTTTTAATCTCTTTCTATGGACACAAACCTAATTTATTTAAGTTGTTATTTTATGTGAACTCATGCGTGCTTATTTCCCAGAACTATTTTGGTAATGGAAGTGTGAGGTTTACCGGAACGTTATCGTACATTATTTAAAAGTTTCATGACCAATTATTTTTATACATAAAATTTAGGTGTTACATCTCTCCCCACTAGAAAAAGAATTTGGCCCTCCAAATTCAGCTAGTAGCAAATGCTAACCTGCAAATAACTCTGGATATTTGACTTTGATAGCATCTTCCAATTCCCATGTTGCTTCTTCTTGTCCTCGCCAACTCCATTGAATCTTCACTAATGGTACCTCCTTATTCCAGAGTTGTCTGATTTTTTGATCGAGGATTTGAACTGGTTTTTCTTTGTATGCCAAGTTTCCTTGCACATCCAAAATTTCATATTCTATGACATGGAATGGGTCATAGACATATTTCCACAGCATAGATACATGAAAAATATCATGTACTTTGGATAACTGAGGGGGTAGAGCAAGCTGATAAGTCACTACTCCAGCTTTCCTTAATATTTCAAATGGCTCAATGTAATGTGGACTAAGCTTGCCTTGGACTCCAAATCTGGTGATTCCTCTCCTTGATGATACTTTTAGAAAGACATGATCCCCTTGTTGGAACTCCAAATCTCTTCTTCGTTGATCGGCATAACTTTTCTGTCGATCTTGTGCGGCTTTCATTCTTCCTTGAACTATTTTTATGATCTCTGATGTTTCTTGTATCATTTCTGACCCCAAAATTTGTGGTTTATTCATCCCTGCCCAGTAGATGGGTGATCTACATTGTCTACTATATAAGGCTTCAAAGGGTGCCATCTAAATCGTGCTCTGGTAGCTGTTGTTGTAAGCAAACTCCATGATTGGTAAGTGATTATTCCAATCCTGCTCGAATTCTAATGCACAAGCTCTGCACATGTCTTCAACAACTTGGTTTAACCTTTCGGTCTGCCCATCAGTTTGGGGATGAAAAGTGGTGTTGAATTTCAACTTGGTCCCCAAAGCTTCCTGTAGTTCCTTCCAGAAATGTGATGTGAACCTTGCATCACGATCAGAGATAATATCCATTGGGATTCCATGCAATTGAATGATCTCTTTTAATTATAATGCAGCCAGGACATTGACAGACCATTTGCTTTTTACAGCCAAGAAATGAGCTGACTTGGTGAGCCGATCAATTATTACCCATATAGCATCACATCTACCATGAGTCTTGGGTAATGTTGTAATAAAATCCATGCCCACGCTATTCCATTTCCAATCCGGTATTTCCAGAGGCATCATTTTTCCTGCAGGTTTCTGGTGCTCAGCTTTAACTTTATGGCAAGTCAAGCATCTCGCTACATAATTTGCAATATATTTCTTCATATTACACCACCAAAAATTTTTCTTGAAATCTTGGTACATTTTGACGGTTCCAGGGTGTATAGTGTAATAAGTTCGGTGTGCTGCTTCGAGTATTTGCTCCTTAATTTCTGCATCGTCTAGCACACATAATCTCGTTCGGAATTGAAGACTCCCTTGCACGTCAATACAAAAATCAGGTTTAGAATTCAAGTTTTCCTTGATCTCAATCAATATGGGGTCATTGTCTTGTTGTGCTCTGATTTGCTTCAAAAGGTCATATTGGACTCTCAGGTTTACTATCATGACCTTATCTTCCTATGGTTTGGCTTCTAAATTTAGTGTAGAGAATTCTTCCAAAAGTCTCCATTCTTTGACCATCAAACCTGCCATCTGAGCTACAGGGTTTCTACTGAGAGCATCTGCAACAGTGTTACCCTTGCCTGGGTGGTACTCGATTTTAAAATCACAATCCTTGACAAAATCCAGCCATCTTCTTTATCTCTTGTTCAATTCTTTCTGTGAAAACAAGTATCTTAAGCTCTGATGATCGGAGTATACAATAAAGTGATTGACGTAAAGGGTACTTCCTTTCAATCTCTAAAAGGCGTACTCAAATTCATCGCTCCATACAAAGGGTACTTCCTTCTGAGTTAGCTGAGTAAGTGGTGCAGCAATTCTTGAGAAGTTTTTGACAAATCGACGGTAGTAACTAGCCATACCTAGAAAACTTCGGACCTCAGTGAGGGTCTGAGGTTGTTCCCATAGCTGGATGGCCTCAATCTTGGACGAATCTATAGCCAATCCATCTTTAGAGATAACATGCCCCAAGAATGTTACTTGCTTCATCCAGAACTCGCACTTACTAAACTTGGCATATAACTTATGATCCCTTAATAATTGTAAGGCGATCTGCAGGTGTGCCTCATGCTCTTCTATACTTTTTGAATAAACCAAGATATCGTCAATAAATACAACAATAAACTGATCCAAGTGTAGTATGAAAATATCGTTCATTAATCGCATGAATGCAGCAGGGGCATTAGTCAACCCAAATGCCATCACAACAGATTCATATTGCCCATACCTGCTATGGAAAGCTGTCTTGTGGATATCTTCATCCTGAATTCTCAATTGGTGATATTCAGACCTAAGATCAATTTTTGAAAAATATTGAGCTCCTAACAATTGATCAAATAAATCATCAATCCCCGGGGAAGTGGATATTTATTCTTGATTGTGAGTTGATTCAGTTGTCGGTAATCTATACATTACCGTAAGGTTCCATCCTTCTTCTTGACAAATAGGACTGGAGCACCCTAGAGAGTTGTGTTGGGTTTGATGAACCCTCCATCAATTAATTCCATGACCTGTCTTTTTAATTCTTTCAATTCTTCTACGGACATTCTATATGGTGCTCGAGAAACTGGTGTAGCTCCAGGAATTAATTCAATAGTGAAGTTTACTTCTCTATTAGGAGGTAAACCAGACAATTCTTTCGAAAATATATCAGAAAAACCTCGAACTATGGGGACATGCTCCAAGCTTGTGACATTCTCATTCATCATTACTACTGATGCTAGGTAACCTTGGCATCCATTCTTCACCAGCTTACATACTTTAACTGCAGATATGAGTGGTATCCCTTGTGCTCGAAGATTCTTAAAGTTTACTGGTGGAATTTCCTTATTCCCAAATGTTATTTTCCTAGAATGGCAATCCAATCCAATATGATGTTTGGACAACCAATTAGCCCTAAGGATTACATTGTAATCCTTCAAACATATTAAATCTCCAAGAAAGTTGTATCCTTCAATTATTATTGAACTAGTGCGGCAGTAGCAGTTAAATTCTTTTCTCTTACCAAGAGGCGTAGCAACCTCCAATATTTCTGGTAGTGGAACTGGATGTACTTTCAGTGATTAAGCAAATACTTGGCTAACAAAAGAATGTGTTGCGCCATAATCAAATAAAGCATAGGCAGTTTTTGAGTTTACGATAATTGTACCTTCCACAAGCCCGCCTTCATCTTGGGATTTGGATTCCGTCCCCTGAATAGCTTGCAGTCGTCCTTGCCTAGGTCTGTGATTCTGTGAAGAGGGTGCCTTAGACAGGTGAGGGCAATCGGGAATCCGATGTTGACTGCTTCCACAGCGCAGACAAGCTCCTAGTCTCTTTCAGCAATTCTCTGCTTTTATGCCCATGAAGGTGGCAATAGTGACAAACGTCCTTAACTTCAGCCACAATCTTTCCCGCCTTCTTGGTAGATGGTTGAGGTCTAGAATCTAGATGCATTCCCTACCTCGAACTTTCTTTTACGCTCTCTGTGTAACGACCTGGATTTTTAAATCCCAAATAAATGAGGATAAATTAGTGGAGATGATTGAGTGAGGTCTCAATCAGGATAATTAAGTAAAGGACCTAATGAAGGAACCTTGGGATGAGTGGGAAGTTCATGAGGGGGGGGGGGAACACTGGTACCCCCCCCAGTTAGTTACAACTCACTAGCCATTCGACTGGTCAAAACATAACGTTGTCAGTCGAAGTGGAACTTCAGATATGACGAGGTGAAACTTCGTATAAAATAGAAGAAAACGCAGTCAGTCGAAGCACCAATCGATTGCCTTATATGTAATCGATGTTCTAAATGAACAATCGATTTTCTCTCTAGTAATCGATGTTCTAAGTGAGCAATCAATATTTTTTTTTAGTAATCGATGTTCTAACTGAACAATCGATATTTCTCTTCAGTAATCGATGTTCTAAATGAACAATCGATATTTCTCATTAGTAATCGATGTTCTAAGTGAGCAATCGATGTTTGTTCTTTAGTAATCGATGTTCACAGGAATCGATGTTCTAAATGAACAATCGACATTTCTCTTCAATAATTGATGTTCTAAATGAACAATCAATATTTCTCTTCAGTAATCGATGTTCTAAGTGAGCAATCGACATTTTTCCTTCAGTAATCGATGTTTTAAATAAGCAATCAATGTTTGTCCTCTAGTAATCAATGTTCACAGGAACAATCGATGTTTTTCTTCAGTAATCGATGTTCTAAATGAACAATCGATATTTCTCTTTAGTAATCAATGTTCTAAATGAACAATCAATATTTCTCTTTAGTAATCGATGTTGTAAGTGAGCAATTGATGTTTTTCCTTCAGTAATCGATGTTCAAAAGAGCAATCGATGATTTTCTTCAGTAATTAATGTTGGTTCACAATCGATGTTTCTGACCAATCGATGTTGGTTAGTAATTGATGTTTCCTTCAATCGGTTGCTCTATGCAATCGGTTCCCCCCAATCAATTGCCTCCTTATTACAATCGATTGTCTAGGCATTCAACCATCGTTTGCCTTGTTATATAGCAATCGATATGGCTCTTGAACAAAAAGCGATGGAGGCCTTGTCCCCCATCATAACAGGACTATCTAGAGACTTAAATATGGGAATGATTTGGATAGTTTGAACTTGGGAACTAACCTTTAGGCAAACCACTCTAGGAGTTGAAAAAAAGGATGGCCCAGACATGGTAGGTCTGTCCTTTTTCCAGATTAAGACAAGGATAAGTATGACAAGGGTATGACCTGAAGTATGACAGATTTTGACTGTCTGTCCTTCTTGTAGACCAAGTCAATGTTAGGTATGACAGGGTATGGTTTGGGCATGGCCTATGTATGGCCAGATTGGACTTTCTGTCCTCTTTTGTCCCTTCTATATGAATAAAGAAAGGGTCCTAAGTGAGACCAAAGACCCCTTAAATAAGCCACACATCCCTTCTTGGCTGAACTTTATGCCTTTCCTGAAGGCAGTTTGGAGACTTCCCTCTGCATCCTATTGCCTTAACCTGAGTGGACCCAAGGAAAATCTTGGAACTTGAGAGCCCCTTCTACCCTTTCTTAAAAGCAACTGCTGAAGAAGCTTGGAAGCTTGACACAATGGAGAACTACAGAGCTGGAGAGATGATCCTACGACTTGGAGCTTGAAGCTTGGAGAACTTGGAAGTACTTCATCCTTGGACCACTGCCTCGACCTGTTGGAGCTGGACTTCAAGGAGTTCTTCTTCCTTTAAGCCTTGCATCAAAATTATAGGAGCGGATTTGAAGGAGAAACCCATTAAGGTAGGTTTTCTCGGGCACAAATTAAACTTGCTTGTTCTTGTTCAAAGTATCCTTGGATTTTTCCATGTTAAGAACCTAGTGAAACACCTTTGATTTACCTAAATGTCTGATCAGTAGAGTGTTAGGATTTTCCTGACCCTTACATCTTCACAAGACTCTCCTTGTTTCAGCCTGATCTTGAGGAACCTAACCCTTGCTCCTGGGAAACATATCTAGTTTTTTTCCTTGACCTTCTTGTAATCACTAGGTTGCGCGCACCCCTCGAAACACACAACATGATCAAACATTCAAAGAATGATATATATGGATGTGATCGCCACCTAACAAATTGCCCTAAATATGATGAAAACTAAGGCTAACGTGCTAGGAAAAGGGAGCTGAGAAGCGGGCACTTACTGATGTCACGACGGGTCTCCCCGTCGCTATATGTTGACTGTGCGACGCCCCGACAGGGCGCTTTTTTCTTGTCGCGACGGAGGTGGCCGACGCATTTTCTACAGTGCGGGAGATAAGTGGAGGGACCTTCTTCCTGCTCTCCAGCCAGCTAGAGAGCAAGAGCTCCTCATCTATCCTTGCCTGAGTACTTGCCAAAACAACGAAACACAAATAAGAAACCCTGTTAGACCATATTTAAGTGAAGTAACTTTTCAAAATGAAAGAAAAAGAATGAAGCATGAAGGAAATGAACCTCAAGGGTGTTTTAAACCCCTTGGGTTGTATAAAAACATGGGAAAGGAAAGTGTGCTTCTATCTTAAAAGAAAACGACAACATGCATGAAAGAAAATGAGAAGAAGGAAGGAAGAAAGGGCCCCAAAGGGGCGACTCCCTAGCTATATGGTGATGTCCTTAGTCATGTAACAACCTTGGAAGAACGTGGAAGCCGCCTCCTTAGCCACCAAGCTCCATACTTGAAGGAAAAAGCATGACTTGATGAAGTAAATAATGAGAAAATGGGTGGAAATGGGAAGGCCACGAGCTAAGAAGAGCTCTAGAGAGATTTTGGCAGCACTTCGTGGCAAAATGGGGTCCTCCTCTTCTGCTGAAGGGTAGGGTCACTTATATAGACAAGAGAGAGAAAATGCCATCCATAAGTGATAATTACCCATGCAAATAATAAAAAGTCAAGTAAATCTGCATGGGGAGTCCTAAGGGGGTTCCAAGGAGAGATGGAACCTCAATCGCAGTTGGGGGGTTGTGGGGGTTGTTTGGATGAAGATAAAGTCAAATGGAGGATAAATGGGAGGTGGTTGCAGAGGCCAGCACATGCATACCATGTCGCGATGGGTCGTAGGGGCGCGACAAGGATGGTCGCGACCATGAAAGCACGTGAATAGATATGCATGGGCTGTCGCGACAGCCAGAGAGGATGCGACCTTAAGAATAACGCGACGCCACGACCCATCGCATTAAGGTTGACCAATTATTTTGGAATTTTGATCGACCATTTAGGAAAATAATCAATTATTTAAGGAATATAATCAGTTAAATGGCATGAACGCAACCCTCAAGGCCGTCGCATTAGGGTCTGAGGGTTGAAACCCTAAAGCAAGGACTCTGGAAATGATGACTGGACAAGATAAGCTAAGAATTGGGCTTTAATAGGCTCAAAACATGGCTAACAAATGGGCTTGTAGTGAGTGACCAACTTGGGGCTCATTAATAGAACAAGAAATGTGGTTCGACTTATGGGCCAGAATCGGGTGTCTACAGATTGCCTCTCCTTGGCTTCCACTTTGCAAGGGAGCAGAGCGAAAGTGTAGCGGAGACGTCATGAAATGACAATGAAGTGGAGATGATGTGGAGTGGACTGAAAAGATGGGAGCTAAGGTAAATAGACACCCGATCTAACCAACAAGCAATTGGAATCTTTCTGAAAGCCCCGAGTTAACTGCTCAAGCAGAATGCAAGAAAAACACAAGTTTAGACGAAAGGGAAAGAAAAAGGATGATCCCTCGATTAAGAGGTACCCTAGCCAATTGGCCTATAGGTTTCATTTTGGAGGGACATGTGCGTGCCAAGCAGGTAACTCTGACTCAGACCTGGGAGCGGTTTGCAACCAAAACGGATCAAATGGAATTTAGATGAAAATTGGATAGAGAATTCAGACAGGGAAATTCTTAACAAACTAGCAAGAGCAACTTGCTCGGAGGCAAGCTTTCTGATTCGGATTGGAATAGGATTTCTTGCTCTGAACATGAAGAACAGCTGAGCACTCAACAAGAGCACATTATCAGCCAGGGATGAGTCATGATAGCTCAAAGTCCTACATGATGCATGCTGGGCTAAAGGAAAATAAAACATAAAACCCAATGCAAAGAAAAGAAAAATAGAAAATAAATCAAGGATAATATTGCTAAATTAGACAAGAATGGGTCGAGAGTCTTCATGCAACCGCTGTGCAAAACAGAGTCCATCATCCTCAAACTCATCCAACTTAACGGCCAATCCAGCGATTAACAATGCATACCTAGATCATCACTGCTTTTGTTGAAGGGGAACTCAGATTCCAGAACATATTGAGAACTAGCCAGTCCTTAAAGCGATATAATAAGTAGGCTAACACATAGTAATGCAAGGGAGTAAGGATAAGAAACTCATACCTGAACTTACCTATGAAGCTCCATTTTTTATGCTTTTCTGATTTTGTGTGTGATCCTTTTGATAAATAGACGAAGCGATATCGGACTGAAAGTGAAGTAAATATGTACAAACACAACATTAACACAAATAAACTATGCACAATCACAAGGAAACATAACATATATAAATGTGATGCCTCTGGGGGTCACGACACTGTTGCGACGCCATAGGTGGTCACAACTTGAACGCGTCGGATCGTGGTGTCGCGACATTTTTCTATGCGCCAAACCTCGAACCCGAGCCTTATATCTATCCTAAGGCTAATCCTAACACCTATTGGACTCCTAAACCCAAACCTAGTGCTACTCTAACACCTATGGACAAATTGGGATGGGATTAGCCCCTCCTAGAGCTCTATAAATAGGGGTGCAGGGCTCCAAACTCATAGCTCACCTTCTCTCTCTTCTTCTCTCTTAGTTTTCTCTCTTCCCAAGCCATGAAGAGATCTTTCTCTTATCTCCAAGCCAACTCCAACCCCTATGGCGGTCCAAAAGCAGCGAGGATGGCCCATGAAGAGCTCCAACGCCTCTCCTCCGTGCCCGGTCATCTAAGCTCTAGACATGATGTTCAAGTAATTTTCTCTCTCTCTTCTTCTTCTTCTTTTCTTCTTCTCCTTCTCCTACCAATCTTATCCTTTTTTTTCTAGATCCTCCTGGGCAGAAGACGTTATTCCAAGATCCCATGGTTGGAGCCCATGATAAAGGCGCTCCCTATAGCATCCCTCAACCTGCTACGTGAGTGGAAGCTGATGACTGTCTTAGTGTTGGCGAAGAAATACCATAAGATCGTGCATATCTGGGACACATCACCGCGCTTGTAGAGTTGTGGCATCCATAGATACATACTTTCATTTTCCCTTCTTTTGAGGCCATAATTCTATTGGAGGAGCTGGAGATCATGCTGGGTCTACCTAAGGGAAAGAAAGGGGCAGAGCACCTCATCTCTCATACTGTGGCCCCTATTGACTCCTGGCCCATCCTAGGCGAGGTCACTACTAGGACCTGGGATCTGAGCACCATGACCACCCGGGCTACATCATCTGACCCCCTCTCTCATGGATAGCTTCTTAGGGCAAGAGGAAGACAAGGAATTATCTTTGGGTTGAGTGTGAATATAATACATTTCTCCTCACATTTTGATGATGACAAATTGTGATTTTAATGCATAACCATTGGAACATGCAAAATACATCACCTGAAATTACAATATTCAAAAAGCATGTTTCCAAGCACATTTATCATTGATATTCATGATAATATATTTAACTAATGATTTATGTGTTTATTTTCTCAGGGACAAACATTTTCTGCAAAGGTAGTGTCGACACAACCATCCTTGGTGTCGACACAATGGTTCAGAACAAAGGCAGAAATGTGAAGAAAAGTCCATCTCAGGTCGACAGTAGTCCAGAGCAGGTCGACTAGAGAGCCTTCCCAGAAGGCTTGTTGTTCAGATAGCCAAAGCAGGTCGACACCAAATGCAGGCAGGTCGACACTAGATGGCTCTCCCAGAAGGCTTGTTTTTCAGACGGCCAAAGCAGGTCGACACGAGATGAGATCAGGTCGACACTAGAGAGCCTTCCCAGAAGGGCTGTTTTTGTTGTCTGGGACATGAGGTCGACACTGAATCATCTTAGGTCCACACTAGAGACCTCTCCCAGGGATTTGATTTGCCAGTCTGGGAGAGTGTGTCGACACACCTCATGGGCAGGTCGACACACTCTCCGAATCTCTGTGACTTAAACTTCCTCCTGGACACGTGGCACCCTAGGGAGGTGGATCAACATTGATCTAGTGCCCACGTACCCCAAGGGTATCTTTCGGATATTTAGGGTATAAATACCCTCCTAATGGGCACCCTTCCAGAAGAGAACCTTCTAAGAGCCTCCAGAAACTGGTTGTGGCGGCTAGAGAGTCTCTCCTCCCTGTTTTGCTCCCTCTTGTGCTTCCACACCTCAATTCACCCTTCTCCAAGCACAAGGATCGAAGATTGATCAACATGAAGCACTAGGATCAACTTCAAAGGACCAGATCAAGTAGAAGCCAGCAATTGTGAAGCACTCAAGGAAGATCCCGAGATCAAAGTTGCAAAGCATCACCCAAGGGACTTCAAGTGATCAAGATCCATCCAATTCTGCTTCTACAAGGGAGTTTTCTTGAAGAACAAGAACTGTCAACCTCTTGTCTTGAGTCTTTCTTGTTTCTTCTTGGCTATTCTAGAAATTGTGCATAATCGATTGCATCAATTTTCTTGAATTGGCCTTAATAGATCAGATCATTGCTAGAGGATCTGGATCTTGTTGTTTCTGTTCTAGCAAGTGATTGTGAGCCTTTGTGCTCAGGTTTTTGAGTCGTCGTACTCAAGTGTGGTTGAGCAGTCTTGCTCAGAGTCTAGAGTAGTCTTGCTCTAGGTAGTGTGTGAGTTGTCTAACTCAGTTGTGGAGTTGTCAGGCTCCAGTGTGGGTTGTGTTACCCAGTTGTTAGTGGATCCTCACTGTGTGTGAGGGGTGGATGTAGGAGTCACGTGGTGTGATTTCCGAACCACCTAAAAATCTCTGTGCATTGTTCTATTTGTGGTTTGAATTTACTCTTCGTTAGATGAATGCATAGGATCGTTTAATCTATCTAATCAACTTGTTTACCACTCAAATTGCTTAACTCACTTAATCTCTCTTCAGATCTGTGAAATTTACTTTCAATCTAACTCTGATTCAAAGGTTTTCAAAATTGGTTTAGCTTCCGCATTAGTTGGCATAGATCTATTCAACCCCCCCCCCTCTAGATCTTGTCCACACCTTTTATCGATCCTTCAATTGGTATCAGAGCGGTTTACACTTGATCTGATTTGATCTGAGTAGTTTCTGAGTGTTCTGTGTTGCTTGTTTGCTTGCTTGTTTGTTTTGCTGAGTGTTTCCTTTCTTGCACCATCTGTTTAATTAAATGGATTCCAGAGGATTCATAGCTGAGGGTCATTCCATAAATAGGCCACCATTCTTTAATGGAACAGACTATTCTTATTGGAAAAATAGAATGCAAGTTTTTCTAGGAGCCCAAAATTATGAAATCTGGAAAGTAGTGGAGGTAGGTCCCTATGAAAACCAGGGAGAAGAAGAAACCTGGACTAGGGAACAGATAAGAAGAGCTACATTGAATTATAGTGCCATGAACATGATTCAATGTGCTGTTCACCCCAAAGAGTACTCAAAATCTCAATGTGCAAATCTGCCAAAAGATGTGGGATAACTTGAGTTACTCTATGAGGGAACATCTCAGGTAAAGAAACCAAGGCTAACATACTTGTCTCTGAATAAATATTCATGATGAAGTCTAATGAGACAATCTCTGAAATGTTTGCCAGGTTCATGATCATAGTCAATGGACTAAGGCCTTAGGTAAGGACTATACTGATGCTGACTTGGTAAGAAAGATTCTATGCTCACTCTCTTCAATTTGGCACACAAAGGCCACTGTTATTGAAGATTCTAAAGATCTGCCAAAATCTCTTTGGATGAATTAATAGGATCTTTAATGACATATAAATCAACTTGAAAAGAAATAAAGAACACATAATCAAAACCAAGCCAGTAGCATTAAAGGCCTCATCTAGTAACAAGGACAAAAGTCAGGATAAAACCAGTTCTGATGAGTCTGAGTCAAATGAGGATGAAATTGCCCTCATGACCAGGCAATTTAGAAAATTCTTGAAATATAGAAAAGGAAAATTTTCTGGTAAAAAGAAATACTCTTCAGGTAAAGAAACACATCCTTTTCTAATGCAAACTCTAACAAGAATAAAAAATCTGACGATATTGTCATTTGCTACAGGTGCAACAAGTCAGGACATATGAAGGGAGAATGTCCTGAGAACAAGAAGGAGAAGCACAAGAAAATTCACAAATTCAAGAAGCCGAAGGCCATGGTAGCCACTTGGTCTGATGAGGACACAAGTGAAAATGAAGAAGAAGAAAATCCTCAAGCTCTAAAGCGAGGAGATTTGCTTCATGGCAAAGCTCAGATGGAAAGGTAAGCACATCTTTCGAAGATTTTTCAGTTGAAGATTGGCAGGATGCTATGCTGAATTAGTAGAAAATATCTGAAATGAGAAAAGAATAAGCATCTCAAAAAGAAATTGAAAATATTTATCATAACCAATCTTCAAACAAAAGAATTTGTGAACTAGAAAATGAAGTAACAGAACTGAATGAAGAAAAAGAAAATCTTCTGAATCTGATTGATGAACTTAAGCTAGCTTCTCAAAAGGCCACCAATGAATTCAAAGACTTATCTGAAAAGCTGGAAAAGAAAATCAAGATAAACAACAAAAGATTGAAGAAATCAAAATCTTGGAAAACCAGCTAAGACAAAAAGATGAAGTCATTGAAACATTCACAAATGGCAAGATAATTTGGAGGCCTTGTTGGGAACAAATATGAAATCAATCTCTCATAGACTAGGGTTTGATAAACAAAAATCTAAGAAAGACAAATCCGGTGAAAAGAAGGATAAAGCACCACTAATCAAATTTGTTAAGGGCCCTAGTCTTGAAAATACAGAAGTCAAACAAAAATCAAGCAAAACCAAAAAGTCCAAAAACTCATAACAAAGACAAGGCAACCAGGTCGACACAATCTTCTGACAGCTCGACAC
>CM024754.1:34460288-34490722 GCA_014218235.1 Colocasia esculenta
ATACCCCATGAAGATGCCTTCATCTGATTTGGCATCCAACTTACCAATGTCTCTTTTGCCGTTGTTGTGGATGAAGCATGGACATCCAAAAGTTCTGAAGTGACTGATCTTTGGCTTCTTTCCTTTGAACAGCTCATAAGCTATCTTCTTTAGAATTGGCCTGATCATTACTCTATTTATGATGTAGCTTGTTGTGTTTACTGCTTCAGCCCAAAAATACCTTGGTAGGTTATATTCTGACAGCATTGTCCTAGCCATATCCAATAAGATTCTATTCTTTCTTTCAGCAACTCCATTCTGCTGTGGTGTCCTTGGTGCTGAGAAGTTATGTTCAATTCCTTATTTTCACAGAACCTTGCAAATTTCTCATTCTGAAATTCACCTCCATGATCTGATCGAATACTAATAATACTGAATTTCTTGTCTTTCTGAACCTTCTTGCTAAAATTGATAAAGCTTTCAATGTATCATCTTTATGTTCTAGGACGACACCCATGTAAATCTGGAGTAGTCATCAACAATAACAAAACCAAAGTTCTTTCCTCCAAGACTGGTGGTCCTCATTGGCCCAAAAAATCCATATGAAGGAGTTCCAATGGCTTTGAGGTAGTTACAACAGTCTTCAACTTGAAGGAGCTCTTGGTGTGCTTCCTTTTGCACAAGGTCTGTAGATGCCATTCATTTTAGTGCTGACCTGTGGCAGACCTTCCACAAGACCTCTCTTTATAAGCTTGTTCATGCCATCCAGACTATAATGACCCAGTCTTCTGTGCCCAATTTAGTTGATTGATCTTTATTTGCTGCTAAACAGACATTTTGATCCTTGAGTTCTTCAAGATAGAGCACATATAAGTTCTTTTCTCTATTTGCCTCGAAAATTACTGCTCCATCCTTAATATGCTACACTTTGACTCTTGAAACTAGATCTGATGACCTTTGTCACAAAGCTGGCTGATGCTAATAAGATTATGTTTTAGCCCTTTGACAAACAATACATCTTCAATAACTGTCTTTCCTTTATTGTTCACAGAACCACTACCTATCACTGTTCCTTTTCTGTTATCTCCATATGTAACAGTTCCTTCTTCAGCTTGGAGATGGGTGAATAGCTTCCGATTCCCTGACATGTGCCTTGAGCACCCACTGTCCAAATACCATTTGGATGCTCGAGTGTTACCCTGAAATAAAACCATCAAGTTTTAGGCACCCAATTCTTTTGGGTCCTGAAGGGTTAGTATCATCAAGTTTTCCTTTTATTATCCTTTCTTATGTCTTGTTGGACATGTTGCTTTTATGTGACCTAACTTATTGCAATGACTACAACAAGATGTTTTTGTTACTTTTTTAATATATTTGAATTAGCTTTATATGATATGTCTTGTTCAGGTACAAATTTTGGAGTCGGGTATATTTTAGGATAGACTATGGTTTCTTCATTATCTGGAGGTGTATATCCTAATCCATATTTTTTCTTTCCTGATCTTCTAGCACCTTGTCATAGTAAGGGGTTTTTACCATTTGTGAATTTTTCTAATGTGCTAGATAATTGTATATTTTCTTCTATTAGTGTCTTAATTTCAGTTTTCAATTCGTCTGAGCTTGCTTGTTTTTCAAGTTTAGTAATTTGTTTATTTTTATCTTTTAAATCTTCACATAATAATTCATTTCTTCTTTTAAGTTTAGTTATTTGTTTTTCTAGTTCCTCATTTTCTGTTTTTAGATTTGAGTTAGTATTTTCTAGACAAACATTATTTTTCTTACTTGCTTTTAACAGTTTAGTTACTTCTCTATATTTATCATATAGTTCATTGAATGCTTCTTCTAAATTATCCGAATCAGAATTATTGCAGGAATCAACGAGGAGTCAGATGTTACCTTATCATCTGTATTTGCCATGAATGCCAGGTTGACTTCTTCTTATCACTGCTCGAGCTTGACTCACTGTCTGAGTCGCTGCTGTTTTCCCAAGCGGCTGCCATTGCCTTTTTCTTATTTCCTGAATTTCTTGGAGCTCTCTCTTTTTCTGAATTCAGGCTTCTTGAGCTTTGGACATTCAGCTTTGATATGTCCAGGTTTCTTGCACTCATAGCATATTGGTTTCCTTTCTTCAGATCCTTTCCTTCTGACTTCTTAAACTCTTTGTTTTTCTTAAAGAATCTTCTGCCAGATTGAAATTTCTTTTTCTTAGCTAAAATCCGTTGCAGTCTTCTTGATAGCATTGCTTCTTCATTTTCACTGTCCTCAATACTTTCATTTTCATCTGAGCTTGCTTCTGATGAGTCTTCTTCAGCTTTTAAAGCATTGGAGTGCTTCTTTCTACTTGAAGACTCTCCTAGCTTTTCCATATTGATCTCATGGGCCATAAGGAACCCAATGAGCTTTTCCAAAGACATCCTTTTCAGATCATTAGCTTCCTCAATAGCTGTAACCTTTGGGGTCCACGAGGATGGTAAGGATCTAAGAATTTTCCTCACCATGTCTCCAATCTCATAGGTTTTCCCAAGTCCAGCCAATCCATTTGTAATATCTGTGAATCGACTGAACATTTGAGTTATGGACTCACCTGATTGCATCTAAAATCTTTCATATTGAGTAACAAGAATATCAATTCTTGTCTCCTTCACCTTGTCTGTGCCTTCATATGTAATTCTAAGCTTTTCCCATATCTCCATTGCGGATTTGCATGCTGAAACTCTGTTGAATTCCTTTTTGCTTAGTGCATAGCACAAAATACCCTTAGCCTTACAGTTCAAGGAGATCTTTTTCCTATCATCATCTGTCCACTGAGCTTTCTCATTTGTGACCAGGAGATCACCTTCTTCTACTATTGACCATATCTGATAGTCGTGACCTTGAAGAAAGTACTTCATTCTGGTCTTCCAATAAGCATAATCTTCACCATCAAAGAGAGGGGGTCGGTTGACAGACTGACCTTCAATGTTACCGTGGGCTGCCATGGATCTTTACTCTTCAGATCGTTGGATCTTTCTTCTTTGTCGAATAGACTCGCTCTGATACCACTTGTTGCCCAGTTGACGAGCCCAGAGGGGGAGTGAATTGGTCTTTTAAAAATTTATTTGATTAGTACCTGTACTTAAAACATTCATACAAAGATGCTCTTCGATGAAGGTTAGAGAAGGTTAGTATAAAAGACAAATATGATGATCAATCTGTCCCCATGTAATTTTAACTAATTAATTACATATATATTTTGATGATTAACAAAACCAAACAAAAGTTTATCAATTATATCTAATGAATATTTCATAAGTCTTAGCATAGGAAAAATATCAAGGTCAAACAAGCCAATAAAGGTATGCTTACTTCTCTGAAGCCTTAATCTTTTCAACATGATATTTCTCCAAGTCCATATCGACTTCTATTGAAGGCCATAACGATTTCCTTATAAGCATATCGCTTTCAATAGAATTATCATAACGATTTCCTTTCTGGCTGAAAAATCATGTTGTTTCAAACAAATCGATGTCGTAACGATTCTATAAGTGATCGCAACGATTTTCTTACAAAACTGAAAAGTCATATTATTTCAATCAAGTCGATGTCACAACGACTTTATAAGTTACCGTAACGATTTCTTTAGAGCCTGTAACGACTTGCTCGTCACAACGACTCTATAAGTTACCGTAACGATTTCTTTAGAGCCCGTAACAACTTGCTCGTCACAACGACTCTATAAGTTACCGTAACGATTTCTTTAGAGCCCGTACGACTTGCTCGTCACAACGACTCTATAAGTTACCGTAACGATTTCTTTAGAACTCGTAACGACTTGCTCGTCACAACGACTCTATAAGTTACCGTAACGATTTCTTTAGAGCCCATAACGACTTGCTCGTCACAATGACTCTATAAGTTACCGTAACGATTTCTTTAAAACTCGTAACGACTTGCTTATTGTAACGACTTCATGTTTCATAACGATTTCTTTAGAATTCACGACGACTTGCTTTGTATAATGATTTGTTAAGTATTTCACATCGATTTCTTCAGTAACACAACGATTTGCATCTCACAATGATTTGTTAAGTGTTTCACAACGACTTCTTCTATTTCACAATGACTTCTTCTGTATCACAACGACTTGGTCAACCTGACTTATTCATAACGATTTCATAAGTCATATAGTCATCGATTTCATATTAACTTGATATGATCTTTGTTGACTGGTCAAAGACCACGTATGCATCTCTCTGACGCACCTACATTTAATGAGACTTGAACGTATCTCTGCATGCACGCAGACCATATCATCCTTTATCTTGCTTACTTTGATTACGTCTTTTAGACTTAAGCTATTTGGCATTACTATTTTCATGTCTATTGCTACTGACGTTGACTGACATCAGAAACAGCTTAGTTGTCTGCTATTTGAGATTGACATTTGTGCAAATCTCTGATCTAGCTTCATGATACAACGTTAAACAAATAAAAGCCAATGGATATTCCTGAAGATCTCATCTCTTTGCGTGCTCAAGTGATCAAAAGACTGTTGACTGGAAGCTTCCAAGACTCCAGGTGTCATACAGTCTAACGACTACTCAAGAGAGAGAGAGACAACGGATACTTCAACGTCCTTATTTCGAATTGAAGATACAAATACAAGTTAGAAGAATAGAAGAAAGACAACGAGTATTCAAGCATTCAAATCTTCTGAAGAAAGTCCAGAGCCAAGCATCTTACTTTTCCTCATCACCTTCAGCTCTTCGCTCTCTATGCTGTAATAGATTTTCTAAGAGAGCCCATGCAGTTCTGAGAGTGTAACTTGCGTTAGATCTTTGCTCTCAGCACTGGTTGCTTCAGATCCTTGCTTGTCAAAAGCTTGATCTAGGGGCTTGAATTTCATTCAATTCTCTTTGAGTTGTTGTTCCCTTCAGTTGTGAAGGAAGACCTAGTGGCATCCAGGGCGTAGTTCCCTTTGGTTGTGAAGGAAGACCTGGTGAGGTATCCAGGGTGTTGTGATTCCCTTCGAGTGTGAAGGAAGACCAGCTGAGCTGGGTGTTGTAGTGTCCTTAGGGGGACTGTACCCTTATTAGTGAAATCCTAAATTGTTCCTCAGGGACTGGACGTAGGACTCCTAAGGAAAGGAGGTCCGAACCAGGATAAATTTTGTGTTGTGTGATTGTCTTCTTTGTGTGTTTGATATTTGAACTAACAGTCACTAACCTCCTTCGAAGAATTCTTGGTAAGTATTTTTTGGTTACAGGTATCTGTAGAATATTTTTAAAGACCCATTCAACCCCCCCTCTGGGCTCGTCAACTGGGCAACAAGTGGTATCAGAGCGAGTCTCTTCGACAAAGAAAGGATCCAACGATCTGAAGAGTAAAGATCCATGGTAGCCCAAGGTAGCATTGAAGGTCAGTCTGTCAACCGACCCCCTCTCTTTGATGGTGAAGACTACCTTACTAGAAGACCAGGATGGAATACTTTCTACAAGGCCACGACTATCAAATTTGGTCAATAGTAGAAGAAGGTGACCTAGTTGTCACAAATGAGAAAGCTCAATGGACAGATGATGACAGGAAGAAAATCTCCTTGAATTGCAAAGCTAAGAGCATCCTTTGCTGTGCCTTGAGTAAGAAGGAATTCAACCGAGTTTCAGCCTGCAAATCCTCGATGGAATGTGGGAAAAGCTCAGGATCACTTATGAAGGTACAGACAAGGTAAAGGAGACAAGAATCGACATTCTTGTCACTCAGTATGAAAGATTTCAGATGCAGTTAGGTGAGTCGATCACTCAAATGTTTAGCCGATTCACTGATATCACCAATGGTTTAGCCAGCCTAGGGAAGACATATGAGATTGCAGATATGGTAAGGAAAATTCTCAGATCCTTGCCATCCTCGTGGACACCTAAGGTCACAGCTATAGAAAAATCTAATGACTTGAAAAGAATGTCAGTGGAAAAGCTCATTGGGTCCCTCATGGCCCATGAGATCAACATGGAAAAGCTAGGAGAGTCATCTAGTAGAAAAAGCACTCAATGCCTTGAAAGCAGAAGAAGACTCACCAGAAGCCAGCTCAAGTGAACATGAAAGTGATGAGGAC
This sequence comes from Colocasia esculenta, assembly GCA_014218235.1. Lineage (NCBI taxonomy): Eukaryota > Viridiplantae > Streptophyta > Magnoliopsida > Alismatales > Araceae > Colocasia > Colocasia esculenta. The sequence goes on from CM024754.1 coordinate 34,466,356, forward strand.
AGTGAGAATGAAGAAGCAATGCTCTCTAGGAGATTGCAACGAATCTTGGCCAAAAAGAAAAAGTTTCAATCTGGCAGAAGGCACTTTAAGAAAAACAAGGCTTCAAAGATCAGATGGTAATGAAATGAAGAAAGGAGAAACCATCTGCTACGAATGTAAAAAGCCTGGACACATCAAGCTGATTGTCCTAAATTCAGAAACCAGATTTCAGGAAGAAAGAGAGCTCCAAGAAGTTCAGAAAGTACAAGAAGAAGGCAATGACAGCAGCATGGGAGAACAATAGTGACTCAGACATGAATCAAGCTCATGCAGCGATGAAGAAGAAGCAACTTGGCCTTCATGGCAGATGTTGATGAAAAGGTTAACCCTCGAGCATCCAAATGGTACTTGGATAGTGGGTGCTCAGGACACATTCAGGTAACCAGAAATTATTCTCTCATCTCCAAGCTGAAGAAGAACAGTCACTTATGGAGATAATGGAAAGGAACAGTGATAGGCAGTGGGTCGGAATAACACAAGGAAAAACTGTCATAGAAGATGTGTTATTAGTCAAGGGATTGAAGCACAATCTCATCAGCATTAGCCAGCTGTGTGACAGAGGCCATCAGATCAAGTTTCAAGAGTCAAAGTGCAGCATAGTGAAGGATGGAGCAGTCATCTTTGAAGCAAATAGAGAAAAGAATTTGTATTGCTCTATCTTGAAGAACGTAAAGAGCTAAAGATATACTAGAATTGAATTCTTGACTCTTGGATTCTTCAGAAGATCGGAAAAGGGTGTTCTCGGAAAGCTTGTTTCCTCACTGTCTCTCACTCTTTTTTTTTTCTTCTGGAGCTGATATCTCGATTTATATCTCCAATTTGAAATGTAGTCGTTGAAGTAACCGTTGTCTCTTAGTTTTGTAGACGTTAGACTGCTTGACACTTGGAAGCTTCTAGTCAACAATCTTTTATCCAACTGAGCACGCAAAAAGATAAGATCTTCTGGCGTCTATATGGTCCAACGCTGTATGCTAGAACAGTAGACAGCTAGGCTGTCTCTTGTTGTCAGTAAACGTTGATGTGAATATTCACCAAAATAGTAATGCCAAATAGCTTTTTCTAAAAGATACACACAGAGTAAGCATAATGGTAGACGTGATCGTCTGCATGCATGCAGAGATACGTTCAGTCCTCATAAATGACAGATGTCAGAAGATATGCTTGACGTTGACTTTTCAACGCTTTTAGGAATAAGATAAATATTAAGTCAATGTAAGACATAAATCGATGACTATATGACTTATGAAATCGTTATGATCAAGTCAGTTTAACTAAGTCGTTATAAGAGCAAATCATATGTTCAATGAAAAAATCATTATGACACTTAACAATCATTATAAAAGCAAGTCGTTTGTGAGCGTTAAGAAATCGTTATGAACGCTAAGGAAATCGTTATGAGCGCTGAAGGAAATCGTTATGAGCGCTAAAGAAATCGTTATGAGCGCTAAGGAATCATTATGAGCACTGAAGGAAATCGTTATGAGCGCTAAAGAAATCGTTATGAGTGCTAAAGAAATCATTATGAGCGCTAAGAAATCGTTATGAGCGCCAAAGGAAATCGTTATGAGCGCTGAAGGAAATCGTTATGAGCACTGAAGGAAATCGTTATGAGTGCTAAAGAATCGTTGCGCGAAGTAAATCGTTATGAGCTCTAAAGAAATCATTGCGCGAAGCAAATCATTATGAGCTCTAAAGAAATCGTTGCGCGAAGAAAATCGTTATGAGCTCTAAAGAATCGTTGCGCGAAGCAAATCGTTACGATGACTAAAGAAATCGTTGCGATGAGCAAATCGTTACGATGACTAAAGAAATCGTTGCGATGAGCAAATCGTTACGATGACTAAAGACGTTGCGATGAGCAAATCGTTACGATGACTAAAGAAATCGTTGCGATGAGCAATCATTACGATGAGTAAAGAAATCGTTGCGATGAGCAAATCGTTACGATGACTAAAGAAATTGTTGTGACTTTCACAGAAGTCGATGTGGACTTAGAGAAATATAATCTTGAAATAATTAATGATTTAGAAATATGATACTTACCAATATTGGCTTGTTTGACCTTGGTATATTTTCTGTACTTAAGACTTATGAAAATATGTTAGAAATTTCGATAGGGTTTTGTTAATCACCAAAAAAAATATGTAATTAATTAAAATTGTATGGAGACAGACTGATCATCAGTTTGTAGGTAAATCCAAGTCAATGGACTGACGATGGTGGGTAATAAACCCCGTTCTTGCACATTGAACAAGATCTAAGGTGCTGGAATCGCCTAGGCACTGAGGATATATTTACGTCTATATAGTAACCTCTTGAGAGCAGTGATGCCTGCCGAATTGTTCTGAAATCAAGTTATGATATGAATTCTGAAAGACAAGTATGACTTTTGTTCTGAAGTTCGTCTTAGCCCGTTATGAAGTTAACTTTTTTTTTTTTTAAAACCGCCTAAGGTCAGCGACAAGTAGAGTGCACCCCCTCCCATCAGGAAGAGATGTTCTCACTCCACTCGGCGAGCACCAAAGGGGAAATTTTATTGATATAGAAATTAATCAAGTACACCCGACTCCATTTAAAAGCTCCACTAATCAAAGAAAAGCAACCATAATACAAGAATATTACCCCAGCCGAATACTTGGCAAGCCGGCCTTATCTACCAACAACGAACCCCTGGTTATAGAAGGAAGAGAAAACAGTCCAGGAATATAGAACTAGACTTATTACTGCAAGCAAAGTTGGCCAAAGAGTCCGCAACCTGATTACCCTCACGGAAAGTATGCATGATTATTGGCTGAAAATGCTGAAGCATGGCACCTATACCCCGCCACCAAGGGTAGATCTCCCAATGGAGACACCGGTCAGCTGCAAGGCCCTTGATTAGTGGACTCGAATCAGAGTATATTACAGATATGTGCACTCCCTGATCCATCGCCAGCCGCAACCCATCGTGGAGGGCCCGAGCCTCTGCCAAGATGCTGCTCCCACACCCATAATAGAAGGAAAAACCACAAACAAATTACCATGAGTATCTCTAATGCAGCCGCCCCCAGCACACTCACCCGGGTACCTTTCGAAGCTCCATCAACGTTAAGACAGTAATCTGCACCCGGAGGATCCATTTAACTATCACCGGAGGCCTTACCCTCGTCTTCACGTGGAGGTCAAAAGACTGCAGCACAGCCACATGGTTAGGTGAAATCGATCCCTTAAAGTTGGCATCTGCGAGCAGTACGAACATTGAAAAGAACCGAACGTTTGATACACACAGGCAGGCGGGTGATGCCCTCCATCCGGGCTGAGCATCTACACTTCCACAGCTCCCAAAGCATCAAAAGGCAAGCAACCATCCCTGCAACTGTAGTGGCGAACTAACTGACGAATATGACAGCACACTCCAAAGCCTGATGGTAATATGCGGACTCCAGTTAACCTTGTTACTCAGTAGGGGCGCAATCCAAGACCACAGTGATTAGCAAGATCGTTGTCAATGAACACATGATTCAAAGTCTCAAGAGAAGATACCTGACAGCAGGAACACTTGGACGCCAGTGCAATACCACTCTCTGCATTCTCGAGTCCACTGGGATCGCTCTGTGCAGAAGCCGCCATGCAAAAGTGGCTGCCCGGGGGGGATATTAAACTTCCATAATTTCGCCCAGGCCCCACGATTAACTCCATGCCTATAAACCAATTATAAGCAGACTTCACACTGAACTTGCCATTAGAGTTCGGCGCCCAGATAAACTCATCCTGCCGATCTGAGAGAAGGGTGCTCACATAGCGAGGGGTCACATCAGAAATGACCAAACTGGGTTATGAACATCAGCAACCATGTCCTTCACCCTAGTGTCTGCATGCTCTGTAATGAGGAGAGAATTCCCACTGAAAACATCCAAAAGTGCAAGAAACCAATCCAATTATCTTTTAAAAAATTAACTGCAGAACCATCCCCACCCAACCAGCGGCTAAGAGATAAATCAGCTCCTTCGCAGCAATGAAATTCGCTTTTGAAATGCCCAGGGGAAAAGGCGTGAGAATATCTCTAAGGTGAGAATTTTTAAGAAACTCTGTTTACCATAGGAGGACCATAGAGAGTCACCATGGATGATATTCCAGATTTGTTTCACTGCCATGGCCACCTGGAGGACACCAAGTTTCTGAAATTAAGACCCCCCCCCTCCTCAAAAGGCCTTTGCAACAACTGGCCATGCCACCCAATGTTTCCGTGCAAGCCATCTGCACCTTGCCAAAAGAAATTTGCACAAGCCGATTAACCTGATTGCAGACGGTTTTAGGAATGGAGATCGAGCTGGCCAAAAATACCGGATACTCATTAAGACTGATCGAATAAGCACCGCGCGACCCGCCTATGAGAGGATCCTCGCTCTCCATCCTGCCAGCCTCCTCGTGACATTATCCACAAGAGACTTGAAATCCTGCGCCTTTAACCTGCCAGCCCGCAGTGGATCCCCAAGTATCACATGGTACCAGTCTGCTGGCGAAAGCCAGTCGCCGCAGAAATACGAGACGCCACCACTTGTGGCGCCTTATGGGAGATATGAAAACCACTTTTGGACGTGTTAACCTTTTGCCCAAAGCTATACTCATACTTCTTCAAGAATTGTAACATGCATCTCACATTTCAACTCCCCGCATTCATAAATGAGAGTGTCATCCATATAAGAGATGTGAAACCTGCATGCAACCACGCGGACTACTAAGTACTTAATCCGGCCCTTGGAGAACAGATCTGTCAAGCCCCTGCTGAGCACTTCAGAGGCAATGATGAAAAGGAGTGAGCTATGGATCGCCCTGACGGATACCACAGGTTGATTTGAAATACCCTACGATAGAACCATTGAAAATAACAGACGACCAGGAATTCGAAAGTAGCATACCAATGTAAGACGTGAAACGAGAGAAAATCCAAACTTCCGCATGACCTGAAGAATGAAATCCCATTCCATGCGGTCATAGGCTTTGGCCATGTCAAGCTTAAAAGAATACTATGACCCCTAACTTTCCGGTGAAGATCACGCAGGAGATGCCGAGAAAGAGAGACATTGTCAAGGATAAAACCCTTCACGAACGCACTTTGATTCTCCGAAATTATAAGAGGCAATAACGGAGTAAGGCGCCCACAAATGATTCTGGAATAATTTTGTGCACAAAGTTGCATAAGGAGATGGGGCGAAACTCAGCAAAAGAGCTAGGAACCTCCACCTTTGAATGAGGGTGATAAGAGACGAGGCTAAGCCTCTCGGCATGCTAACCCTGCAAAAAACCCTGAACAGCAGCAAACATCAGGTCCAACAATATCCCAGCAATGGTGAAAAAAATACCAGAAAAACCATCCGGCCCGGGCACCATGGGCATTCATTGAGAAAACAGTATCCTTGATCTCCTCACACGAAGAGCCATGCACAGAACATTATTCTGGTCTGCTGTAATAATATCCGAGATATTCTCCAACAACTCAAAGTCCACCTCATGTGGCTCAGTGAAAGGAGATGGTGAAAAAGTTGACTGCTTCAGACTTTAAAACCTCCTTATCCATACACCAATCATCAGACGACTGAAGTTTTAGTCTATGATGAAACCTTTACGCCTATTACATTTAACAATAGCGTGACTTGGCTATATGTTTATGTTAAGTATGAAATTCATGAGCAAATCTATTTTGATCCAATACGCATTTTGTTGAATACTTACTCAGTTCTGAATTGAAACTCCTACTCTATGCTTACTTACACCTACTGAGTCCTTTCGACTCATGCTTTGTTTCTCCCCTTTCAGATTGAAATGTGTATAATCTCAGCTACATATAAATCCTAATTCCGCCGCAGATGATGAAGAAATGAAGAAGATTAGCATAGTTTAATGACTTCTTTTGAGATTTTGTTGTACAAATAAAACTTTAGAGAAAGATGGCTTGGATTTATGGAATTAATAGTGTTGTTATCAGTTTATCCTTTGTTGTATAACACTGGTAAAGGTGACTTTGTGAAAAGTTTGCCATTTTGCGCATTGCACAGATGTATCTACCCATCTACCCATAACGATATTTGTCGGGTAACCCCTTTCCGATCAAAGGTTATATGTATGGCATATGTATGTGTGTGAAGTCGGAGGAGGGTGTTACAATTATGCTTTCCCTCTTTCCATTTCCTATTTGGACTCTAATTCTCATTAATTTCGAATTTCCTCTTTCCTAACCTCCTTCCAAGCTTTCCACTTCTATTTGGTTAGGATGGGAGCTAAATTCGTGGCCAACCTATTAGGGTAGGTTTAAGAATCCAATTCCAACACAAACTACTTATTTTACTTATTTAATAACCCTTTTCTATTTAGGAAATAATTAAGTTGCGAATTTAGAGTATTTTCCAATTATTCTTCTTTTTAAAAATCCCTATTTTGGCCCAATAAATTTTTTATGGTCCATTTAACAAAACTCATTATTTATTGGAATTTATCTTATGGATTTCCCTTTTTAATTAGGGTATAATAGAGTTATGGATTTTATTATATTTTTCTTACTTGGTTTTATTCATGGACTTTGAGAGGTCCATTGATCCAATTCCGATAATGGGTCATCAATACCCGATGTTGGAGGTCTCTCTGATATGTTCATTTGGTTTATGGGCGTGTTATTTTTCCATGTTAACGGTTTTCCGACTTAGTTTCCAAATTTGGATAATTAGTCACGTTGTGACTTACGCTTGGCCAATCGGATTTTTTGTAGTAGGAATTTATTCGTGGAACACTTAGGGATAATATTTGGGGTTGATTTATAATTTTTACGAAATATTTAGATGTGTTCTTGCACATACGATAATGGTATGTATATTTTCTATCATTCTGTTTTTATAGAAATTTATTATTTCGATTTTTTTTAAACACTGAATTTTCCGAGTTGCTACACTTATGATCTTGAGTTGACGCGCGCCTAAGAGGTAGGCACGTTTGAGACCAGCTAGGAGAGCCTCATACTCAGAAATGTTGTGGTGGCAGGGAACTGGAGTTGATAAGCCAAGGGAATGGTGATTCCTTCTAGGGTGAGTAGAACAACACCTATCCCCGTCCCCTAGAATTAAGAGCTCCATCAAATGAAGCGACTAGAAAGAATCGCGAGAGATGAGTGACTTGTTTTCATCAGGGAATTCTTCTTGGACCGTGTCACTATGAGGAAGAGGAAGGTGAGCAAGGTGCTCAACAATGGCAAACCCTTTTATAACCTTTTGGACTACAAAGGTGATGTCGAACTGGGACAAGAAGCTCTGCCAACATGCTAATTTGTCGGCGAGGATGGGTTTCTCTAGGAGGTATCTATAGACACGCCATTTTTGCAACATGTCGAGTAAATTTCATGTTATACCTCAATGCCTCAAAGTGGCTCTCTTCAATTAACCGCTTGAGTGATTTTCCTATTTTTTTAGATTTTTCTAAGATTGTTATGGATTTTTCTAAGGGGTTTGAAGGGGTCTATTGAGCTTTAGTGATTCGCGTCTGATACAGTGGACGCCTTTTAGGATGTTTGATCCGCGACGGGTAAAACCAACGCGTATCACACATCCTCTTCTGGCGCTTACCCTGTTTTGAATCGCGTCCAAGAAAGCCGTCGCGATTAAGAGTTTCCATATTTGAATTATGGCAAATTCCAAAATTATTTTTGGAAGGATTTTGTTGCTAAATAGAATAGCGTCCACATAGCCCGGCGCGTTTCAAACCTTCCCTCCTATGAAGATCTATTTCCATCAGAGAACAATCTGTTCAAATATGCAGCGGCTTACTCCGTCGTGATTCAATATTTCCATTTTAATATCTGGAAAGAATCGTTTCGAATGGGAAGTGTTTGAAACGCGGCTGGTTATGTTGACGCAATTCTTAAAATGGCTATGATCGTTGTTTGGAAGGGCTTAATCAAAGCAAGTCGATCTTGGTAATCACGGCGGTCTTGTTGGACGCAGTTTATTAAGATAGGCGTCCACTGTATCAGACGCGATTTTGGAATTTTTCTCCTATAAATAGACCCCCGAGGTTATTATTTTGGGCATCTCCCACACACTACGGCGAAGCCCTGCCGGATTGGAGACTCGACTCCGAGCCAAGAAGAGCTCCCATTGCAAGCTACTCAATCCCTCTCTTGGAGTTCGGAGCTTCATCATCCTCACGTGCATTAGAGCGAGAGGGAGGGGTCTCTCTTTTTCCACTTCGTCTATTCCAACGACGGGCTCACATCGCCACTCCCTCTCTTCCCTTCATTATTTTTTATTTCACTTATTGCATGCATCACAACACACACACATCACATCATTTTTCTCTGCACCCACACTTTTAGGGGTTTAACACCCCCCCGAGGTGTGTTAATGCCCATGTTGTCACATTTTCTTTCATTTCATTTGAGTTTTGTACTGCACTCCATAGTCTAATTTCCACTTTCACTTGTTTCTTGTTGTCTTTCTCTTGCAAGGTAACCGTTGGGACTAAAGACTTCTTCGTCGGCCGGCCGGTGGAAGGAGTAGAAGTCAATTCGCACCACTCTCCCGCGATCTTTGGGTGAAGGTAAGTACCCTCGTCTTCCTCTTCGCCCGTCTCCTTCGGTACCCTCGAGTACCTGGCGATCACACCTCTATCTTGTGCACACATGCACTTCTTCCTTTTTCCCTTTTCCCACACATTTCTATATTTTGTTTCATCTAAAAATCTCTTTTTTTTAATTCACTCTTTGTGGGAGTGTTTTGAAAAAAAACACGTCTACAGTATCTGATGGGATCCATCCTAGAAATTAAACTCGCCTGATGAGCTAGGAAGTAGTGCTTCAGTTTCTGCACTACCCACACTAGCGCTGCGCACGTTTTCTCCATAGTGGTAAGCTTGAGCTCGGCAGGATTGAAGAGCCTAGACAAATAATAAACTGCCATTTCTTTGCCAGTGTCATCATGTTGTGCAAGGACAGCTCCTAGGGAGTCCTCAATAGTCGATAGATATAGGATGAGGGGTTTTCCTGAGATAGGCCCTGCAGCACGGCTGATTCATAAGATAACTCTTGAGTTCATCGAAGGCTTTTTGGCATTTAGCATTCCATTCGAATTTGACTCCTCCTTTTAACAGTTCATAGAAAGGACGACACCTTTGGGAATGCTGAGATATAAATCTCCTTATGAACTGTAGTCGACCGATCAATCCTCGAAGCTCAGATATATTCTTAGGAGGAGGCATCTCATTTATTGCCTTGGCCTTGTTCAGGTCTATTTGAATTCCATGTTTGCTGACTATGAATCCTAATAGCTTGCCTGAGGAAACCCCAAATATGCACTTCTTCTAATTCATCTTCAATTGATACTCTCATGCGCGTTGAAACACTTTGGCAAGCACGGATGAATGTTCTCTTCTAGTCTGAGACTTCACCACAATGTCATCCACGTAAACCTCAACATGAATATGAATCATATCGGGGAAGATTGCTAACATTGCCCTTTGATAAGTGGCGCCGATATTCTTCAATCCAAACAGCATGACCACATAGCAATAAGTTCCCCAGGGTGTGGTGAAAGAGGTTTTCTCTTGGTCCTCCGAGGCTAGATGGATTTGATTATAGCCTGAATAACCATCCATGAATGACAGAGTTTTTAACCCAGTAGTGTTATCAATTAGGACATCCAAATAAGGTAATGGGAAATCATCTTTTGGACATGCTCTATTTAAGTCCCGGAAGTCAATACAAATTCGTACTCTTCCATCCTTCTTCATTACCGGGACTATATTGGCCACCCACAAAGGATAGAGTACTACACGGATGAACTTAGCTTTGTGTAGTTTGTCAATCTCCTCCTTCATCTTTAATACAATATGGGGGTGGAAACGTCTCAATTTTTGCTTAACGGCTATTGCCCTTGGCTTCAAGATCAACTTGGTTCCCTAATGCGGGGTCAATGCTGGGCATGTCGTCATATGACCAGGCAAAAGAGTCTTTTACTCCCATCATCTCTATAAGCTCTTCTTCTTCTTCAGGAGGGAGATTGGAAGCTATGGTTAGGAGCCAGGGTTTTTCGTATATCCTAATGTTTTATCTTTGATGGGTTCATCCACTACCGATGTAGGTTCATCAAATCCCCTCATGCCACTAGCATACATTTTTGCAGCGTCCTCTATTTCACCATCTTCTTCATCCACTGGGTCCTCATCATTCAAGATTTCATAGATTCCAAATCCGTTGTTCAGCCTTCCCTCTTCATGCTGAGCTTTTATGTTCAGAACAACTGCTTCTTGGACGAACTCTTCAAAAGCTAGAAGAGTGCCACACCTTTGAGCCAGATCTACCAGATATCTATGGGGTACGATGCTACCCTTGCTTTTCCTAGGCAGGAATGGGGACTTGCTAGATTCTACCCTTAAACCTAAACTGGAATTAAAACTGACAGGGTGCTCTGGGGGAGAATCCAGAGGTTTATTAGAAGGGAAAGGAAAGGATGTGGCACAGCCACAGGGGTCCTCCGGTGGGTCTGGTGGTGAGGGCGGGCCACCCGAGCTCAGGGTGCCCGCAGTGAAGCCAGGGTGCGGGGGAATAGAAGGCCCTCACCCACGGAGTCCATGGTGATTGCTCGCGTCAGTGAGCGGGGATCGCTGCTCAGGCTAGGAAGGAGGGAAGGCGGGGATTGCCACCGAGGAGAGGAAGTGTGCGAGTGACGGGGATCACCATCGAGAGTGGGGAAGTGTGGAGACGAGGATAGCCGTTTGAAAGGTTGGAAGCAGAGGGGTGACGGGGATCACCATCGGGAGAGGTGATTGTGGCGGAGTGATGGGGATCGCCGTCAGGAGAGGTGATTGCAGAAAGGTGACGGGGATCGCCGTCTGGAGAAGGAGAAGGAAGGACGGGGATTGCCATCCTAAGAAAGAGAAGGGAAAGATGGGGATCACCGTCCGAAGAAGGAGAGGGGAAAGACGAGATCGCCGTCCGACCGTTGGGTGGAGTAAGGAAAGAGTGGAAAGTATTTTTTTTAAAGCATATTAACCTATATTAGAAAGCATAAGGAGATAGAGAGAATCAAGCCATTTAAAGAAAGGGCGAAGTGGGGTGAAGGAGTGGTTAACGCCTTGAGAGCGTCGGATGAGAGTTGGAGGACAAGGGGAGGTGAACGAGGAATGAAAGAAAACTTAGAAACAATAATTGAAAATACAGAATGTCTAGGAGGCTAGGAATACCTTTGCCAGAGCTCGTCTATAGTGTTGTGGTTGTCATAGAACGGATCCAATTCTCCAATATCTTCACCATTGCCAAGCAACTGTCACTTGGAGGTGATTGCTGATGGTGGCTCCACCAATTCTGCCATTGCTGGGAGCCAGGTGAGATCGCCATCCCAAAATAGACGACTGAAAGTTATCGTGACATCCTCCATGTCGAACCATCTGTACCATTCCACCTCTGGGTCATCAGTCTTCCTCCTTTCGTCAGGGTGCAGGGCGTCCAGGGCTTGATATGTGAGCATTGGCATCATATGGTGGGCAAAATGACATCCATGGACATCGTAATTGTTGAGATCTGCCCCTACCACAATGGTGTCATATCCTGGCTGTGTGGGCCCTTTGACGAAGTGACAATACAATGACCAGGTGAGGGGTTGCCGATCTGGCTTCAAAGTGGAGGAGAAGGCTATCCATGGCTTGACTTCTTCTTTGTACCCGAGGTCATGTCTTGCGACTTGTTTGGAGCTGGCGATAGCCAGGGTCCTGCCCTGGAGATGAGCTCCCAATCCCTTTCCTGGTTCGTAGCCGATTTTAAACATGATGTTTTAGCCCTTGGTGTCTGATGGTGTAGCCCTTTTGGCAGCCGCCACTGATGGAGACACTGTTTGGCGACTAGAAGAGAAAGTATAAGCCCATGGGAAATTTACATAAAAGCACAGAGATGATAGGCTTGTTGGAGGGCCAGACTGCTGGCATGATTTTCTCAATAGCTTCGACGATTATGCATCCTTGGAATGGAAATTTCAAACACTGATGTGCTGTGGAGGGGACTGCCCCTAGCGCTTCAATCCAAAGTTAGCCCAGAATGGCTTTGAAGGTTGGATCAATATCAAGCACATAAAAGTCCACGGTCATTACGAACAGGCCCAGTTCTGCTTATAAGGAGACGACACCGTGGCAGGCCCTCCTGGAATTATCATAAGCCGTAATAGTGGTGGGAGTTGGCTGCAAGCGGCGCTCAGATATGTTACATGACCGTAGAGTGCTGAGAGGACACACATTTATCGATGCCCCTGTGTCAACTAGGGCGGCATCAACGGCCACCTTGTTTATGGTCAATGTCACATAGAGAGGGATTCTTCTAGCCTCGGGAGGAGCTAGCTCACTATCTGCAAAGGTTATTGTCAGCCCCTTGGTAACAATTGATAGGACCGATGGCAAATTTTTAGGATTCATGTCTTCGTTGACCATGACTCTTTGCAGGAAAGTTCTTAAGGCATCCTGATGGGTCTGTGACCTCTTGATTAATTCAAGAATGGAGATCTTTGCAGGAGTCTGATCTAAATGTTTCAGGATATCATATTGGGTCCCTGGGATCGGATCTATCTCTTCGACATCTTGTGGTTGTTGTTGGTTGTTGGAGTTGGAGTTGTGGGTTGGCTAACCCGGCATAGACACGGATGCATTGGGATACATCCGGTGAAACATTCGCCCACTCTGGAGGGCGAGGTTGTGTTGTAGTGGAGGTGGGATGGTGCCAATGATAGATGGCTTGGCTATTATTGGCACTAGCATGGGGGAAGGTGGGATGTTAATGGGTGGTGGATTGATGGGTGGTATGATGAGGGTGTTGTATAGCGGTGAGATGATTGTGGCAACGGTGGGTGTAGTGGAAGCAATGGTGGTGTGGGAGATAGCCAATAATTGGCCTACTTCCTGTTCATCATCATAGGCCCAAGTGGCGGCTGGTGGTGGATGGTGGATGACGGGATTAACTTGAGTAGGTGGTGGAGGTGGTGGAGTAGGTTGGGGATTTGGAGCAGGTTGGTGTTGCGGCATAGGGTTTCGGATTATGCAGAGGTCATGAGCTGGTTGTTGTGGCTGCTGCGGTTGCTGGGGTTGCTGGAACTGCTGCTGGAACTACTGTTGCTGGAATTGCTACTACTGGAACTGCTGCTAGAAGTGTTGTTGCTGTGGTGGTGGCTGCTATCACCTTTGCTGCTGCTGTTGTTGTCTTTGCCCATGTTGATCCCTCAGGGTCTGAATTAACCTCTTCATCTCTGCCCAGTCAATTTGTTGTTGTTCATGGAGATTATATATCATGTCCCTGAATTGAAAGCAGTCTGATACATTGTGCCCTGGGTGGCGGTGATATACACAATACTTAGTTTGATCCAGTGCCATGTTCTAATTGGCCTTCTCCGGAGGGAGTCTAAGGGCATTACGAGACATGAGGGCTGCAAAGATGTCAGATAGACTCTCGGAAGAGGGGGGTACTGAGCTCTCTTGGGACCGTTAGGCTTTCTAGAAGCATAGCCATTTTGAGGTGGAGGGACTTGGTTGTATTGGCGTTGCTCCTGCTGAGGGTTTGATGGGGGGGGGGGGGGGGGGGGTGGGTGGCCTGTTTCCAAGGTTGCGAGGGGAGGTGGGTTGTGAGGTGGCCTACCTATCGGACCTTGGGGGTTGTTGACAGCACCTACTTGTTCATTGGTTTGCACCCCTTCAATGACAAAGCCCTGTGGCTTCTTGGGGTAGCGAGACTTTGGGGTTTCAAACATTGGGTGAATATGCGAGTACTTGAGTGGGTTTGGATAAAACGGGCTCGGCTATAGAGTTGGTGCATGGTGGTTATATCATTCATGGCAAGATGGACCCATAGGTAGGGGTAGCATTGGCAATCAACAGCTTAACCTTGTCCTCCTCTGGTATGGGGCAGTAGACCTTTATAACTAGGGCTCGCCACCGATCAGCATAGACTTTGAATTCTTCGTCTGCCTTCATCTTTTCGGCCACCAGATCTACAAAAGAATATTCGGGTCCAACCTGATCTTGAAACTGTTGCAGGAATCTTTCTTGTACAATTTGAAAATCTTCGGCTTCCTCCAGAGGTAGGGAATAGAACCATTCGAGGGTTGAACCATCTAATGACTTTCTGAACAAGTACGCCATGAGGTGGCAGTCATACTTGTGTGGAGCAGATTCATATACAAAGTCCTTGGGATGCATATAAGGGTCACGTACCCTAGAGTATCGCTTATAGATGAGGAGCTCTGACTGGGGCGGAACCCGGAGATGCTGAAAAGAAGGGAGAGGGATGTCGGCAACCTTCCGGGGGTCCAGTTGTCTTCACAGATCATGAAGTTCCCATTTCATGGACGTCCATTCCGCCAGGAAGTCGGAAGGGGACGAGATGTGGTGAGCGGGAACAAGGGAGCGTGATTGCTCCAAAGAATAAGACCTCTCACGGGGAAGAGTGTCGTGTTCGGCCTGATAATATGAAGGAATTGAGGAGATTTGGGCCCAACCTCCCGTGCCGGAAGGTAACTGGTCTCAGAGAAATAAATGGCCCATGGACGAAGGGGAGCAGGATCAGCTACAGTAGATGGTACATGTGGCGCAGAAGCAACAGGGGCAAAGGAGGTCGCATGCTGAGCAGAGCTATGAGAGGGTGGGGAAAGGGGGCGCTTGCCTTTAGCAGCTACCAGAAATTCCCAAACTTGGGCCGGGCTCAGATGGGGAAGGAGTTGACTGAATTGTGCATGTGGGTCATCCGCCCCGGAAGGAGAAGGGGGCGAGACTGATTATCAACAATAGTAGGAGGTTGGATCTGCCCCGTGAGGGTGGCCGCAGAGGGTTGGGCCACATCCTCCAGAAGCTCAATGGGCAGACAATCACCAGTAAGAACACGGAAAATGGTCCATACCGAAAAGAGGATTATGGTATAATACAATGGTTTGGGAAGATGACTCGATAAACCTAGACAAAGACGCATACACTACCCCTAAGCAATTAGGGGAGACGACACGACCAACAAACAAAACCTAGACTCTAACACACAAGAACGGACAGTAAGATAAGAGGGAGTATATCAAGCAAGCACCCAAGTTGACATGATTATCGTTAAGATTTTAGGGTTCGCACTTAGCCTTTAATGGATTAATTAATGAGATTGCACTCGACCAAATAGGACCCTAGTAGGTGGGTACTCGAGTACTCCGGTGTAACTAAAGAGAAAGTACACAACTCACACGTAGAGCGGCCTGAACTAGGGGGACAACGGGTACAACCAGCCCGGCAACCGCAATGTGCATATGACCACGGGGACTTACGGAGGCCCTCGGTAGCAGGCCCTGGTCAGCCCACGAGTACTCGTGGGTGACAGGGTCTCCACTACCAAGGAAGAATCTTATTTACACGAAACAATAGTGTATGCATGAGCCTATGTGCACTGGGGTGCATGTAAATTCTATCCTAAACTAACAAATAGCAACTAATATGTCTCTACTGAAGTCACGACAACCAGATCCGTCACGACCTTATCGCGACCGAGGGTTCGTGTTGAACCACTTTTATATTTTACCCTTATATTTTGGTGATAACAAAACTTATGATTAATTAAATATTATTAAATATATTTAATATCATGTTCTCCTAATAAATATAAATATTTTGGTACTATCACTATGTGATTTGCACTGAAAAGTCAAATCAATGTCTATTCAATATACATCGATTTCTGTTCACAGTGCCACATCGATTTCACACTAAAAACGATTCGATAAGTTATACAACGATTTGATCGTGTAACGATTCATTAAGTGAAACAATCGATTTGATCGCTGTAACGATTTCATAAGTTAAACATCGATTTCATAAGTGAAACATCGATTCGCCTCAAACATCGATTTGCTTTCACTCAAACAACGATTTGATTGTTGTAACGATTCGATAAGTGAAAACAACGATTTGCCCAACGATTTGATAAGTGAGCATAACGATTCGATAAGTTACACAATGATTTGATCGTGTAACGATTCATTAAGTGAAACATCGATTTGATCGCTGTAACGATTTCATAAGTTAAACATCGATTTGGTCTCACATCGATTTCATAAGTGAAACATCGATTCGCCTCAAACATCGATTTACTTTCACTCAAACAACGATTTGATTGTTGTAACGATTCGATAAGTGAAAACAACGATTTGCCCATCGATTTGCCTATATTTATAATAACGATTTTCTTTCACTTAAACATCGATTTTGCCCAAACATCGACTTCATGTAAACATCGATTTCCTTTATATTCAGATGTTTTAAATATGTTTGGCGCCTAATGAAAAGTCAAAAATGTCTCTGAAAGAAGATCTTTTTTTGCTTATCTCTCTAGATCTCTTTTCCTGCCAACGAAAAAGAGGTTACTTACTACTTCTGGGTGGTAACAGGAAACATAGAGGTATGAACCTTTTTGACAGAAACACTCTTTTATCTAAACACTTTCTTCTATGCTTGCAGACCTCGAAGACCACAAAGTGGCTGACAGTCTGAAGAAGAAAAAGAACAGAAAGATCAGCAACGACTAGAAGAGTTCCAATAGATCTCTTCAACGGATCTATTCAAAAGCCTCTCATATAAAAGATGAAGCAAGGCTGAAGAAAAGTAAGAGAGCTTTCCTGAATATCTTTGAAGAAGTGTACATCCTGTGATGAACCTCAACTCCACATATACTCAAAGAAAGAGAGAAGAGCTCGAGCCAAAATCAAGAGAAGCTTTTCATAGCAGAAGTCTTCAAAAGCTTTCAAGCATTCCTCTCTTCCATTCTCCCTGTGCTCACTGTAATTCTTGAGGAGAGTCCTTCGCTGAGAGTTTTTGGTTAGAGTCCATTAATGTAAAACTCTCAGTATTGTTCTTTCTTTTCTAAGAAAGATCTTTTCTAGCTGTAGGACTGTATACAATGTAGAACCTAGCTAGGGGTTTGTGTCTAGTAGAACCGCACTGGGGTTTGTACCATGAGGTTGACTTCTTGACCTGTAAGAGAAGTGGGCTGCCTTCTTGCCCGGGAAAGAGAAGAAGACCAGCTGAGGTGCTGGTGTTGTATTGTCCTTGAGGGGGACTGTACCCTTAGTTAGTAAAATCCCAAGAGATTGCGTGGGACTGGACGTAGGACTTCCATGTGGGAAGGGCCGAACCAGGATAAATTTCTTGTGTCCTTTGTGTGATTATTTATTTGCTTCCGCACTGCTACTCTCTATCACAGTTAACTAACCAAACTTTTAAGTGATAAGTTTCTGTGTTTAAGTTTCTATTTCAGATTTCAAAAAAACCTATTCATCCCCCCCTCTAGGTTAGCTTGCTGCCGTACCAAAAGGGCCAACAAGTGGTATCAGAGTGAGGTTCTCTGATCAATCAAGAAGATCCAATGATCGCAAAGAAGATCCATGGCAGCTCAAGAATTTGCAGAAGGACAATCAGTCACCAGACCTCCATTCTTCGATGGAGAGGACTACCAATATTGGAAGATGCGAATGGAATGCTTCATTCGAGGCACAGACTTTGATCTGTGGCAGGTAATAGAGGTAGGTGATTATGTTATTATTCCTGCTGAAGGTACTACTGCTATTACAGCAGCAGATAAAATAAAATTATCTTTAAACTTTGAGGCTAAGAATTATTTATGTTGCGCCTTATCTAAAAGAGAATTCAGTAGAGTATCTGCATGTAAATCTGCTAAAGAAATATGGGATAAACTACAAATAACTTATGAAGGAACAGATAAAGTAAAACAAACTAGGATAGATATTCTTGTTTCGCAGTATGAGCAGTTTAAAATACTTCCAACGAAAATATTACTCAAATGTATAATAGATTTTCAACCATAGTAGTAGGTCTAAGTTCTCTTGGTAAAAATCTTTCTGATGAAGAAACTGTCAGAAAAATACTTAAATCTTTAACTCTTTCATGGACCTCTAAGGTCACTGCTATTGAAGAAGCTCATGATCTAGCCAAGTTTTCCATTGATAAATTAATTGGCTCTCTCATGGCACATGAAATCAATATGGAGCGGCTATCTGAAAGCTCTTCCAAGAAAAAACTCACTAATGCCTTTAAAGTTGCAGCTACTCCTTCCATCTCTTCTTCTTCTTCTAGTTCAAAAAATACAGGTTCTGAAGACAGTGTTGTTGATGAAGTTCTATCCAAACTTCAGAAGATTCTCAAGAAGAAGAAAAATGGATCAAGAAGGATTCAAAAGAAAGAGAGAAAAGAAAAAGAACCAGCCTGCTATGAATGCAGAAAACCTAAACATCTAAGACCAGATTGTCCTAAACTAAGAAGACTGGTTAAACCAAAAAGTCCAAGAAGCATCACAAGAAATTCAAAAGAAAAGCCATGGCAGCTGCTTGGGAAAATGAAGAGGCCACTAGCTCAGAATCATCAAGCTCTGAATCGGAAAAAGAGCAAGTAAATCTAGCCCTCATGGTATGACTAGATGAGGTACATTCTAACTCGTCTTTTAATTCTTGCACAGATTCAGAATCTGAAGATTTAGAACAAGTGTTTAATGAACTTTATGATAAACACAAGGTTGTTGTAAAAGAATTAAAAATTATCAGAGCAACCTTACTTGTTTGTGAAACACTAATTCTGATCTTAAATCTGAAATAGAACAATTAGAAAACAATTGAAAGAATGTAAAGATAATAATTATCTTTTAAATGAAGATTTGAAAAGCAAGAATGATGAGATGTTAGAGTTAGAAGAAAAATTAAAACTATAACTGAAGAAAATCTCTATTTAAAAGAATCAGTTAGAAAATTAACTAGAGGGAAAACATCTTTAGCCCTATGCTCAAAAGGGTCAAAATCTAGAAATAATAAACAAGGGCTTGGTTACATACCTCTGGAAAAATGAAAACATTCCATAATTCTAGGAAAATATCCCTTACCAAAATTTGTAAAAGAAACCAAAATGCCTTAGAAAAAGGTACTTGAAATAAACAAGCTTTATCAAAAGAAAAGGTTTCTAAAAATAGTGTCCTAAACAGGCATCACAAAGATAATCAGAACTGCAGAACAAACTATATTCATTGCTGCTCTCGTTGCAATAAATTAGGACACACTGTAAACACCTGCACAACAAGGCACTTAGTATGGATCCAAAAGGTTATTTTCATGCATCTAACCATCAAGGACCCAAAAAGATTTGGGTACCTACTTCTGAGTAGTTTATTTGCAGGATAGCCTTGGAGCATCAGGAACAAAGGATGCTCAAGGTAAAGGTGACTGCCAACTCTTCATCCATCTCTCATCTGAAGAGGGAGTAGTCACAAATATTGAATTTTATATTGCTACTAATAATGTTTGCAAACTTTTCTTAAGATCTATGCAGATAAAAATCTTGAAGACTTGACAAACAACTAGTCAACAAGTCGACTCAAGAAGATCAATAGGTCGACACACCAAGAAACACCTGTCGACAAACAAGTAAAGAATCATCAAGAGGACCCTCGTTGTCAGGGGGAGCCTTATGCTCAGGGGGAGCATACACTAAGGGGGAGTTATTCAGTATCGTCTATCATTGTTGAACCCATCAATGGTAAGAAATTTTCAAAGGAGAGATCGCATGGTAAGATCCTTCCTTTTTGGTTAGTGACAAAAAGGGGGAGAGTATGCATTATCTATGAATTTTCTGTATTTTCTATGCTTTAAGTATTTTTGTTAGAAAATTCTCATAAATTTTGTCATCACCAAAAAGGAGGGATTGTTGAACCACTCTTATATTTTACCCTATATTTTGGTGATAACAAAACTTATGATTAATTAAATATTAAATATATTTAATATCATGTTCTCTTAATAATATATAAATATTTTGGTACTATCGCTGTGTGATTTGCACTGAAAAGTCAAATCTATGTCTATTCAACATACATTGATTTCTGTCACAGGGTCACATCGATTTTACACTAATAACGATTCGATAAGTTATACAACAATTTGATTGTGTAACGATTCATTAAATGAAACATCGATTTGATCGTTGTAATGATTTCATAAGTTAAACATCGATTTGGCCTCACATCAATTTCATAAGTGAAATATCGATTCGCCTCAAACATCGATTTGCTTTCACTCAAACAACAATTTGATTGTTGTAATGATTTGATAAGTGAAAACAACGATTTGCCCAACGATTTGATAAGTGAGCATAACGATTCAATAAGTTACACAACGATTTAATCGTGTAACGATTCATTAAGTGAAACATCGATTTGATCGCTGTAATGATTTCATAAGTTAAACATCGATTTGGTCTCACATCGATTTCATAAGTGAAACATCTATTCGCCTCAAACATTGATTTGCTTTCACTCAAACAACGATTTGATTGTTGTAACAATTCGATAAGTGAAAACAACG
Organism: Colocasia esculenta; assembly: GCA_014218235.1. Classification (NCBI taxonomy): domain Eukaryota; kingdom Viridiplantae; phylum Streptophyta; class Magnoliopsida; order Alismatales; family Araceae; genus Colocasia; species Colocasia esculenta. The sequence continues at coordinate 34,486,776 of CM024754.1, forward strand.
ATTTGCCCATCGATTTGCCTATATTTATAATAACAATTTGCTTTCACTTAAACATCGATTTTGTCCAAACATCGACTTCATGTAAACATCGATTTCCTTTATATTCAGATGTTTCAAATATGTTTGGCGTCTAATGAAAAGTCAAAAATGTCTTTGACAGAAGATCTTTTTTTGCTTATCTCTCTAGATCTCTTTTCTGCCAACGAAAAAGAGGTTACTTACTACTTCTGGGTAGCAATAGGAAACATAGAGGTATGAACCCTTTTGGACAGAAACATTCTTTATCTAAACACTTTCTTCTATGCTTGCAGACCTCGAAGACCACCAAGTGGCTGACAGTCTGAAGAAGAAAAAGAATAGAAAGATCAGCAACGACTAGAAGAGTTCCAATGGATCTCTTCAACGAATCAATTCAAAAGCCTCTATATAAAAGATGAAGCAATTGCTAAAGAAAAGTAAGAGAGCTTTCCTGAATATCTTTGAAGAAGTGTACATCCTGTGAGGAACATCAACTCCACATACACTCAAAGAAAGAGAGAAGAGCTCGAGCCAAATCAAGAGAAGCTTTTCATAGCAGAAGTCTTCAAAACCTTTCAAGCCTTCCTCTCTTCCATTCTCCCTGTGGTCACTGTAATTCTTAAGGAGAGTCCTTCGCTGAGAGTTTTTGGTTAGAGTCCATTAATGTAAAACTCTCAGTATTGTTCTTTCTTTTCTAAGAAAGATCTTTGACCAGTTGTAGGATTGTATACAATGTAGAACCTAGCTAGGGGTTTGTGTCAAGCAGAACCGCACTGGGGTTTGTACCAGGAGGTTGGCTTCTTGACCTGTAAGAGAAGTGGGCTGCCTTCTTGCCCGGGAAAGAGAAGAAGATCAGCTGGGGTGTTGGGTGTTGTATTGTTCTTGAGGGGGACTGTACCCTTGGTTAGTAAAATCCCAAGAGATTGCTTGGGGACTGGACGTAGGACTTCCATGTGGGAAGGGCCGAACCAGGATAAATTTCTTGTGTCCTTGTGTGATTGTTTATTTGCTTCCGCCCTGCTACTCTCTATCACACTTAACTAACCAAACTTTTAAGTGATAAGTTTCTGTGTTTAAGTTCTATTTCAGAAAAACCTATTCACCCCCCCCCCTCTAGGTTAGCTTGCTGCCATACCAAAAGGGCCAACAGTTCGATCACGATAACCACAGATTGCAGAAACCTATAGCTACATGCAAATAGTGGAAAAACATACTAACCTAAGGCATAATACAACACGAGAGAAAGTAAACAGTAGATGGAGATTCCCTAGATAGATAGAAACTAATGCATGGATGGAAAATAGTACCAAACAAAACATACCTATGGTCGCGTCCACCTCCTCCAGCGCGACAAGGTCGCGTCCGCCCGATATGTCATGATAGCACCAGTAAACCAACAATGAAAATAAAAGGAAAACCCGAGCCCTAGTAGGGTTCTAGCATAGAAAAATGCATGTATACATGACAAAGCAACATGGAGAAGACATAAGGATGCTTTCAGAAGGAGATCCGAATGGGGGACAGGGGGAGAACGCGTACTTGAAGTCGCGCCCGCCTTTGTGGATGCGATAATGTCGCAGCCGCACGATGCATCTCGTTAGAAACAGAGAACAAAAGAATAGAAAAAACACAGAAGTAACCCTAAAAGGATTCTACTAAATAAATAAACACACCAACATGGCAGGCAAGCAAGTAAGAACGACGAGGCTAGCATTGAAGGTCCCACCATGATCGCTAAAAGGTGTAATCATGGGGTTGCACGCCCCTCGAAACACACAACATGATCAAACGTTCAAAAAATGGTATATATGGATGTGATCACCACCTAACAAGTTGCCCTAAATATGAATGAAAACTAAGGCTAACGTGCTAGGAAAAGGGAGCTGAGAAGCAGGCACTTACTGATGTCGCGACGGGTCTCCCCATCGCGATATGTTGACTGTCGCGATGCCCCGACAGGGCGTGTTCTTCTTGTTGCGACGCAGGTGGTTTGTTGCCCGGTTGACAAGCCCAGAGGGGGGGTGAATGGGTCTTTAAAAATTTTACTTGATTAGTACCTGTACTTAAAACATTCACACAAAAGACGTTCTTCGATGAAGGTTAGTAACAGTTAGTTCAAAGCGCAATCAAACAAGAAAAACAACCACACAACACAAGAATTATCTGGTTCGGACTCCTCTCTTATTAGGAGTCCTATGTCCAGTCCCTGAGCAACAACTCAGGATTCCACTAACTAGGGTACAGTCCCCCTATGGACACTACAACACCCAGCTCAGCTAGTCTTCCTTCACACGAAGGGAATTACACCACTCTGGATACCCACCAGGTCTTCCTTCCACACAGAAGGGAACAACAACACCCTGGAAGCTCTACCAGTCTCTCTTCACACAGAAGGGAACTACAACAGCAAAGGTAAGCAATAAGGACAAGCCCCTAGATCAAGCTTCAGCAGCTAAGATTTGAAGCAGCAGGACTGAGAGTAAAAGATCTAGAAAACACATAAAACTCCCAGAACTACACGAGCTCTCTCAAGATTTTCACTACAGAGTGGTGAGCAAAGAGAAACACTGAAAGGAATATGGTTCTTGGCTCTAGAATTCTATCAGAAGATTTGGATAGCTTGTGCGTTCAAAAATCCTTTTTCTCTTCTGTTCTTCTGTCTTGAATTTATATCTCCTTTTGAAAATTGGCGTTGAAGTAACCGTTGTCTCTTAGATTGGTAGACGTTAGACTGCTTGACATTTGGAGCTTCAACAATCTTTTATCAGTTGAGCATGCAAAGAGATAAGGTCTTCTGGCGTCTATATGGTCCAACGTTGTATGACAGAATGTCTTTAGAACCCTGCACATATTAAATGCTAGAACAGTAGACAGCTAGGCTGTCTTGTTGTCAGTAAACGATGATGTGAGTATTCACAAAATAGCAATGCCAAATAGCTTGTTCTAAAAGATGTTGACAGAATATGCACAATAATAAAAGGATATCATCTGCATGCATGCAGAGATACGTTCTGTCTTCATTAAATGCACAGCAGTCAGACAGATAAGGAAGTCTTTGACTATTCAACGCCTTAAGAGATAAGATAAATATCAATTCGATATAAACTATAAAGTCATTGTCTATATGACTTATGAAATCGTATGAATACCAACAAGTCATTATAGAGAGTAAATCGTTATATTCAACGAAGAAATCGTTATAGACACTTAACAAATCGTTATGAAAAGTAAGTCGATGTGTTCAACGAAGAAATTGTTATGAACACTTCAAATCGTTATGAACTTTAAAGAAATTGATGCGCGAAGCAAATCGTTATGAGCTTAAAGAAATCATTGCGTGAAGCAAATCATTATGAGCTCTAAAGAATCGATGCGCGAAGCAAATCGTTATGACTCTAAAGAAATCGTTGCGTGAAGTAAATCGTTATGAGCTCTAAAGAAATCGTTGCGCGAAGCAAATCCTTATGAGCTCTAAAGAAATCGATGCACGAAGCAAATCGTTATGAGCTCTAAAGAAATCGTTGCGCGAAGCAAATCGTTATGAGCTCTAAAGAAATCGATGCGCGAAGCAATCGTTATGAGCTCTAAAGAAATCGTTATGATGATTAAGAGATCATTGCGATGAGGAAATCGTTACGATGGGCAAATCATTATGATGACTTAAGAAATCGTTGCGATGAGCAAATCGTTACGATGGGCAAATCGTTATGATGACTTAAGAAATCGTTGCGATGAGCAAATCGTAACGATGAGCAAATGTTACGATGGGCAAATGATATACATGAAGGAAATCGTTGTGATTTTCAACTGAAATCGATGTGGACTTAGATAGATACAATCTTGAAATAATTAATGTTTCAGAAATATAATGCTTAGCAATATTGCCTTGATTGACCTTGACCTGGAGTATTTCTTGTACTTAAGACTTA
>CM024754.1:34490822-34538759 GCA_014218235.1 Colocasia esculenta
TCCTCCAAGACTAACTGTCCTCATATGTCCAAACAGATCCATGTGAATTGATTCCAAAGGCTTGGAAGTTGTAACAATTGTCTTGGACTGAAATGAAGTCTTGGTCTATTTTCCTTTTGCACAACTGAGCATACTCCATATTTCTTGATTTTCATTCTAGGAGACCTTCAACCAGATCATGCTTTATTAATTTCTTGATTTTGAGGTGCTTGCATGACCTAGCCTTCTGTGCACAACTCAGACTCTTCACTTTTGGTTGTTGCAAGACACAAATTTACTTCTCTAATTCTGCTAACTGTAGAGTGTACAGTTCTTTACCCTTTGAGCTCAAAAACTATCTTGTTATCTTTCTGGATGATATACTTATCATTCTGAAAATCACTATATGCCCTTTGTCACATAGCTGATAATACTAATTAGTTATGCTTTAGTCCTTCTACATATATAACATCTTCAATCAGATTCTTTTCCTTAGTACCAACTGTTCCACATCCTAGTACTTTTCCTTTTCCATTGTCACACATAAGTTACTTGACCAACTTCACTTCTAAATGTTGTAAATAGCTTTCTATCTCTTGTCATGTGCCCTTGAGCATCCACTATCCAGATACCATTTGGATGCCCTCAGTCGACCCTGCAAACAAAGCTAAACTGTAACTTTTGGTACCCAAATTTTCTTGGGTCCTTGATGGTTAGTTTTAGGAATCCATCTCAAGTGCTAGTGGTACATGTGCTAACAGTGTGTCCTAATTGGTTACAATGAGTAAACACAGATAAAAAGCATTTCTCTTTAGTGTATTATTGTTGAATTTCTATTTTGGTTTGTAAACATGCTGGTTTACCTTTTTAGGATTTTTGATTTCTTTTTCTGCTACAAACTTAGGCGTTGGATATACTTGAGGTCGAATAATTTCTTCTTCGTTTGGTGGAGGGCATACCCTAATACATACTTCTTCTTTCCTGACCTAGCTCTTTGATTCTAACAAATAATGAGGTTTTGCAATTGGTTTTTTATATCGTAGCTTTTAGATAATTATTTTCCTCTTGTAATTTTTCTTCATCTTTAAGTTCCTTAAGATTTGATTCAATTTCTAGGATTTTTGTGTTTTATTTTTTAAGTCTTCACATAGTAACTCATTAGCTCTTTTTGGTTTCATTTAAACTTTTACTTAACCTTTCTGCTTCATTTTTAAGAAAGGTATTACTCTTTTCTTGGTTTCAATAGATTTAGTTTAACTATTTTTATTGTTTCACCACTGTTTTATATTTTATAAAGTTCATTAAAGGCATCTTCAAGACTATCAAAATCGGATTCAGAACAGGAAGTGAATGAGGTTTCTGAAGTTACCTGTTCTAGTCCTGCCATGAGGGCTAGATTTCCTTCTCTTTCTTCTGATTTTGAACTTGTGATCCTGAACTTGTTGCTTCTTCATTATTCAGGTTGCTGCCATTGCCTTCTTTTTGAACTTTCTGAATTATTTTCCTTGCTTTCGTGTCTGATTTTTCAGCTGATCTTTCTTAAGCTTGGGACATTCTGACTTGTAGTGTCTGGCTGATTGCATTCATAGCAGGTAGGTTCCTTCTTCTTTTCTTTCTTGAAGAACCTCTTCGACCAAACTTCTTTTTGTTTGTCAGAATTCTCTGCAGCTTTCTTGAGAGCATTGGCCTCATCATCACTGTCATCTGATTTTTCTTTGGAATCTTCAGATGATGAGGAATCTGCAATCTTCAAAGCATTTTGACATTTTCTTTTTCGAAGAATTTCAGAGAATCTTCCATATTAATTTCATGAGCCTAAGGGATCCTATTAATTATCAATAGTAATTGTGTTAAGTCATGGGCTTCCTATATGGCTGTAACTTTAGGGGTCCATACATTAGTTAGAGATCTTAGGATTTTTCTAACTGTTTCTTCATTAGTTAGGACTTTTCCCAAGAACTTAGTCCGACATTATGTTGAAAATCTATTATACATTTTAGTTATATTTTCATGAGGAAGATTTGGAATTGTTCAGATTGGGATACAAGTATCTATTCTTGTTTGTTTAACCCTCTCTGTAGCTCATAGGTTACTTGAAGTTTTTATCCCACATTTCTTTAGCTGTTTACATGCTGAAAGTCTGTTAAATTCTCTTTTAGACAAAGCCAGCAAAGATATTTTTTTTCTTTGTAATTTAAAGACATGCTTCTTTATTTGCTATTGAAAGACCAGTAGAGGAGGGATCACCAAGAATTTGATAATCACCTTGCTCATTACCTGCCATAAGTCGAAATCAGTACCTCTGATGAAGCATTCCATTCGCATCTTCCAGTATCGGTAATCTTCACCATCAAGAATGGTGCCTTGTAACTGATTGGCCTTCATAGTTGTGAGCTTTGGATGCCATTTCTTCTCAAATCTCTTAGATTCTTTCTGAGAAAACTCGCTCTGATACCACTTGTTGGATTGAAATGGCAAACAAAGTCCTAGATGGGGGGTGAATAGGACTTTTTTATCTTTAAAAATTTCTTCTGAAAAAAGAAAAACACAACACTAATGGATATGTTAGTACTTAGTGTGATGTGTGTGATTCAAGTGTAAACTAGGCGGAAGGAAAACAACACACAAAGAAATGCACAAGGATTTTATCCTGGTTCGGCCCTTTCCACATGAAGTCCGCCTACATCCCAGTCTCAAGTCAACCACTTGAGATTTCCACTAACTGCAACAATTGGCCTTCTCTCACCCTTGAGAGGAATTGATCAAGTGATTCGACTTTTGAGAAAAAAAGGTAATTCGACTAACAGTCGAATACTATGTATTGATTTCTAAGGTGTTCGGCTGTGACAGTCGATATATCAGTCAAATCAAGCGTAAGAAAACATTCGGCTGTATGAGCCGAAGGAGCAGTCAAATGGAGTGCTAAGGATTTATGAAGCATTTGACTGTACCAGTGGGAGTCATCAGTCGAATACAGAGTAAGGAAACATTCGGCTGTATGAGTCGAATGTTTATGCAAAGTTGTGGACTTAGAAAATTTTCAAGTCTTTTGACTGAGTTTCTGAAGGGTCAGATTTTGCAGTCAAAGGCATCAGTCAATTCAGTAGGCTATAGAAGTAGTCTGTGGCCTTAGAATTTTTGAGTGTTCATGAATTTTATCTGTATAGAATTTTGTGGTATATCTACTTTGAAAAACATATATTAAAGATTTGTCATAGAAAAATATTGTTTATAAATATTAAGAAAATCTCTAAATTTCTTAGGGGTAGTTGCTCAAGAGGCTGCCCACTGAACATCTGGCCAAAACACCACTATGCATCCAATAATGTACAATTATGCTCCAACAATGTAGTGTGTGCATAAATAAATATATATACATTCACTATATAAATTACATGCATTACATTATTTATTTAAATATAAATTTTACTAATCTCAATTAAAGATAATAGCATGAAGTAACATACATAATATACATATACACCATAGTTGCATGTATTATGCACGCACACATAAATGCAATACACACACTATTATTTAGGTATCATGCATGTCATAAATAATTTAATGGTTATTGAAATGAGTAGATATCACATGTACAACATTAAACATATATTATGTACATGTACAAAGCATAATTACATACAACATGCATGGATTTACATAAATATAGCATGCTTATAATATTTCGACATAGTATATATGCACCGTCTTATTTAAGTACCATATACTCCATAAACAATTTAACATGCCAAGAATAGACAAATGTCATTTACACAAGATAAACATATACTATTTACATTGATGCGCCATAGTTACGTAAAATATGCATGGAATATATAAATACAATATGCATGAACATATAAATACAATATGCATCTCAACCATAGATAATGCATACACACTTAAATATAATCATGTATAGAAGTAAACTCACATTATTTACAAGATGCATGGTAGTACTTAATATTAAAGCGCAGCATTACTTTAATACAGCATGCATAGTATTTAAATAAGTACATCATATACAAAATTAGCGAATTACTTATGTTCACGAAAAATAATTTATATATACACATTAGCACATGAACAATTTAATAATTATAATATGCAAAGTTTTTATACATGCACAATATTTTATGACAAGTGAATATCGCATGCACAATATAAAATGACAGAAAATTCGGGGTCTCACATTAAATGATGTTTGGAATGGATTCCGGGAGGAAGAAGGGGTCCGACAATTTTGTCTGGAAAGGCGACCAATTGACCCGTCATTTTTTTTTTTTTTTTAACATGATGCCTTGGTTGTCGTGTTTATGTCTTCCGATTGGTGTGTCAAAATCGATTGGTATGAAGGTGATGCTTTGGTCTGTTGCGTTTATGACTTCCGATTGTTGTGCTGGTCGATTGGCTTGACGGGGTCGGGTTGGCCCGTCGCGTTCAAGAGCTTCAGTAATCGATTGGCTTGAAGGCGTCGGATGGTCCCGTCACATTCATGTGTTTCGATAATCTATTGACTTGAAGGCATCGGTGTTGCCCAGCTAGCAGCCCAGAGGGGGGGGGGGGTGGTGAATGGGATTCTTAAAATTTAAGTACCTTCCCGTTCACAAAAATGTTTACACAAAAACCACTTCGATGACTGTTAGTGTTAGTAAAGGAGAATAGCAACACAAGGCAATCAACACACGACATAAGGAATTTATCCTGGTTCGGACCTCCTCCACAGGAGTCCTACGTCCAGTCCCTGAGCAACAACTCATGATTTCACTACCCAAGGGTACAGTCCCCCTCAAGGACACTTACACACCCAGCCGCAGCTGGTCTTCTCTTCACAAACCGAAGAGGAATTCAACACCCTGGATCCCACTAGGTCTTCCTTCTACATGAAGGAAACAAACACCCTGACCCCCCCAGGTCTTCCTTCAATACGAGGGAAATACATAGGAATGTATTCAAGGGATGATACGCCCCTAGATCAGCTTAAAGACCAACGCTCGATCTGAAGCAACGACTGAGAGGGAAAGTTCTACAATGAGGAACACTCTCAGTACATAGAAGCTCTCAAGGTTCTACGAGAGCTAAAGCTTGAACAATGGTGAGTGAGGCTTGAGCTCTTCAGATGCTCGCAGAAAGCTTGTAAAATATTGTGTAAGCGTTGTTGTTGTTTCTGGAGCTTTAGTCTTCTATATATGTCTTTAATTTGAAAATTGAACGTTAAAGTATCAGTTGTTTCTAAGCTCTGGTGTATGTTAGATTGCATGGCGTAGTGGAGCTTCTCTTTCTACAATCTTAGCTTTCCATGCACGCAAAAAGAGAGAGGATCTTCTTTGATGCCCTTTATCTTTCATATTGTCTAATGTTGTATTAAGGTGTTCTGTTAGAGACTGCATGCATTAAATGCTAAAACAATAGACAACTAGGCTGTCTCTTATTGTCAGCCAACGTTTTAAATGATTTTATATAGAAATAGAAGTTCCATTCTGTTCTTCTAAAAGATGTTTCTATTAATAAGCATAAGATGGAAGATATATGTGCATGCATTGTATGATATGTTGTCATAATAAATCATGGATGTGAGAGAACGCGAGGGAAGACATTGACTCTTCAAACTATCTGAGAATAGGTTTGAATATCAAGTCGTTATACACCTGAAATCGATATGATCATGACTTATGAAATCGTTGTGTTTATGAGTCGTTATTCATGTGAATCGTTATGCATTCATAAGCAAGTCGATGTACACACAAATCGTTATGCATTATAACCGAATCGTTGTAGAGACAAATCGTTGACAGTGTCAGCAAATCATTATGAGCAAATCGTTGTTTCACTTATCGAGTCGATATAGTGAACAATCGTTGTTTAATGTATCGAATCGTTACGGCGACCAAGTCGTTATGTACTTAATGAATCATTACATGACTAAGTCGTTGTGTAACTTATTGAATCGTTGTGAGACTTAACGAGTCGTTGTGAAACCGAAATTATTGTGAGAGCAAATCGTTGTTCTCACTTAAGAAATTGTTGTGAGAACAAAATCGTTATGAGCTCGGAATCGATGTGCACACTTATCGAATCGTTCTGAGAGCAAATCGTTGTGATCTCTTAGCGAATCGTTATGAGAGGCAAATCGTTGCGATCTCTTAGCGAATCGTTATGAGAGGCAAATCGTTGCAATCTCTTAGCGAATCGTTATGAGAGGCAAATCGTTGCGATTCCGAAATTGATAAGATACTCATGAAATCGTTAATACCCAAATAGGTAAAACACATAAAGTCGTTATGAAGTGAGAAATCGTTATGACTCTACTGAAATCGTTACATTTCACAGGGAGTCGATGTGTACTTAGAAAATTATATGCCCTGAACTTTAAATTGCTAGTATGAAGAATACTTACTAGTTTAGCTTATTTTTATTGTTAGATTTCCTGTGCTCAAATCTCATAGAAATATGTTAGAGATGCACATTGACTTAGTTTTGTTAATCACAAAATAGATAGTAATTCATTTAATTACATGGGGAAAATCTGATCATCAATCTCCCCCTTTTTGGTGATGACAAAACATAGTAATACTCATAGATATTCTGAAATCAAATTAAGTAACAATTGCGGAATTATGATAAGAAATGTATTTCAGAAATGCTATATTTCTCCCCCTTTTTGTCTTTAAGCAAAAAGATAAAACACTGAGACAAAGAAGAGAGAAAGATAAGAGAAAAAAAAAGAGAATGAGTTCAATGATATTGAGGAGGTACAGGAAGATAGACGGCAGGAGAAGAAGAGAGGCAAACCGGGAAATAATTCCCAAGCCTTAATCTCCTGGTCTTCAAACAATTGTAGAAAAATGCCGTTCTATGGAATAAGATGCACATGTCAGTTATTTCAGATTCACTCTGATAAGGAATCAAACGCTTGATGTATAGCTGCCTCTGATCTTCTAAGAAGAGCGCATATGATCCTTATCAAGAGTGAATATGAAATAACTGCTCTTTCCAAAACTGGCACGCTGAAGGAATTGGTCAATGGAGATAGGATAGAAGATGTTATTGTCCTTCAGTTCCTTCTTCAAGGAGATAAATACTTTGTAGCACTCAACCACTGAAGGTAAGGGTCATGAACTAAATTTATAGAGTTCATGTCCAAAAAGGCTTCAGTTGTAAGAGTAGGTTTGCCTGCTTTGAACAAGGAGCTATTCGTTGAGTCCAGCTGAAGGGCAGACTGATTATAGTGCTTTACCCAGTCGCTGTGAGAAAGCCTTTCACACTCAGAAAGCAGAGGGGCAAGAACTTCAGATGATATGCGCCCCTGATGGAATTCTCTATAAAGGAAACGAGAGAAGGAGGGGAGGCGACCCTGCTGAGCAGAGATTCTTCCCATAATTCGAGCAAATCTTTCAAAAATGATTGGACCAACTGAGGAGTCCATGACCAAAGAATGCAACTTGGGAAGAAAGACTATTTCTAGTATTTTCAAAGTTGCAAAATCTACCTTGAAGGAGCGATTGACAGGATTCTCAATCTTGACCAAAGAAATGGCTCCCTGAAACTGCCCAACTGAACTTCAAGTAACTTGTGGAGATATCGATAGTCATTGAAAAGCTGGAAGTAGCGAGTGAGTCTTACTTCTGTAAGAGAATAGTGGGTCCCCAGATGGCTTGATGATGGATCACAAACCATTTAGATAGGTAAGGGGATGATCCCTGGGTGAAACTGATTTGACTTTGCAAGCAAAATTTTTTGTAGAGAGCCTTGTGACCTTAGCCCATTGTTCTTCAGTCTTGCACTCAGCCATTTGGAAGATTTTGGACTGATCGGCTTAGAGATATGACAATAGGAAGAACACATGAAGATGATCAGTGAGATTGAGATGAGGAAGTCCACAAAGGGTGGAAAGAATGCATTTCTGGAGATATTCTTTATAGATTGGTTTCCTCTTATTTTCAACAGTGAGGGAAAACCAAAAGAGGAGGAAATTTTGGTTCAGAAGGAAAGCAAGAGAGGTGGAAATTTTCCTCTGTTTAGAGACAGGACTGGGAGAATTAGTCATGTGGACATGATTGGCAAGCGCTAGAGTTTGCGCTCAAGTTCATCCTCAATTTATTGGAAATGCACTAGCAAGTTGTGCACTTTCAGGAATAAAAGCAATAAAGGAAGGAGGAGGTTGAGGATGAAGGAATGATGAACTAGTATGAGTAGGAATGGTGGATGGTTCAGAAGATGGAGGACCAGATGAAGATGAAGGTCCAGCTGATGATGAGGCTGGAGGATCTTCAATGATAGGAGGAGGAAGAAAAATGAAGAGGAGGTGGTAGGTGATGAAATGGATTGAGAGGGAAAGGGAGTGGAGAAGGAGAGATGGTGCGAGGCTGGCTGTTTGAAGGTGATGGGTGATGGAGGTGCTGTGGAGGAAGAAGGTGGTGAAGAAGGGGCTGGTGTTTGACTTTTCTGCAATTGGCCCGGATGGCCCTGCTGGCTTTTCTGGAGGTGGCCCTGATGGCCCAGAAGGAGTATGGGGGCAGAAATTTCAGTCACAAGCTTTTTGATACTACCAAACTCACTTCTCATCCATCTAAAACTTGCTTGACCATTCCAAAATTTTTCAAAGATTGTATCTCAGAGGTCAAGGCTCCAATCTCCTTGGCTGCTGAACTCTGGCTAAGAAAGATTGACTGGATATCCGATTGCATTGAGCATAGAATTTTGCCTTGCTCATCCAGTCTTTGATAATAGGCTTCATATTTATCTTCAGCTTCTCTTCTTTTGATGTGGCCGCCAAGTAAGGAGAGGAGTTTCCTGAGCCACTTCTTTTCCTTTATCTTCCCTTGCCCTAGCATCGGGCTCCAGAACATCATCACTTTCATCTGAGGCATTTTCCACAATGCCTTCTCTGAACTGATCAACATTGGGGACATTAGCTGTGTGCTCCCCCTGAGAAGCTGCTTGCTCTTCAACAACTTGCTCCCCCTGAATGGGAGCTTCCTCCATCACCACATCTGCAGTGTGGCTTGATGCCACAACTTCTTCTTCAGGAGCGACCTCTGGCACACTTTGAGTGCTTGGAATGGAGTCTAGCACTCTTCTGAGGACTGACCCTACCATAGAAGTTGGAGGGGCAATCACTTGCAATTGCTCGACAGGTTCAAGGTGCTCAGGAGGAATATCCTCTAATCTGCTGCTCTTTGCTGGTGCTGCTGCTAGTTCTGCTACTGCTGGTGCTTCTGCCCTGTATCTACTTGCTCAATTGCCTCTTCCTGAACTGTTGTTGCTGCTACTGCTTGCTGGACCTCTTGGGCTTCGCCGATGATGGCTTCACCCTCAGCCACTGAAGTCTTGGTCCATACCATTAACCAGAGAGAATTGCTCTTTTTCAAATTTCTGCTGCGGATTGCCTGCCCCATCTTCTCTAGCACTGCTCCAGACAAATTAATACAAAATGTTGAAAAACCTGGTGAGTAGGTGAGCATATGGAAGGGACACATTTAATTTATTCTTTTTGTCCCAAATCTGAGCAGATGCAAACTTCATTCTTTCCAAAATAACTTCTGCCAAGTTTATTTCTTAGTTCTGGATGGTCCAGAACATCATATCCGAATCTGCCTTAGTACAGGTTGAGAAAGTGGCGCTTCTGGGGACCAGAATCTGACAAACTATAAAGTGCAGGAGGCGGTTGAAGGCGTTCATCTGGTTGATATCTAACTTCCATCCTTAAGCTTAAACTCGGGACCAATAATCCCTAATCCCTAGCCTGGGTGTCCACAGTGTGAACCCCACTGTGACCGGTGGTGCAACTGCCAAATAGAGACTCCAAAAGAGCATATGTGATTCTATATGGGGTTCCTTTGACAGATGATGTCAAGGACCCGTCATCCTCAATCTTCAGGCACACATAGAAAGATTTGGCGAGGTCTGGGTAACTTACCTCTGATAGAGTTGCTATCTTTGACCACTCATCTTTTCCATTGCTGCAACAACACTGCCCATTCCATTCTTCTGCAAATTTGCAACGTCTACAACCTTATTTCCACAAAGCTTCGTCTTCACTAAGGTAAATCTTTCTTGCTGCTCTGCAGTGAGAAACTCGCTTCGTAGCCCTCGACGCTGCGGAAACACCAGAAGAGGCCATGGAATTGAATGGGGAAAGTTTTGGATGATTGGAAGGAGAGGTGAAGTAGAAACCCTCAAGAAATTTCTCGCGGGAAGGAGTTGGAAGCTGAAATCTCAGAGAGTCGATGCCGGAGTCGATAGGGTATCGCCTCAGGTAGATAGAGGGAGATGAAGGTGGTATGTGAATCGTTGCCACACAGATTTCGGGATATATGAATTAAGGATAAAGTGACTTTTCGAAATCAGAGGCGCCATAAAGATAGAAAACGACAAACTGACTAGTTCGAGAGAAATAAAACCTTATAAATAACGAACCGTCAAGGATATTAACAAACATGCAATATTTATGGAATTTTGCTTAAATTCAAGGAGGAAAGTAATTGATGTTCTGAAAATTAATATTTTAGTTTTCATACAGATAATCTTTCACAATTTGCACATGCCTAGTTCCCTTCTAAGAGATGTAAATCTCTCTTCAGGTAAGGCCTTTGTGAAGATATCTGCTAACTGATTATTAGTATCAATGAAAGAAAATCTATGTTACCATTTGTTACATGATCACGAATGAAATGATATCTAACCTCAATGGTTTAGTTCTTGAGTGCTGTACTGGATTCTTGGTTAGATTTATTGCACTTGTGTTGTCGCACAATAGTGGAACTGTCTTGATCTGGAGTCCATAATCCTCAAGTTGTTGCTTAATCCACAGGAGTTGTGTACAACAACTTCAGCAGCCACGTACTCAGCTTCAGCTGTAGACAGTGCCACTGAATTTTGTTTCTTTGAGGACCACAAGATCAGACATCCTGCAAGAAATTGACAACATCCACTGGTGCTTTTCCTATCTACCTTGCATCCAGCGTAGGCAGCATCAGAATAAACACTAAGTTGATTTCACATGACTTTGGATACCATAAACCTAAATCATGGGTTTTGCTAAATATCTAAAAATTCTTTTGACACTAATTAAATGGGATTCTTTAGGGTCTGCTGATACCTAGCACACATGCATACGCTAAACAGTATATTAGGTCTACTGGCAGTTAAGTAAAGTAAGGATCCTATCATACCTCTGTAAACCTTTTGGTCTACATTCTACCTTCCTTGTCACTGTCTAACCTTGTTGATGTGCTCATGGGCATTGACAGTGGCTTGGCATTTTCAAATCCAAACTTCTTTAACAACTCCTAAGTGTACTTGGCTTGATAGATAGGTTGCCTTCTTTTCCTTGCTTGATTTGCAATCCAAGGAAGTAGTTAAGCTCCCCCATCATGCTCATTTCAAATTCTCCCTGCATAAGCTCTTCAAATACTTGCAAAGAGATTCATTAGTAGAACCAAATATTATATCATCAACATATATTTGAACAAGAAGATATGTTTGACTTTAGACTTAATAAATAATGTACTATCTACTTGACCTCTAATGAAACCATGGTTCAATAGAAATGCACTTAAACGTTCGTACCATGCTCTTGGTGCTTGTTTCAAACCATATAATGTTTTGTGCATTTAAATACATGATTTGGGAAATCGAGGTCATGAAAACCTGGAGGTTTTCTACATAAACTTCCTCCTTTATGTAACGTTTAGAAAAGCTGATTTAACATCCATTTGAATAATTTTAAATCTAATGCGGATGCATATGCAAGTAAGATTCTAATAGCCTCAAGTCTAGCTACTGGTGCATAGGTTTCACCGAAATCTATGCCTTCCTCTTGGGAATAGCCTTGAGCTACCAGTCTGGCTTTGTTTCTTATGATCACACCAGCTTCATCCAATTTGTTCCTGAACACCCATTTGGTGCCAATCACTGGATGATCGATGGTCTAGGAACAAGTGACCACACATGGTTTCTCTTGAACTGATTCAGTTCATCTTGCATGGCTAAAATCCAAGATTCATCAGTGAGAGCTTCATGACTGTCCTAGGCTCTATTTATGAAACAAAAGCTAGATAATCGCAAGGATTACATTACCTCTTGTCCTTACCCCAACAGATGGATCACCAATGATATTTTCTGGTGGTGATCTTTCTTATGTCTCCATTCTTTTGGAAGATTATCGTGGGTTTATCTTTTGTTGCAGGTCTTCCAAAGGTGGATCTTCCTTGTCCTCGATAGATGATTTCTTTAATTTCTTGGACAATTCATTGTATCATCAATATCACTATCGACTTCCTTCTCAAGGAAGAGTTAGTTTCATCAAAGATAATATGTACTGATTGCTCAATTAATAAGGCGTTTATTAAATACTCTATAACCTTAGGTTTAGAGGCATACCCCATGAAGATACATTCATCTGATTTAGCATCTAGCTTACCGAGGTCTCTTTTGCCGTTGTTGTGGATGAAACATGGACATCCAAATGTCCTAAAATGACTGATCTTCGGCTTCTTTTCTTTGTATAGCTCATATGAAGTCTTCTTCAGGATTGGCCTGATCATAACTCGGTTGATGATATAACATGCTGTATTGACTGCTTCGGCCTAAAAATACCTTGGCATATCATATTCTGACAGCATTGTCCTTGCCATATCCAATAGAGTTCTGTTCTTTTCAACAACTCCATTTGTGCTGGTGTCCTTGGTGCTGAGAAATTGTGCTCTATGTCTTGATCATCACAAAACTTAGCAAATCTCTAATTTTGGAATTCTCCTCCATGGTCCAATTGAATGCTAATAATACTATACTTCTTATCCTTCTGTACCTTCTTGCTGAAGCTTACAAAACTGTCAAAAGTATCATCTTTGTGTTCTAGGAAAGAAACCCATGTAAACCTGGAGAAGTTGTCTACAATAACAAAACCAAAATTCTTTCCTCTAAGACTTGTGGTTCTCATTGGCCCAAATAAATCTATATGTAGAAATTCTAAGGGTTTTGAGGTTGTTACCACAGTCTTTGACTTGAAGGATGACTTTGTGTGCTTTCCTTTTGCACATGGCCCAAAACACCATCCATTCTTGTGCTAACTTTGGGTAGGCCTTCCACCAAGCTTCTTTTGATCAACTTTCTCATGCCATCCAGACTGCATTGGCCAATCTTTTGTGCCACAGTTCAGTTGACTACTCTTTGCTTGCGGCCAGACAGATATCCTGATCTTTTAGTTCTTCTAGGTAAAGTACGTACAAGTTCTTTTCTTTGTTGGCTTCAAAGATGACTGCACCATCCTTCATAATGCTGCACTTTGACTCTTGAAATCTGATTTGATGTCCTTTGTCGCACAACTGGCTAATACTGATGAGGTTGTGCTTCAGTCCTTTGATGCATAACACCTCTTCAATCACTGTTTTGCCTTTGCTATCTACTGATCCACTACCTATCACAGTCCCTTTTCCATTGTCTCCATAGGTGACTATGCCTTCTTCAGCTTCTAGATGTGAGAATAACTTTCTGTTTCTAGACATGTGCCTTGAGCATCTGCTATCCAAATACCATTTAGATGCTCGAGGGTTTTTCTGCAATGAAGACACTAAGCTTTAGGTACCCAAGTTCTTTTGGGTCCCATTGGTTAGTATCATCCATTTTCTTCTTAATTATCCACTTTTTATGTTTAGTTGGGCATGTCATTTTAATGTGACCTAACTTGTTGCAATGACTACAACATGATATTCTAGTTTCTTTTCATTCGGAATGTAATTTATATGTTGTGTCTGTTCAGCTGTAAACTTTGGTGTTGGATATGTGTAGGATGTATTATTATTTCTTCATTTTCTAGAGGTGTGTATCCTACGCCATATTTTTCTTTCCTGATCTTCTAGCTCCTTTTATTATTAATGATGTTTTACCATTTGTAAGTTTTTCTAACATGCTTAATAGTTTTTATTTTCTACGGTTAGAGTGTTAATCTCCTTTTAAGTTCATCTGGAGTTTCCTGTTTTTCTAATTTAACTATCTGTTTATTTTTATTCTTCAGATCTTCACATAACAAATCGTTTCTTTATTTTAGCTCAGAAAATATTTTTCCATTTGCTCATTTTCTGACTTTAAGTCTGAGTTTGTATTTTCTAGGCATGCGATGTTTTTCTTATTGACTCTTAGTGATTTACATACTTCTTTATATTTACAGTATAGTTCATTAAAAGCTTCTTCCAATTTTCAGAATCTGAATCATTACATGAAGAAAAAGATGAGTCTGAAGTTACCTTGTCTTCGATGTTGGCCATGAATGCCAAGTTGGCTTCTTCTTCTTCTTCATTGCTCGAGCTTGACTCGCTGTCTAAGTCACTGTTGTTGTCCCAAGCTGCTGCCATGGCTTTCTTCTTGAATCTTCTCAGTTTTCTTGAACTGTCCTTCTTTCTGAATTCAACTTTCTTGAGCTTCGGACATTCTGCCTTGATATGTCCTGGCTTCTTGCATTCGTAGCAGATTGGTTCATTTTTCTTTGTATCTTTGACTTCAGACCTTTTGAAGTCTTTCCCTTCTTGAAGTATCTCTACCGGACTGATATTTCTTTTTCTTAGCTAATATTCTGTAATCTTCTGGACAACATTGCTTCTTCATCTTCACTGCTGTTCATGCTCTCTTGGCTATACGATTCTTCCTTGATTCATCTTCTTCTGCCTTGAGTGTGTTGGAATGCTTCTTTCGGCTGGAGGATTCTCCCAACCTTTCCAATTTATCTCATGGGCCATGAGGGACCCAATGAGCTTCTCTAATGACATTATCTTCAAGTCATTAGCCTCCTCTATTGCTGTAACCTTTGGAGTCCAAGAGGCAGGTAGTGATCTGAGTATTTTCCTCACCATGTCTCCCATCTGATACGTCTTACCAAGACCAGCTAACCCATTAGTGATGTCAGTGAACCTGCTATACATCTGTGTGATTGTTTCACTGGATTGCATCTGAAATCTTTCATACTGGGTTAGTTTCTTTAACCTTGTCAGTACCTTCGTATGTAATCCTTAGCTTTTCCCACATTTCCATAGCGGATTTGCAGGCAGAGATCTGTTAAACTCCTTCTTGCTAAGAGCACAACATAGGATGCTCTTGGCTTTGCAGTTTAAAGAGATCTTCTTCTTTTCGTCTTCAGTCCACTTGTCCTTTTGTTTGTTACTAAGAGATCTCCTTCTTCTACGATGGACCAAATCTGATAATCGAGCCCTTGAAGGAAGAACTCCATTCTTTTTTCCAATAAGTGTAGTCGTCACCATCAAACAACGGTGGCCTGTTGACTGACTGACCTTCGAAGTGACCTTGGGCTGCCATTTGATCTTTTCTCTTGAGATCGTTGGATCTTCTTCTTTGTCGAAGAGACTAGCTCTGATACCACTGTTGCCCAACTAGCAAGCCCAGAGGGGGGGGTGAATGGGATTCTTAAAATTTGTACCTTCCCTGTCACAAAAGCGTTTACACAAAACACACTTCGATGACTGTTAGTGTTAGTAAAAGAGGATAGCAAACACAAGACAATCAAACACACAACACAAGGAATTTATCCTGGTTCGGACCTCCTCTCCACAGGAGTCCTACGTCCAGTCCCTGAGCAACAACTCATGATTTCACTACCCAAGGGTACAGTCCCCCTCAAGGACACTTACACATCTAGCCGCAGCTGGTCTTCTCTTCACAACCTGAAGAGGAATTACAACACACTGGATCCCACCAGGTCTTCCTTCTACACGAAGGGAAACAAACACCCTGGACCCCCAGGTCTTCCTTAACATGAAGGGAAAATACACAAGAATGTATTCAAGGGATGATACGCCCCTAGATCAAGCTTAAAGACCAACGCTCGATCTGAAGCAACGACTGAGAGGGAAAGTTCTACAATGACGAACACTCTTAGTACACAGAAGCTCTCAAGGTTCTACGGAGAGCTAAGAGCTTGAACAATGGTGAGTGAGGCTTGAGCTCTTCAGATGCTCGCAGAAAGCTTGTAAAATATTGTTGTAAGTGTTGTTGTTGTTTCTGGAGCTTTAGTCTTCTATATATGTCTTTCAGTTGAAAATTGAACGTTAAAGTATCTGTTGTCTCTAACTCTGGTGTACGTTTAACTGCATGGCGTAGTGGAGCTTCTAGTTCAACAGTCTTTAGATTTCCATGCACGCAAAAAGAGAGGGATCTTCTTTGATGCCCTTTATCTTTCATATTGTCCAATGTTGTATTGAGGTGTGCTGTCAGAGCTGCATGCATTAAATGCTAAAACAATAGACAGCTAGGCTGTCTCTTGTTGTCATTCAACGTTTAGAATGATTATATATAGAATAAAAGTTCCATTCTGTTCTTCTAAAAAGATGTTTCTAATATAGCATTAGAGTAGAAGATATATGTGCATGCATTGCAGGGATATGTTTAGTCGTAATAAATGCATGGATGTGAGGAAACGCGAGGAAGACTTTGACTTTTCAAACTATCTGAGAATAGGTTTGAATATCAAGTCATTATACACCATGAAATCGATATGATGATGACTTATGAAATCGTTGTGTTGATGAGTCGTTATTCATGTGAATCGTTATACATTCATAAACAAGTCGATGTACACACAAATCGTTATGCATTAATAACCAAATCGTTGTAGAGACAAATCGTTATGACAGTGTCAGCAAATCGTTATGAGCAAATGTTGTTTCACTATCGAGTCAATATAGTGAACGAATCGTTGTTTAATGTATCGAATCGTTATGGCGACCAAGTCGTTATGTAACTTAATGAATCGTTACAGTGACTAAGTCGTTGTGTAACTTATCGAATCGTTATGAGACTTAACGAGTCGTCGTGAAACTGAAATTGTTGTGAGAGCAAATCGTTGTTCTCACTTAAGAAATTGTTTGTGTGAACAAAATCGTTATGAGCTCGGAATCGATGTGCACACACTTATCGAATCGTTCTGAGAGCAAATCGTTGCGATCTCTTAGCGAATCGTAATGAGAGGAAACGTTGCGATCTCTTAGCGAATCGTTTTGAGAGGCAAATCGTTGCAATCTCTTAGAGAATCGTTATGAGAGGTAAATCGTTGTGATTCCGAAATCGATAAGATACTTATGAAATCGTTATAATACCCAAATAGGTAAAACACATAAAGTCATTATGAAAGTGAGAAAATCATTATGAAAGTGAGGAAATCGTTAGGACTCTACTGAAATCGTTACATTTCACAGGGAGTCGATGTGTACTTAGAAAAAAATTATATGCCCTGAACTTTAAATTGCTAGTATGAAGAATTCTTACAAGTTTAGCTTATTTTTCTTTGTTAGATTTCTTGTGCTCAAATCTATAGAAAATATGTTAGAGATACACATTGACTTAGTTTTGTTAATCACCAAAATAGATATGTAATTCACTTAAATTACATGGGGAAAACTGATCATCAATCGGTTGTCCCGTCGCGTTCATGTGGTTTCAGTAATCGATTGGCTTAGTGGCGACAAATGGAATCGTCGCATTTTGTGGGTTTATATATCGACTGGCATGAAGGCGATGAGTCGGGCCATCGCGATTCTTGAGGTGACATCTATGTCCATCGTGTTTTGCCTTCCGAAGTGGGTTTAGTTGTGTTGGGCTGTGAAGGCTTTATGTAGGCCTAGCCTTGGTTTTATGGTGTTGTTTTGTGCTTAGTTAGGCCTAATGTTAGCAAGGTATGCTTTAGAGTTAATAATTTAGAGTATGCTTAGTTATTAAAGTTTTATTAATTATGTTAATTATATTAAGCATATGAAGATTTTGTAATTTATGGGTTTAACCGCTTTATTAGGATATGATGGTGTTAAAGACCGTATGATAACCCGTTATAAGCAATTGTTGTATCTCGTGGTTTGTGGTTATAAGATTAAAGGTACTTGAGTTCCGCATGCAGCATGGTTTGTGTGGATGCTAAGTTTGGTGATCTGGCACTTATTCCAAAATGCATCTCTAGTCAGGTACCCCAAGTTCTATGTGAGCCAAGCACGATTGTGTTCGGGATTTGTCCCGGTACTATATGTACTGTTGAGATTTGTGTCGTCTTCCTAGACACCCTCGCTCGTTTGTTGAGTAGCTCGTCCGGCTAAGGGAAAAATGACAATGGGGCAGTAACTCATGTGTTGTAGTTGTGTTTGGTCGCTTGTAGTGCGCTTATAGTTGGGGGACGGACACCAGTAGACGTACTGGTCCTTAGCTAGTCTTGTGTTTCTAGTGCCTCACTTTAGAGAGCTCAGGCCAGAGTCTCTAAAGGTTCCATGCATGGGTCTATAGCGTGTGGTGGTTTGCAGAGTGGTGTTGGTTGGTCTCCACAGATCTTTGACTTTTACAGTGTGGTTGTGGAGCTGCAGTTGGGCCTTTCATCCTTGACTGTGAGATTGAGAGGTGGTTCTTGTGTTGTGTAGTCCAAGTTGGATACTGGCGTCATGAACCAATAGTCTTTACTCGTTTGGCGGCGTCGTTCCTTCCGACTCGAGTTTTCGCCATAGTTGTGGTTGTGAGTGGTGACTCTCTGGTTATGGTTCCTATTCATTCATTGTATGCTTTGCTCGTGGCGCAGTTGCGTTTATGGTTCAGTTGTGGTACCTTGTGGTTTTAGGTACCTGTACCCATTGTGGGTAGTTGGTTGTCGTGGCACGCTGTTTGCAAGTCTTTTCAGGTGTTGAGGTGGAGCGGTGCTCTGGAGGTCTTGTCGTGTGACTTTCCACTTATAGTGCTTTTACCCTTCTATGGGTAGTCATTCGGAGTGTTCTATTGATTTAGTGTGGGGTGGACTAGCTCCTTGTTGACAGTCCCATTACTTTTCGTTAGTAGTTTGTCTGTATGGCTCATGGCGTGGTTGTTAGTAGTTTTCTTGTATGGATCATGGAGCTTTAGATGTCCTAGTGGGATGAATAGGACTTCTTACCTTTTAAAAATTTATCTAAAAATATATAGCACTAGATAGTATCGTTAATACTTAGTGTTGTGTGTGTGAAACAAGTGTAAACTTGGCGGAAACATTCACACAAGTGCACAAAGGATTTATCTTGGTTTGGCCCTTCCAAATGGAAGTCCTACATCCAGTCCCCAAGAACCCCTTGGGATTTTCACTAACTGCCAAGAACACTTGGCCTTTCGATGTTGAAGCAATCAATGTTTAAATATAACAGTAATCGATGTTTGAGACAATCGATGTTCTAGGGTAATCGATGTTGAAGCAATCTATGTTTAAATATAATCGATGTAGAAGCAATTGATGTTAATGTTCAGTAATCAGTGTGATATTAAAATGGTAATCGATGTGTTAGAATAAGACAATCGATATACATAATAGTAATCGATGTTCAGGTGTAAGAGCAATCAATGTTCTAAGGCAATCGGTATGTAACTTCGACTGTAGGGAAATCGTAGTGAGACATCGATTGGTGGCCTTTATATGTCAATCGGTACCTAACTTCGACTTCTTTAGAGTCGCAGTGAGACTTTGATTTGTATCTCACTTCGACTTCTTGCGAGTCGGAGTTGTACATGTTTGTTCATCAATTGATATTATACTTCAATTTTCTAGGAGTCAGAGTGTGACCAGTTTGTTCAACAATCGGTAGCACACTTCGACTTCTTGAGAGTCGGAGTCAGTATGATATATATGTATGTATACATTGTGTACTTAGAAAATTTTCTTAATGAAAGTTGACAGTGTGTCGACACTTAGGCTTAGTGTGTCGACACCAACTAACTGTAAATGATATATAGTAAATACATGTATGCCTTTGTTTTATCCATTAATTTTCATACAAAATAAAGTGTAGTATAATTAAATAAATTTGTTTAACTAAAAAGATTTTGTCATAAGCAAGAACATTAATAAAGCATTCGTAAAAGATAATTGCACAACACTCGTGAGATTGGCAGTTGCTAGTGGTTTGTTGAGAGTTGGTGTGGTTAGTAATGGTATAGTTTATGTGGTTATATCAGTATGCTAGTTTGTTGCAGAAAGGTATAGTAGTCTGAAAGTTCTCAACTGTGGAAAATTGAAGGGATTGTGGTAGAGATTCTTGAGGTATTTGTTGCTTGTGTTAATAATGTTGAGAAGTAAGCTAGATAGTTGGATGGCTAGTGTTCTGAGAGATAGAGATGATTGTATGATTAGAATTGGTTTCAGAAGATGAACAGTTGACTAGAAAAGTAATAGTTTATAGCAGCAGGTTTGAGAATAATGTTGTTACAAGTGGTAATAGTGATAGGAAGTTTGGTATAAAGATCAGTAAAAGTGTGTATAGATGCGAGCAGTCTGTTATAGAAAGAATAAAGGAAGATGAGTGTTGGGTTAAGTTTTCTGAGAATTTTGAAGAACATCTATTCAATTGGAAAGTGGCAATTTATGATGATTCAGTAGAAAGATCTGTCAGGAATTGTAGTATTAAAGATATGATCAGTAATGTTTAGCAGTTGTGCACAGTATGTGGCAAAGAAAGGTAAAGTATGTACTAGAAGAAGATTGAAGCTAGGAATGTTGAAAGTAAGATAAAGTTGTGTAAGTGAGAATAGATAAGGTGGAAAGTGATGAGTAGTATCATGATTTTAAAGATTTGGAATTAGGATTTCTCAGTGGAAAGGATCAGACAGGAAAGGTAAGTTAGTTGAGAAACATATAGAAAGGGGAGGCTGAGCAAAGTTTTGTTAAGATAATATGAGGGTTTGAGTGGAATTGATATTAATAAGTATATCACAGCAGTAGTGTTTTCAATAATTAAGAATAAAGTAGTTATCGCAAGGTAATTGGAAAGGCAGATGCTGAGATTGTAAAACAGTAGTGTGGAATAGAGGGATCAGGAAGGGCAAATCATTGCATTTAAAGAAATAAGTATTCGGATTCCAGGTTTGGCATTGTTCTAGTGAAAGGTAATTGTATACTAAGAAGAGTTACACTATGAATTAGAAAGTTTGAATGGTACAATGAGATTAGTGAGATAAAAGAATAATTAAAGAGAAGCACCTCACAGAGATGGTATTGTGTTTGATGAAGTTGACAGTAAATTTAAAGATCAGCATTATTGATCAGAAGAAAGGATGAATATAGTAAATCATAAGGTGGTTATAGTTAATGGCTAAAATAATGTTCAATAAGAGTTTATATGATAGTACATAATAAGTAATTCCATTGAGTAGAAGTATTCTTTTGTAAGAGTAATTTTCAGAGTTTGATGTGAGAGCAAAGGCAGATTGGTTAAGGAATAAAGAACAAATAAGATTATGACAGGATAAACTAGAAAGAGTAAGTAATGTGTACCATTGAAATTTCTAGAGTCAGTAAGCTACGAAATACAAACAGAAAGGTTTGATTAGTTGGGTAGAGAAGAATTTTGGGTCAGTTAGTAGATAATTGAAAGAGTTAGACAAAGTTATTGGCAGAGCATGTACAGAGTTAGTTAAGCAGTTTTATTTCATGATGGGAGAGTACAATGTCACAGTAATATGAACGAATTATTTTGAAAAGTTATGGATTCAATTTGACTTGTTAACGAGAGAATATTATTCAGAGCAAGAGATGTATGAAAAGAGCATAGTATGATAGCAGCAATATGGCAGAATTCAGAATTTAAGCAGACGACAAAGATCGAATTGAAGCGAAATTAAATCATTAAAAAAGTAGTCCAGAAATTTAG
The DNA here is from genome assembly GCA_014218235.1 of Colocasia esculenta. NCBI lineage: Eukaryota > Viridiplantae > Streptophyta > Magnoliopsida > Alismatales > Araceae > Colocasia > Colocasia esculenta. Next base: position 34,512,455 of record CM024754.1, read on the forward strand.
GCATTTTCCTTCCAATGGTAATTAATTATGTGTCAAGTTCTTATTAGATGGCATTGATAAGCGAATAAAGTCAGAATTGGATTTAGCCAGAGTTAGGATGGTAGCAGCAATGGAAAGAAGTAAAGGTAATAATGAGAGAAAAATTTGTTAAATATTTTGACAAGTATCCGATGTAATTAGAGTGGCGCAGCAGAAGTATGGAAGATTTATGGCCTACATATTCTAGTATTTTTCCAAGATTGTAATATCAGAGATTTGATTAGCTGAGAAATAGAATTTAAGGTTTTGCGAAGCTAATTAAAAAGGCAATGGTGTTGTTGAGAAGACAAGAGTTTAAAGCAGCATAAGTAGATTGATATGAAGATGCAAAGAATTTAGATATAGTGTTGACTTTCTTTGAAGAATTGACAGTTTAGAATATGAGTAAAGTTAAGGCAGAATTACAGTTAGCAATGATAATCAGATGATGGAATATCAATGATACGTCAATACCAAGAGATAATGGATTCAAAGATGGTTTAGTATGGTAGAATAAGTAAAGGTAGTGATTTATGATAAAAGATTGTAAGCAAGCAGAATAGCACTGAAAGAAATGTTGCAGACACAACCAGAAAAATGTGGGAGTAGGTTGAGTCCAAGGAGATAAAGCACAAAAGGCAAGATAGAATTGTTTAAGTTGTGAGGTAAAGGAAGGGAAAATTGAATCAATCAGGGCAGAAAAGCTGTGAAATGAACTAAAGAAAATAGAAAGCAGAATCAGCAAGAAAATGAGCAGAATAGAGCAGTTAAAGTAGAATGGTTTGAAAGGCTAGTGGAGAGAAAATGTATCCTTTCTCGCTTGTGAAAAACTTTATTTCTTTTTATGTGATAGTTCGGCTTGCCGTGGTTTCTTTCCGAATGTTGAGGACGACATTTCTTTTTGGGTGATAGTAATATAAAATCGTGATCGTTCAGATTCTAGTTTATAATGGTTTTGGTGTGGTGCTCTTGGCCAATGTGTGGTCATTGAGCCTTGGTTGTGGTTCTGACGCTTTGTGTGTGTGTGTTGTGGGCCGAAGGTTTTAGCCCAAACAACACACAAGTTTTCTGGTGAAGAAGGCGACGGAGTAGGTCGTCGCATTTTGAAACACGATAGTTTCCCTTGTTGCGTTCATAGAACCGCTCTTCTGGCGCGTGGTTTTGATTGGAAACAGTCTGGTCTGTCACATTTAACATGTTTTAAAGGCGATGACTGTACATGTCACGATTTTGACTCCAGTTTTAATACGACAGTTTCGGGCCAAATAGAGCAGAGGAAGCTCCGTCTGGCCGAGGGGAGTTGTTGTGCGGTGATTTCTTGGATTTTCGGCTGCTAGAGGGTTGCTTGGTGCGATTTTCATGCAAGGAGGGCATCTGAAGCATGGACATGCCGACGGTGTGGCGTTCTTCGTGTTCTTTGAGTTCGTAGGGAGACTTCCTCTTTGTTTTGAATTGATTGAATGGTTTAGAGTTTAGCAAATCATGCTATTGTGGTATGTTGTGGTTTATCTTCCATGTTAAAGGTTTAAATGCTAGTTTAAATGATGTTTGGAATGGATTCCGGGAGGAAGAAGGGGTCCGACAGTTTTGTCCTGAAAGGCGACCGATGGTCCGCCGAGTTTTGATTTGAACGTGACGCCTTGGTTTGTCGCGTTTATGTCTTCCGGTTGGTGTGTCAGAATCGATTGGTATGAAGGCAACGCTTTGGTCTGTTGCGTTTATGACTTCCAATTGTTGTGTTGGATCGATTAGCTTGAAGGCGTCGGGTTGGCTTGTCACGTTCATGAGCTTCGGTAATTGATTGGCTTGAAGGCATCGGGTGGTCCCGTCATGTTCATGTGTTTCGGTAATCTATTGGCTTGAAGGCGTCGAGTTGTCCTGTCATGTTCATGTGGTTCAGTAATCGATTGGCTTGGTGGCGATGAATCGAATCATCGTAATTTACGGGTTTATATATCGACTGGCATGAAGGCGACCAGTCGGGCCGTCGCAATTCTTGAGGCAACGTCTGTGTCCATCACTTTTTGCCTTCCGAAGTGGGTTTAGTTGTGTTAGGTTGTGAAGGCCTTGTGTGGGCCTAGCCTTGGTTATAGGGTGATGTTTTGTGCTTAGTTAGTGGACCTAATGTTAGCAAGGCATGCATTAGAGTTAATAAGTTAGAGTATGCTTAGTTATTAATGTTTTTTTAATTATGTTAATTATATTAAGCATATGAAGATTATGTAATTTATGGGTTTAACCACTTTATTAGGATATGATGGTGTTAAAGACCGTATGATAACCCATTATAAGCAATTATGGTATCTCGTGGTTTGTGGTTATAAGATTAAAGGTACTTGAGTTTCGCATGCAGCATGGTTTGTGTAGATGTTGAGTTTGGTGGTCCAGCGCCTATTCCGGAATGCCTCTCTTGTCAGGTACCCCAGGATCTCTGTCAGCCAGGCACGGTTGTATTCGGGGTTTGTCCTGGTACTGTGTGTACTGTTGAGGTCTATGTCATCTTCCTAGACACTCTCGCTTGTTTGTTGAGTAGCTCATTCGATTGAGAGAAAAACGGAAATGGGGCAGCAACTAGTGTGTTGTAGTTGTGTTCAGTCGCTTGTAGCGCGCTCGTGGATGGGGGACAGACACTAGTAGACGTACTAGTTTCCAGCTAGTCCTGTGTTTCCAGTGCCTCACTTTAGGAAGCTCAGGCCAGAGTCTCTAAAGGTGCCAGGCATGGGTCTGCAGCGTGGTGGTGGTCTGTAGAGTGGTGTTGGTTGGTCTCCATAGTTCTTTGGCTTTTGCAGTGTGGTTGTGGAGCTGAAGGTGGATCTTTCATCCTTGACTGCGAGATTGAGAGGTGGTTCTTGTGTTAGGTTTTTCGGGTTGTATATTGGCATCATGAACTAGTAGTCTTTACCCACGTGGCAGCGTCGTTCCTTCCGACTCGAGTTTTCCCACAATTGTTGTAAGGCCCTCGAAATTGTTGCATTATTGTATTGCATATAAATAATTCATGTTGTGTATGTACGTATGTAGATATCTACGTAAGTACTAGTTAGTATACTATTGTGTGCATGTGTATGATTAGATGTAAATAATGTATGAATGGTATGATGGTAGTGTGTACATGATAATACATACATATGGCATGTATATACGTGTAAGTTTGTATGGTTTCTGCATGTTTTAGAGTTCTGGCCGAAGGCCAGATTGGCGTCAATATCAACAGACGTCGATGTGGTGTCGGCGTCAACCATATGGACCCAACACTACCCTAGCGTTCAGCGATGTGGATGCCAACTTCTCTGACCTGCATGCGTTTCAGAGCCAGAATTTCCGGGAGCAAGCTAGCTCACCCATTAGGGAGCTGTCTCCAACGGTCTGAAAGGCCATCTTTCACCCTTGCGTGATAGGAGAACCCCCTCTCCTATATACAAACCCATTGTTACAACCCTAAGCCTTCTCTTTTGCCCCTTTGCAAGAGAGGAAGAAGAGAAAGGAGTGAAACCCTATTTTCGGACTGTGAGAAACCCCCACCTTTGCAACCCAAAACTGAAGTTCTGAGCTTGATCGGCCACCTGCTGCATCAAGGAGCTTGCTGGATCATCGAGGAAGGCATCCCCGACCTCGGATTGCGCTGGAGCTTGCTCAAGAACCCGGAGGAAGGCCATCTTGGAGGCTGGTTGGGAACTTCTTGGGACAGCCCAGGAGAGCTTCACCAAGCCTTTTGATCCCTTTGGAGTATACCCAAAAGGCAATACCCTACCCATAACGTCCCTGTATGTGTCTAGGTTGGTTTTATAAATTTTATGTATTTTTCCTCGTGTCCTAGATCCCCCCTTTCACCTTTGCATTTGAGTTCGGTCTGTGTTTCTGCACAGACAGGAACTTGGCGTCAATGCCTTGACGCCGAGATCCCTGTAGCGTCCAGCGATCTGGCCGTCCACTCCTGGAACGGCCAGAGACCGCCGCCAAGTTCGTCTGGACAGAACAGTGGACTGTTCTGTCCTTCTATATGACTAATTCGATATGTTTCCCGATGAGGATATAATGTAATCTCTTATATGCTATGTATACTAGCTAATGTGATGGATGGGAATGTGAATGTACACTTATTTTGTGGATGGTATAGAGCTATTTACATATTTGAAAGCATGTGGAAGAATGTTCATGTGTATGTTCTCACCATTATCCTGATAATCCGTGGTAAAATCATGTTGCCCTATTTTGTTAGACCATGTATGTACAACCTTGTCTGTGCTCTGAGAGTCTGGAATTTTCCATGCTTGTATGAATTATTGAATTTTCAATTTCGGGAAATAGAAATCATGCGTAGGTCACGATAAATCTTCCGTAAATTGTGTATTGCCCAATAAATTCGGGAATAAATCATGTGGCTCTATGCATGCTAGGGTTCAACAGTGAGTTGTTAATTTTTGATTAGTGTTTCAACTCCATGTTAAATGAAGTGTGGATAGCATGTGAATTCGATGTTAGATTTTCTGTAATTTCGTTTTAGCTTAGAAAAATCTGAAATTTTGCATGAAGAATCCTAAACCCAAAATTAGCCTGTGGTTAAAATTTCAGGTCATTTGGACCAGTATATGATGCAATATGAATTTTTCATGTAAACATGTGAAACTAATGCATGCCGTTGTAAAACGATTTGATTTGTATAATAGCAACCTGATTAGTGAAATTTCCTGAGTACTAAATTCCTGTAATTGTAGTGCCATGTTAGGAAAAACAGAGAAGTGTGCATGTGAGTGAGAAAGTGAATGAAATGAGAGTGACACGTGTAAACATATGTGTTAAAATCAGTAAAATGTGTAATGTGTAACTTGTGCCAAATGTGACACTGCTTCCGTAGAGGGCAGTGGAACCGTATCAGGGAAAATTTTCCCCTGAGAAGGTTCAATGTGTTGTGACCCTAAAGGCATTAGGGGGAAATCCTGGAGGTGGACAAGTACCACTGGTTAGGGTGGAGACTTGTTCTCCCGGTCTGCGCAGTCCAAGAGTCGCCATTGTATTGCCTAGATGGCGTCTATGTGATGTGATGTGTTGTGTCCTTCTTTGGTGGTTTGGACTATGTGTCACGGCACTAAATGTGAATGTGTAAATGTGTATGTGTTCATGTGAAAAATGTGAATGTGAACAATGTGTAAAAGTGCATGTGTAAAGTGTGAAATATGCGAATTTGAAATTGTGTAAAAAGTGAACCAAAATGTGAGGATGTGAGTTTGTAATCCATGTTATGACAATCTGAAATCATGCTTAAACAGTAGCTTTACTATGTTATGATCATGGTTATGTATGAAAAATTCCTAGAATCCATGCCAGGGATAATTGTTAAGCATATATAAACAACTTCCATGCTGGGTTGTTCACATGTTGTGATTTAATCGTTGTTGTAGCTCTCATGTGCTAGATTATGGTTGCTTAAGCATGTAAAACCAGCAAGTTTAAAGCATGTAAAATGGTTACGTATATGCGTAGGAATGTGTGGATTCCATGTTAGGTATGTTTCCTTTCATGCATGCTCGGAAATTCATGTTAATGGCTTTCATGTCTTAGTTGGTTGAAGGTAGATTTTTATGTGAGAAATGAATAGAAAGCATGTAGGTGATTCTAATTTAGGAAATCTGAAAGCATAGTCCATGTGTTTAAATTGTAGATTCACCATGATAGGTTGTAAATTTAATGTCAAGCATGCTACATGTTGTGCCTTGTGAACGTGTATGTAGAACCTACCATGATATGTGCACGTACGTTCTGGTAGAATTACTTGCGAGTCTTTTAGACTCACTACTTGCTTCGGTGTACATGTGTAGTTGGTGACGAGACACTTGTGTGAGGAGACGTTGGAGACCGACTCCGAGCGCGGAGATTAGAGTGTTGGAGTACTTGTGATTTTTGTGATTTTCATAGTATGTAATTGAACATTGTACTAGCATTATCATGAAAGAATGTATAAGTATGGACATCTATGTATTTGATTTTCAGAATTTAAATATGTGACTTTTAGTTCTTAAATGTTATCGAACCATGTATGTTAATGTGGATGATGAATGAAATGAAGACAGTGGTTCTTTTACTTCCGCTACTCTGTTCTTATATTCACGTGTATCTCAGCTGAATGTTATTGTTGGGTAAATGTCCCACTGTGGCAACGCTCGCTATACCGACGTGGGTTGGTATAACCGTACCGGTATAATGAGGGTCGTCGCAGAGATTGGTATCAGAGAGACCGGTTGAGATTGCACATGAATATACATATGTCATCATCCCCGTTACATGCTAAGTCTACATAGAAATGTCCACATGTGTAGAATTGATTAATAAAAATGAAAAGTAGAGAAGAAAATGGTTAGAAAACTTAGTAACCTAGCTATTAGGCTGAAATTTATTACAGCCATGGCTTCGAGAGGTAGGCGTGGTGGAGCGCCGGCCCGTGAGGACGAGCCGAGACGTGACGAGCGGGCGGAGCAGCAGGCCCGGCACCGCAAGGTCCTGTACTTCCCCCACCGCCGCCTGTGATTGGGAGTATTCATGCAGGTCTGGTGCAAGCCATGCGACGCAGGCTCATACCCAGGCAGCACTCCAGGCACAATTGGAGGCTCAGGTTAGACTAATAAAATGAATAATAGTCTATTTTATTTAATTACGCGATATTGTGTTGATTGTGAATTGCTTGTTGGTACTGTAGCAGGCTCAAGTACTAGCTCAGGACCATGGTGGACCTTCTACCATGGAAAGATTCAAGAGGATGCTGCCACCCTCTTTTAAGGGGGAGAGCGACCCATTGTTGGCAGAAAGCTGGATGAGGGAGATAGAAAGATCTTCCGAGCCGTAGGTGCCAGATGAGGATAAGGTCACATTAGCCACCTACATGCTACAAGTATGTGTTAATTTGTATGATTGTGTGTTTTGTTTAGTTAGAACTGTTTAGTGGAGCTTATGAAGGTGTATTGCAAGAAAGAGCTGATGTATGGTGGTCTTCACTACTGCGTACGCGGTTTGAGGACGCGCAGTAGAGGTTGCTTGGGACGAGTTCGTGAGGCTCTTTCGGGCTAAGTTCATCCCTGAGCATGTTCAAGATCGGATGGAGCAAGAATTTCTATCTTTGGCTCAAGATCCATGACCGTGCTAGAGTATGAGGCAAGATTTTCTGAACTCTCTAAGTATGCACCTCATATCGTGGCAGATGAGCGCAGAAAGACAAAGAAGTTTGTGATGGGACTCAAGCCATCACTGCGGATGAGACTCGTGGCATTTGACCACCGCACGTTGATGAGGCCCTCAGTGCTTCTTGTAGGAAGGAGGGAGAGATGGAGCAATACCTGGAAGAAAAGAAAGCTTCGCAGAAGAGGCCAGCAGCGACATTCCAACGGCAAGATAAGAAGAAAACAGTGTACCAGACGCAGCAGCGATCAGTGGCAGTCGGCATTTCTCAGGTACCCTCTGTACGTTCCCCTGGTGTGAAGAAAGAGTATCCCCCACTGTGGGAGACACATGGTGGTACCGAATGTTGGATGATTACGGAAAGTGCTTGAAGTGTGGGAGCAGCGACCACAAGATCAAGGATTTCCCAAGACTTCAGCAGGGAGTCCAGCACGGATCGCCAGCCCCAGCAGTAGCGCAGCAGCGCCAGCTACAGGAAGACCAGGAGGCCTCGAGCCCCAGCTCGAGTGTTTGCTTTAGCTCGCGAGGACGCCGAGCAGGCGGAGCATGTCACCGAAGGTATGGTTTGCTTTTAGGTGTGCACGCTCGGTTTTGTTTGATACGGGTGCTACTCACTCGTTCATTTCCGAGCGGTTCGCTAGGCAGTTAGCCCTAGAGTCAGTGTAGAGTCTGAGGAGTTTAGGTCCCTTTGTCTATGCACCCCCCTGCGGGTACGGTATCGACTAGGAAGTGCATTCCGTCGTTACCTGTGTGCATTGAGGATAGAGTCCTAGATGGGTGTTTTCTTCTTGCTAAAGATGAAGGACTATGATGCTATTCTTGGTCTGGATTGGCTAGAGGAGCACTATGCGTTAGTGGATTGTCGTCGGAAGAGGATTGTTTCCGCATTCCTGGTGAGGATGAGTTCTCTCACCCCTTGCCAAGGAATTTGGCGGGAGAATGATCATCTCTGCCATGAAGGCGATGCGCATGGTGAACAAGGGTTGTGACGCGTTTCTTGCCAGTGTGGTGTTAGTGCCAGAGGCTGATGATCACCTACTCTTGCAGAGATCGAGGTAGTGCAGGATTTCCAGACGTCTTTCCTTATGAATTGTCTGGATTGCCACCGGATAGAGAGATAGAGTTTACCATAGAGTTGCTTCCAGGCACCTCTCCTATCTCGAGGCTCCATATCGGATGGCACCTGCGGAGTTAGCCGGTTGAAAGGCAGTTGCAAGAGTTGCTTGATAAGGGATTTATTCGCCCTAGTGTTTCCCCTTGGGGCGCACCTGTATTATTCGTCAAGAAGAAAGACGGGTCACTTAGGTTATGCATTGACTACAAAAGCTGAACCAAGTTACTATAAGAACAGGTATCCCTTGCCTCGTATTGATGATTTTTTGACCAGTTGCGAGATGCATCAGTCTTTTCTAAGATTGATTTGCGATCTGGTTATCATCAGTTGAGAATTCGGATGAGGATGTGTCCAAGACGGCGTTTAGAACCCGTTATGGACATTGAGTTTTTGGTTCTTCCTTTCGGATTGACCAACGCCCCTGCAGGGTTCATGGATCTCATGAACCGGGTGTTTAGACCTTATTAGATAGCTTTGTCGTAGTGTTTATTGATGATGTGTTGGTCTACTCTCCGGACGAGGCCACACACCGTCAGCATTTGAGGGTAGTGTTAGAGGTTCTTCGTGAGCACAAGCTGTATGCTAAGTTCAGCAAGTGCGATTTCTGGTTGCGCGAGGTTCATTTCCTCGGGCATGTTATCTCTGGTACTGGTGTAGCAGTTGACCCAGCAAAGGTCCAGGCTGTTATGGATTGGGAGATTCCCCAGACCCCTTCGGAGATTCGTAGTTTTATTGGTTTAGCTGGTTACTATTGGCGATTTATTGAGGGATTTTCATCCATCGCCGCCCCTTTGACTCAGCTCACCAGAAAGGGAGTGAAGTTTGTTTGGTCCGAGAAGTGTGAGAGAAGTTTTCAATTGTTGAAGACTAAGCTCACGCAGCTCCGGTGTTAGTCTTACCGAGCGGTGTAGAGGTTTTTGCTATCTACACGGATGCGTCTCGGATTGGTTTAGGCTGTGTGCTCATGCAGCAAGAAAGGGTAGTGGCTTATGCTTCTCGTCAGTTGAAGGAGCATGAGAAGACTATCCGACTCATGACTTGGAGCTCGCAGCAGTGGTTCATGCACTAAAGATCTGGAGACACTATCTTTATGGTGTCAGATTTGAGGTGTTTACCGACCACAAGAGCTTGAAGTATCTTTTCTCCCAAAAGGAATTAAACCTGAGGCAGAGGAGATGGATTGAGTTCTTGAAGGATTGACTTCGACTTCAGTATCACCCTGGGAAGGCGAATGTCGTAGCAGATGCTCTGAGTAGAAGGAGGCCATCTCTCCAGCAGGATTGGAAGATGTTGGAAGATGCGGCTTGCGCGTTGACTGAGTTAGAGCCATCGCTATGTCAGGCTTTTGTAGCTCAGTTGTCCCTTAGGTCCTCAGTTTTAGATGAGGTGATCGAGCAACAGGGAGCCGACCCTAGACTCTTAGAGTTAGTAGGCAAGGCAGGCATTGCTCGTGATGAGGACGGTGTGATTAGATTTCAGCACCGTGTTTGTGTCCCTGATTAGTAGATGTCCGTGAGCATGTGTTAGCGGAGGCTTATAGATCGCGATTCTCTATTCATCCGGGTAACATAAGATGTATCAGGATCTGAGAGCTTTTGGTGGTCCGGCATGAAGAGGATGTAGCGGATTTTGTGTCTAGGTGTTTCGTGTGTCAGCAGTAAAGGCCGAAAGCCGAGCGACAGCGACCATCCGGCCTTATGCAAGGATGGAGATCCCAGTGTGGAAGTGGGAAGCTGTCACTATGGACTTTGTTTCGGGTTTGCCTCGATCTAGAAGGGGCAATGACTCGATTTGGGTAGTGGTGGATAGATTCTCGAAGACTGCTCATTTCTTGCCTATGAAGAAGAAGCAGTCAGTAGAGAGTTTAGCTAGATTGTATGTTAGTAGTGTCATTAGATTGCATGGTGTGCCGAAGTCGATCATTTCGGATCGAGATCCGAGATTCACTTCGAGGTTATGGAAGGGTCTTCAGGATGCTTTAGGTTCGGAGCTGAAGCTCAGTTCGGCGTTTCATCCCCAGACTGATGGACAGTCCGAGAGGACTATCCAGACGCTCGAGGATATGTTGAGGCGTGTGTCTGGATTGGAAGGATGATTGGGAGTGTCATTTACCTCTGTGGAGTTCGCATACAACAACAGCTTTCATGCGAGTATTGGTATGGCTCCATTTGAGGCGTTGTATGGTAGGCCCTGCAGAGCTCCTTTATGTTGGGAGGAGACCGGTGATAGGCAGTTGATCGGCCCGGAGTTAGTTCAGGAGACTTCGGATAAGATCCAGCTGATCAGAAAAAGGCTTGTTGCGGCTCAGGATAGGCAGAAGAGTTATGCCGACAACAGGAGAAAGGATTTGGAGTTCGAGGTTGGCGATCATGTCTTCTTGAAGATATCGCCTACTCGAGGGGTTGTCAGATTTGGCCGGCATAGTAAGTTGAGCCCTAGGTTCATTGGCCCATGTGAGATTCTCAGACGTTTGGGCAGCGTGGCGTATGAGCTAGCCTTACCCCCAGCGTTGGCGAGTGTTCAACCCGTTTTCCACGTGTCGATGCTCAGGAAGTATGTCCGAGATCCGTCTCATGTGATTAGTCATGAGCCAATGGAGATTCAGCCAGATCTGTGTATGTCGAGCAACCAGTAGCTATTCTTGACCGGAAGGTTCAGCATCTCCGGAACAAGAGTATTGCGTCGGTGAAAGTTCTCTGGCGGAACTTCTCGCGAGAGGAGGCTACTTGGGAGCTTGAGGATGCGATGAAGAAGAAGTATCCCCTTTTGTTTGAGTGGTGTCGTACTAACTTCGAGGACGAAGTTTCTTTTAAGGGGAGAGGGTGTAAGGCCCTCGAAATTGTTGCATTATGTATTGCATATAAATAATTCATGTGTGTATGTACGTATGTAGATATCTACGTAAGTATAGTTAGTATACTATTGTGTGCATGTGTATGAATTAGATGTAAATAATGTATGAATGGTATGATGGTAGTGTGTACATGATAATACATACATATGGCATGTATATAGGTGTAAGTTGTGTATGGTTTCTGCATGTTTTAGAGTTCTGGCCGAAGGCCAGATTGGCGTCAATATCAACAGACGTCGATGTGGTGTCGGCGTCAACCATATGGACGCCAACACTAACCCTAGCGTCCAGCGATGTGGATGCCAACTTCTCTGACCTGCATGCGTTGCAGAGCCAGAATTTTCGGGAGCAAGCTAGCTCACCCATTGGGGAGTTGTCTCCAACGGTCTGAAAGGCCATCTTGTAACCCTTGCGTGATAGGAGAACCCCCTCTCCTATATACAAACCCATTGTTACAACCCTAAGCCTTCTCTTTGCCCCTTTGCAAGAGAGGAAGAAGAGAAAGGAGTGAAACCCTATTTTCGGACTGTGAGAAACCCCCACCTTGCAACCCAAAATCTGAAGTTGAAGCTTGATCCGGCCACCTGCTGCATCAAGGAGCTTGCTGGATCATCGAGGAAGGCATCCCCGACCCGGATTGCGCTGGAGCTTGCTCAAGAAACCGGAGGAAGGCCATCTTGGAGGCTGGTTGGGAACTTCTTGGGACAGCCCAAGGAGAGCTTCACCAAGCCTTTTGATCCCTTTGGAGTATACCCAAAAGGCAAGTACCCTACCCATAACGTCCCTGTATGTGTCTAGGTTGGTTTTATAAATTTTATGTATTTTTCCTCGTGTCCTAGATCCCCCCTTTCACCTTGCATTTGAGTTCGGTCTGTGTTTCTGCACAGACAGGAACTTGGCGTCAATGCCTTGACGCCGAGATCCCTGTAGGCGTCCAGCGATCTGGCCGTCCACTCTGGAACGGCTAGAGACCGCCGCCAAGTTCGTCTGGACAGAACAGTGGATGTTCTGTCCTTCTATATGACTAATTTCGATATGTTTCCCGATGAGGATATAATGTAACTCTTATATGCTATGTATACTAGCTAATGTGATGGATGGGAATGTGAATGTACACTTATTTTGGGATGGTAGAGCTTATTTACATATTTGAAAGCATGTGGAAGAATTCATGTGTATGTTCTCAATTATCCTGATAATCGTGGTAAAATCATGTTGCCCTAATTTTGTTAGACCATGTATGTACAACTTGTCTGTGCTTTGAGAGTTTGGAATTTTCCATGCTTGTATGAATTATGAATTTTCGGTTTCGGGAAATAGAAATCATGCGTAGGTCACGATAAATTCCGTAAATTGTGTATTGCCAATAAATTCGGGAATAAATCATGTGGCTCTATGCATGCTAGGGTCAGACAGTGAGTTGTTAAATTGTGATTGTGTTCAACTCCATGTAAATTGAATGAGTGTGGATAGCATGTGAATTCGATGTTAGATTTTCTGTAATTTCCTTTTAGCGTAGAAAAATATGAAATTTTGCATGAGAATCCTAAACCCGAAATAGCCTGTGGTTAAAATTTCAGGTCATTTGGACAGTATATGATGCAATATGAATTTCATGTAAAAATGTGAAACTAATGCATGCCGTTGTAAAACATTTGATTTTGTATATAGCAACCTGATTAGTGAAATTCCTGAGTACTAAATTCCTGTATTGTAGTGCCATTTAGGAAAAATAGAGAAGTGTGCATGTGAGTGAGAAAGTGAATGAAATGAGAGTGACACGTGTAAACATATGTGTAAAATCAGTAAAATGTGTAATGTGTAACTTGTGCCAAATGTGACATTGCTTCCGTAGAGGGCAGTGGAACCGTATCAGGGAAAATTCCCCCTGAGAAGGTTCAATGTGGTGTGACCCTAAATGCATTAGGGGGAAATCCTGGAGGTGGACAAGTACCACTGGTTAGGGTGGAGACTTGTTCTCCCGGTCTGCGCAGTCCAAGAGTCGCCATTGTATTGCCTAGATGGCATCTATGTGATGTGATGTGTTGTGTCCTTCTTTGGTGGTTTGGACTATGTGTCACGACACTAAATGTGAATGTGTAAATGTGTATGTGTTCATGTGAAAATGTGAATGTGAACAATGTGTAAAAGTTCATGTGTAAAGTGTGAAATATGCGAATTGAAATGTGTAAAAAGGTGAAACCAAAATGTGAGGATGTGAGTTGTAATCCAGTTATGACAATCTAAAATCATGCTTAAACAGTAGCTTTACTATGTTATGATCATGGTTATGTATGCAAAATGCCTGAATCCATGCCAGGGATAATTGTTAAGCATATATAAACAACTTCCATGCGGTTGTTCACATGTTGTGATTTAATCGTTGTTGTAGCTCATGTGCTAGATTATGTTGCTTAAGCATGTAAAACCAGCAAGTTTAAAGCATGTAAAATGGTTACGTATATGCGTAGGAATGTGTAGATTCCATGTTAGGTATGTTTCCTTCATGCATGCTCGGAAATTCATGTTAATGGCTTTCATGTCTTAGTTGGTGAAGGTAGATTTTTATGTGAGAAATGAATAGAAAGCATGTGATAGGTGATTCTAATTTAGGATATCTGAAAGCATAGTCCATGTGTTTAAATGTAGATTCACCATGATAGGTTGTAAAAATTAATGTCAAGCATGCTACATGTTGTGCTTGTGAACGTGTATGTAGAACTACCATGATATGTGCACGTACGGTATGTGTAGAATTACTTGCGGAGTCTTTTAGACTCACTACTTGCTTCGGCGTACAGTGTAGTTGGTGACGAGACACTTGTGGAGAGCGTTGGAGGACCGACTCCGAGCGTGGAGATTAGAGTGTTGGAGTACTTGTGACATTTTGTGATTTTCATAGTATGTAAATTGAACATTGTACTAGCATTATCATGAAAGAATGTTATAGTATGGACTCTATGTATTTGATTTTCAGCAATTTAAATTATGTGAACTTTAGTTCTAAATGTTATCGAACCATGTGTTAAATGTGGATGATGAATGAAATGAAGACAGTGGTTTTTTACTTCCGCTACTCTGTTCTTATATTCACGTGTATCTCAGCTGAATGTATTGTGGGTAAATGTCCCACTGTGGCAACGCTCGCTATACGACATGGGTTGGTATAACCGTACCGGTATAATGAGGGTCGTCGCAATTGTGGTGGTCAGTGGTGACTCTTCGGTATGGTTCCTATTTGTTCGTTGTGTGTGTGCTGGTGGGGCAGTTGTGTTGTGGTTTAGTTGTGAACTTGTGGTTTTAGGTACATGTACCCTTCGTGGGTAGCTGGAGTTTGTAGCAGGCTGTGTGCAAGTTTTTTATGGTTGAGGGGAGCGATGTCTCGTGGAGGTCCTGTCGTTGTGACTTCCACTTATAGTGCTGTTAAATCTATGGGTAGTCTTTCAGAGTGTTCTATTCGTTAGTGTGGGGTGGACTGGCTCCTTTTTGATAGTCCCATTACTTTTCGTTAGTAGTTTGCCTGTATGGCTTGTGGCGTAGTCGTTTCAGTTGCTGAGTGGACTAGTGTTTCTGTGCTAGTCCTATTGTTGTTTCCTGTATTTTCTATAAGTGGTGTAGCTAGTGTATTATATTTAATTGCAGCTTAAGTATGTTTATTGTTCACACGTATTGCTTCATAGTTCTTCGGTGAGTGTTGCTAGTGAGACCCTTCGTGGTTGATGTCTCGGTTCCCTTTTCAATTTTCGGTTGTTGTTTTTGGGAGGTCCCTACTTAGCCTGTGACTTTTTGAGGCTCACTTCCTTAAATTTCTTTTCAGGTGTTAGCAATGTGTTTGGCTTATAGCAGCGTTGTGGCATACATGTACCACCAGCAGTTGAGTTGTAGTTGTCATTGTGTGAGCTTTGCTCCCTCAGGTTGTGCATCAAGTAGTTGTACTTTTCTCTTAGACATGTAATAATATGTGTAGACGCGAGATTTGGCCCATCCCTACGCGGTTCCATGGCCAATAGGCCCGTTTGACCATTTGTTGACTTGCCTCAGATCCATGTAGGCGCCAACATCGATTGCCACTGATCACATGTTGGCGGCAATCCCCCTGCCGTTACTCAAATTGGCGTCCATATCGGTTGACGTCTGCATGGGTTTGGCGGCAGCATCGTTGGACGTCAACATGGTTTACCTGGTCTGCGCAACTGACCGAGATTTCCAACCCACTAGTGCCATTCTCTCGGCCATGCAACGCATGTAGCCGTTCCCAACGGGCAAATGGGCCACCTTGCACCCCCTTGACCCAGTAAAATCCTATGTGGCCCCTCTCATTGGTTCAAGCTTAAGCACTTGGATTGCCACTTGTACAAGTTTGTTTCCTCACACTTGAGCATCCAGGCCCCTTAGCTGCGCCCCCACTGCCTATATAGGTAGTCCTTAGGCCTTCTAAGAGAGAGGAGATGCTGACGTCCATGCCATGCTACTTGGAGAGAAGAGAGAGAAAATCCACTAAAAGCTTCCAACCCTTGTCTCCTCTCTCCCTCTCAACTCTTTGAACATCCAGAAGGCTTCATCATGCTGGAGGAGTCCACTAGGCGTCATCAACCACAACAACGAGGATCATCTCCTCCTCTTTCTCTTTCCCTTTTCTCTTTCTTAGTTCTTGCATGTCATTCACACACTCAACACACCCTAGGCACGTAGGGTACCTTTCTACACACCCTAGAAAGGGGTTTCCCAACCAAAACGGAGGGAAGAAGGTGGTCCTATCACTTGGCCACCCCTCTTCTCAAGCCCGTAACCGGTACGGGACTCTCCTTTTGGGCCTTTTCTCTTCGTTTTGGACGTTCACTACACTTCTTAGAGTCTAATAGAGTCTTTCTCTTGTGGCAGGAACACTTGGACAAGACGTGGAGCTTCCTCTCCTTGGTCCAGCTGAAGAGAGGAAAGTTGGAGCCCCATCATCGTTCGCTACGCGAGGTAGCAACACCGACATGATCACAACTCTCCTTGGGCACAGGTAAGGCCCTGGCGATCGCAACTCTCCCTTTACTTCACTGGTTTTCTTCTTCTTCTCCTCAGTCAACTCAGTCAAACGGGAAAGGAGTTAACCCGTACCCCTTCATCGCCAACGAGGAGCGACGACTTCGTGCACCTACCGGAGGATCCACAGTCGCCGGAGTGCGGTGAACGGAGTGTCCTACAGCCTCTTTTTTGGCGATCGCGATGGGACACACAGTGCTGCTATGATCTCAGTCTACACTAGGTAAATAGCCGCGATCTCGCCGTCGCCCAGGTAAGCGCCATCTTTTCCTGCCGTTATTTCTGTTTAACGTCCATACAGTTTGTCATTCACTTACGGTCAGCGTCAGTCGATCATGCCATCAGCTGTTTTCTGATGAACTGAGCGTCCATGTGTTTGCTGTTTATTTCACAGAAGCTTGCATGTTGACTGTTTGATTGATTTTCTTTTCTGTTTTGCTTCTTGTTTGTTCTCTAATGGTCCTCAGTCACAAGGGGTCTTCCTCTTCTCTGTTCTAGCCTCCCCTCACATTTTAGGACAGCCCCTCCTTGGTTTACAACCTTTTACTCAGGATTCCCTCTCGAGTAAATCAGGTGGGTTCCAGGAACTCTATAAGTCCCTAAATTCCGTAGATTCCCTCACGGTACAGGGCAGGAGACCTTTACCCTCCCAGTTTATTTTCGCCTATTCACCTGGCTTTGAGTGAGGATTGAGAGAATCGGCCCTTTACAAGTCTAACTACCACATACCTCAATATCTAAAATTTTCGTGGACGTTGCTTGATAACATTGTTTGGTAGAAATCCATTTTTCTCCTAACAACAGTGGAGTTAATCCTAACCATCTTAAAATCAGTAGGTTGTGTTTGTTAATGGACTCTTGGTTGAATTCTTGCAACATGTCTACAATCCGGCTTCGAATATGACGATGTCATCAATGATGAATTGTCGGAATGGTCAACACTAACATGTAGCCTGAAGAGTCCGGCGTTCTCCTCCTCTCAAGCTGATAATGGGATAGTGTGAGTTTGAGGGTCAAACCCACCTATGCCCAAGAAGACCCCCGAATTCTCTCCAAACGCCTCTCCCACTATTCACCCGAGGACTCATTTCAATGCTTTCTAAGCATACCGTCCGGGCAGCGGCCTCTCCTTCCTCTCCATCCCCTTCTCCTTCCATACTTCTTCATCCAAGCCCACTCCTAGCCCATCCCCCCTTCCCGTTTCCTATCTCCCCTATCCCCATCTCCACTCCTATTTCTCCTCCCCTACTCCTCTACCTACTCCCGCTCCCAACCCCTCTCCGTCTATCCACCTTATGTTCAGCCCACTCCTTCCACCACTCAATCCGAATCCATCTCTCGTCCGAGATGGAGGGCCTCATTAGGAAACTCTCAGCGGAGTCTTTGTCCCTCTCCAAGCCTCACTCTCTCCAGAATATTGCAAGCTCCCCAACGCCTATTTTCCTCCGGGTTTAAGGCCCCGAAATTCCGCAAGTATGACGGGACCATCGACCCCCAATCCACCTCACCGGCTTCACCAGGATTCCACCGGTGGTTGTACGATCGGGTCCTTTTAGTCCACCTCTTCCAACATCGTTAGAAGGGGAGGCTTTGAGATGGTTCACCGCCTTACCCGCATCGGATCTTATTAATTTTGACATAGTCTCCAACGCTTCATCTCTCATTTCTCTTACATGGCCACCCAGTCCCACACTCCCGACGTGGTGGCGGAAAAGATGAAGCTAGAATGAAGACTTTGTCACATTCGCCAACCGATGGAGATCCATGGCTTCAAGGGCCGTCATCCCCATCCCGAGTCCCAGCCATAACAATGATCATCACCAATACCACTCCTTTGCTCCAATCCATACTGATGCTTAGAGTGTTCCCCTCCTTCGTACACCTCTACAACCGAGCTAGGGTGGTCCAAATCAGATTAAGGACTCCTCCTCCCACCTTCTTTGAAGGGAGCCAAGGATGCAGGCTCCCGCAGCACCTACCACCGAGGGGTGACCGTCAAGAGTCCGTCAGCGCTTGTAGTCAGCCGTTGAGGCCTCCTAACAAGCCCTCCAATCATCCCTCCAATCCTCACAGTTCATCACACCCCCCAAGCCAATTCGGCTATTCCTCCTCCTTCTGACTATACCCGTCCTGGACCCAGAAGGTCTCATTATCCTGCCCTCCCCGAAACCCTTGAGGACGTATTCTTTGCCTTATGTCTTGTGACGCTATCCACGACTTCCCCGCAAAAGGAAAGTGTCAATCCGAGGGCCGATACCTCAAAGTACTGTCCTTATCATAGGGCTCATGGTCATGAACTCCACAATGCTTCACCTTCCGCGATTGGTGTATGACATGACGACCAAGGTAGGATAAATTGGGGAGGATGTCAAGTAGCTAGCCAAGTCTAGGTATACCAAGAAGGACCTTGTATTGTGGAAAACCCTCTCCCCAACCACCAAAGCAACTACAATCCCTCTTCCTCTAAGTCCCAGGAAAATGTCAATACCATGACACATTCCGAACCCCTGGTCGTGAGAAGAGACAACACTGGGGGGTAGAAGGTTTTGAAGAGTGGTACCCTGTCCCTCCGTAGAGTCCCAGGATCCCTCCATCACCGTAGATGCCATTTTAGAGAGCGGTCCTTGGTTCTCATCCGACTGCTCGTCAAGAATCTATCCTTCCTATGAGTCGACCACTCATGACAGCAAACCCCTCCAACTCATTCTCCCTAAGTCTCAGGAGGATGTTCATGTCACACTCCGGATCAGATTATTCCTCCCCTCCACGTCCAACTCAAGATGAGGAGGACAATGAACCTCCACCACCTTCGGTACGAATATGATATTCTGCAACATTGGATAAGACGCCCACAAGGGTAACTAGTTTAGAATTGATTCGGAGATCGCCGTCCCATCAGTCCACCCTCCTTCATTTCCTCCAGAAAATCATGGTCAATGATGACCTTCCTCTCAGCGGGGTAACCAATGCCATCCTCTCCCTCACTCAAGGACCCTCGATTTCTTTCTCGGACAAGGATCTTGCTGCCCCTGAGTGTCATTCTCTTCCCCTTTGCCTCACCGTTCCCCCAATGGGGTGTCGGTAGACTCCACTCTCATTGACACGGGCATCCATTATGTGTGTCCGATGAAGACCCTCAAGCAATTGGGTTTGGGGACGATAATCTGGAGAAATATTCTCCACCATTGCTGCCAACGCAACTCCAAGAGGATTGCCAAGGTAAATCACTCTTCAACTCGAGATTGGACCCGTCACCATGTCTTCTGAATTTCTAGTCTTGGACGTGGATCCGGCCTACAAAGCCATCCTTGGTCGTCCCTGGCTAGAGCAAACTTTAGGGGTCCCTCTTCCACCGCCCACCATGTTTCAAGTTTCCATTCAATGGGTGGGTTATCAAAATCAAGAGCATTCCGACCTTGGAGACCCTTAATTCATCACCTCGGAGCAATGCCGCACCTTTTTTTTCATTCTGGACAGGGGACGAAGCCTGTCATGTCCATCTTTGACTTCCCTTTGCCCCTTGATCTGAACCAACCTCCCTTTTGGATGATGAATCGAGCATATCCCATGTCCTCAAGGGAAAGGTTGGGAAGTGATGGCTAAGATCGGCTATATTCATGGCCGGGTTGGGTAGGAATGAACAGGGTCCCGTCCATAGTGCCCAAACAAGAAGGTTGTTAGATAGGGCTGGTCTAGGATTCATTTGGACCCGGTTTCATCCGGATCCATTCATACCCTATCAACCTCTTACCTGGACCTTAAGGAGCACTTCATTCCAGGGCCCCTCCAACCCGGAACTCGGGAGCCTGTGGTAGAGGAGTTGTCCGACTCCGAGAGTGAGGAAGAAGAGAAGTCTGCGAGGACTTTGGCCTTTTCTCGCTCTTTGGTTCTAACTCTCCATCCCCCCCCATCTCCTTCCCCTCTCCCTCAACCGAAGTGTGTTTGGCACACGACTCTCTTTCTCCAACCACTTCTTTCTCCCCTTCTTTCTCCGCCTGTCCTTTCACCATTCCTCACCTGGCCATGTCGGGCAGCCTTGAGTCAACAACTCCTGGTTTAAAGCCTTGACTCCAAAAAAAAAAAGCCATTTTGAAAGGTTGGAATGCGAGGTCTCCGTCGAATACCCTTCCTCTTTGGAGCCTCTTCCGCTTGGCCAGGCTGACGCTTTCCCGCCTGAAATCCCATTCTCGCCCCTCTAGGGCACTTCCCCTGTACATAGTCCTGTGGCATAGGTTTAGATCCTAGTTTAGATTCAGGCTTAGAATCAATTCTAGAATCAGGTCCTAGGTGTAGAGAGTCTAGTTCCTCTCAGCATGTGTTCGTAAAGAAGGGTAGGCAAGTCCCTGCCCGTTATGTCATGGCCTTAGCTGAGAGGTGTGCTAAGTTGAGTCAGTCCCAGAGTTTCTTGAGGAACCTGCCCTTGTAGAGACTGATTTGAAGAAGGCGATTCTGTAGACGATGGTTTAGCAGTCTATCTGCTAGATTTCGATGAAAAAGATGAGCCTGGGAGATCTTGGGTCGGAAGAAGAGACCCAGTGGCTCCTATGTTGATGGCACAAAGAGGTTCGACGAGCAACCACGGCTGCGGACGAGCCAACCAGGAGGTCAATCTTGGCATCGAAGATCTCCGAAGGTAGTTTGATTAGTGCCAACTTGAGTGTAGAAGAAAGAAGCCATTGTAGCTATCCTCAAAGATTTTCGACGGTTTTGCCTGTCCTATGAAGACATGCCAGGCTTGACACCTCTTTGGTTGAGCACCGGTTGGTCTTAAAGCTGACGCAAAAGCCGTTAAAACAAAAGCTAAGGAGGCTACATCCAAAGCTTGCACTCAAGATCAAAGAGGAGGTTGACAAGTTGCACAAAGCCAAATTCATCAGGGTTTGCTTTATCCACAATGGGTAGCTATATCATCCCTGTGATGAAGAAGGACGGTAAGGTTAGGATCTGTTAGATTTTCGTGACCTTAATCGTGCTTGCCCAAGGACGATTTCCTTCTTCCGCACATAGATGTCCTAGTGGACAATATGCCGGCTTTGAGATGTTTTCATTCATGGATGGTTTCTCTGGGTATAACTAGATCCGTCTGGCGGAGGAAGACCAGGAGAAAACTTCTTTCACACGCCTTGGGGGACCTATTGTTATGTTGTGAGCCCCTTCGGATTGAAGAATGCAGGAGCAACCTATCAAAGGCAATGATTGCAATTTTTTCACGACATGATCATGTGCACATGGAGGTCTATGTGGACGATATCTTGTTAAATCTAAGATAGACACGGCCATGCTGAGGCCTCAGGGGGCAGTTCTCCAGCGGTCTAGAGAACATAAGCTCAAATGAACCCCAAGAAGTGTGTCTTTGGAGTATCTTCTGGGAAGTTGCTTGGGTTCATAGTTAGCAAGCGGAAATTGAATTGACCCCAACAAGGCCAAAGCAATAATCGACATGCCTCCTCCTAGGAACATTAAGGAAGTCAGAGGGCTAATTGGAAGACTTCAGTTCATTAGAGATTTTTTCCCAGCATTCAATCTGTTGCAAGCCCTTCTATGAGATGCTTAAAGAGAGGCTAAGTTTGATTGGACGATAAATGTCAATGGCCTTTGAAGAATTGAAGAGTTATTTGTTCAATCCCCCTGTTCTCTCTCGCTCCTCCGTCTCGGGTCGGCCTTTATTGCTCTATGTGTCAACCACTGAAGACCTCAACTGGAGCAGTCCCTGGGCCAATATGACGAGAAAGAAGGAGAGAGTGGTGTACTATCTATCCAAGTTGTTCATGAAGCTGAGAAAAGTACCTGCCATGGAAAGAACATGTGTGGCCATCGTCTGGGTTGCCCAGAAGTTAAAGCATTATGTCCTAACTCAGAGGTGAATCTTCTGGCATGCATGGACCCAATTCGGTACCTGCTTAGAAGCCCGTCCTGATTGAGCGGTTGATGAGGTGGCAAAGTTTTCTCAATCATTTGATGTCACTACGTTAACCAAAAGTTAATCACGGGGCATGCATTCTTTGCCGAGCATTTGGCCCACCACCCCTTACCTTCATACTCTCCTGTCGATGAAAGATTTCCAGATGAAGATTAGGAGCCTTATCAATGGTGAACCTTCATGGATACTTTACTTCGACGGAGCTCTCAATTCCCAAGGGTGTGGAATAGGGGCGTCCTCCTCTCACCGGAAGGGGTAGTCATTCCGCACGCCTATCATTAACCTTCCCCCCCAACATAATGTGGCCGAGTATGAGGCACTCCTAGTTGGGCTGAAATGGCATTACTGCTGGGAGTCAAGGAGTTAGGATTAGTGGAGATTCGCAGTTGATACTCCGGCAGTCTCTCAAAGTATCAGACCCGAGATCCCAAGTTGAAACCATACCAAGAGTTGGTAGGAAAGGTATTCTGGCAGTTTTCGGTGGAACGACCCTCCTCATACGTACGATTATCCAATCCCCATCGATATAAAGAGCGTCATTACAGTGGCATAAAACCCACACACTAGCCGATAGGTGTAAAGTACGTAGATAGCAATTTAGTACAGAACAGCGGAATAAATAATACTTAACTTTAATCCATCACCATCACCATTCCACAGTCTAAAAGCGAAATAAAACGACATGTCCCATTATTACATAATGAAAGAACTACATTGTCCAATATTGTCCTACAATATTTTTTATCAAGCTATGAAAAGAGAAGTACAACTGAAAATTTGCTCCTCAAAAGCTACTCCTCCAAGAGATCACCTTCGCTATGCCTTCCTTCAAAATAGTAACTCCTGTCTCACTGTACACCGGCAAGGGTGGAGTCAAAGACTCAACAAGTAAAACAAACTTAATCTTAAACTATCACATTCACATTAATCTTTTAACACTAGAATACATACAATTATTTAAACTACAAGAATATACATGGAACATACTTTTAACTATCAACACATTCCTAATCACTAGACATGCTTTGTTCTATCACATGTTTTATTCTAAATCTGGATACTAATATTATACACTTGTACATATTCTCTACACCTAACATGTAACATGAATCATTCATTCACACATTAATTCATTTCATGATTTATTTCTACAATTAGAATAGAGAATTAGGCATAGAGAAAAGAACAACCTAACATGATGACTATTCATTTTTCACATGCACTTTTCATATTAATTTCACATCTTGCTTGCTGGTTTAATGTAATAAATTTCATATGCATGATTTCATATTTTTAGCATGAATTGTACAGTCTAGATCATAGTCAAGTTGATTGGCAATACCAAACAATTTAAACATGGAACTCTATACTAAGTACTCATCACATCTAGCATGGAATCTAAACATTCTTCCTTATGCTTAACACATTCATAACTATATTTTACTTGCTGTTTTGACATGGAATAAACTCAATTACATAGGATTAGATCTATTTACACTTTATCTTATTCCTTTAACAAATTCACATTTCCATCTTTTTGTGTTACATAATTCACATGTTTACACATATATATATACTCACATACATTATTACAAGAATATTATGAATACATGACATGATATTAACATGACATGTAATTTAAATATTAATACATGATAGTATGAACATATGCACTATCATATTAGTTTCACATGAAATCACATTCTCATTAACCTTAATTTTTCCCTTATATCTCTTCACAAAATCTTCATATCATCTACTCTTTTATTTATACTTATCACATATGTGCATTCATCACATGCCATATTCACATATTATCTTACACTTTACTCATATTCCAATAACTTAAAATGCCATGACACATAGTCCTAACTACCTATTAGAGGACACAAAACAATATCTCATACTCATACTCATCGCATAACACATAACTCATAACACAACTCATAGCACATAACTCATATCACATACCCACCACCTAGGCATGAAGTGGTGAATCTTGGTAACTGCGCAGACCGGGAGAAGCCCTCTCCACCCTATCCAGTGGTACTTGTCCACCTCCAGGTTTTTCCTAATGCCTTTAGGACAAACTTTTACAATGTAGAGCTTTCCATAGGGACTTTTCTATGTACAGCTCTCGATGCCTCTAGGGTAGCAGTGTCATTCTTGGCCCAATCATTATACTTTCACTTTCTCATATTTTCACACACTATTCCATATTTTACATATAATACTTAATCACTTTACACATCTTAATTATCAATTGCACATGTCTCAGTTAGCCTAATCATGATACTACTGTTTTTAGAAATAAAATACTTACATTACAGTCCTAAACATGTTGTACATTTACCGAATTACACAAGATTAGATCACCTATCTAATATGTATAAATTCCATGGTTTAACTAATAATTATACTTGCTGTTAACATCTTAGTTCTAAATTTTTATCCCAGGTCAGTAACAGTAAATATATCACACATGTAATTTTCCAGATTTTTCAGATAGCAAATACAATTTCTATAATTAAATCCAAATTTCAGACAATTCATTGAAATATCATTAGACAGGGTACAAGTGAACATGGTTATGTTTTATAGTTCAGAAATCAGATATTAGTAATCCTACTGTCATGTAATATTTATGCAACCCTAATTTACAGTAATTCCATTTATGCACATTTTAAACATGCTTATATGGTGCTCATGACATAATTATTGAATTTTCATAATTAACACGGTTCACAGAAAAAATTTAGGCAACCTTATGATATGACCTAATGACTGTATACAATCACCAAAAAATTTCAGTATGTAACTATTCCAGAAATCATTCAACAACGTGAAAAGAATCAAAAAGCACATTTTTAGGTCCTGAAGAAGTAGACGTCAAGGGATGTTGCCGTTTACTTCTTCTGAAGAACTTGACTTCAACCTATGTTGCCGTCAACCTGGTCCCAGCAGCACATACAGACAACTTTTCATACAAGGGTGAATTTGGGGTTCCAGGACTCGAGGAAAAATCTGTTAAAATACTAAGACTTAAGGGGACATGTATAGGATCAAGATCTAGGTTTACTTGCCTCTTAAAAAAATCTACAAAGATCAGAATATGTCAATGAAGCCCTTCTCGGCCCTGCCAAAAAGGTGCTCAGAAACTCCTTAGATCTTCTTCTCCTGTCGATGTAGATGGCTCCTCGGAGTTGGGATCTCTTCTTGGATGTATTGCTGTCCTCCAGATGTTGTAGCTCCTCGGGGAACACCTCCAGTCGACGGATCCGGCCTTCTGAATTTCAGCTTTTCACCATCTCAGAGCTAGGGTTTCACCAAATGTTAAAAAGCCTTTTCTCCGACCTAGGATGGGTATTTTATAGGCTTGGGGGTTGGGGTACGCCTTAGGGTAGGTTTCCTACGAGTTAGGATGGGTTTCCTAATCTGGAACCAGCCAAAACGCGAGCATTAACAATTCTGGGACCGTTACGCAAGAGGATATTGACGTCAACATCGGTTGTAGTTAACTGACAGGTTGACATCAAGGGGTGGCCGCCCACTGGGGGTTGGCATCCAGGTCGTGGCGGCCAACAACACAGTGCAGCTAAAACTCCGCGAAACCTAAAATTAAATGTATAAATGTCCAAAACAATCTAGTATGTGTAAAAATAATTGCATCCATTCATACTACATAAAGTACATGCATTACACAATATTTAATTAAGTACAACTTACACTAATCATCATTAAGAATAATATGCATCAATAACACACATACATGCATATATACTTACACACTACATGATTGCATAATACATGCATGAACCTATGACTGAAATGTACTCCTCATTAGCTAAATACTACATGCACATTATAATTTAAGTACCCTACACATCATAATTATTTTAACATGCTTAACATAGCTAATTATCACATGCATAGATAAAATACATGTATACACATGTACTTCATATATTTATACACCATCCATGGAATAGATAGTTCAATATGCACTTCAAGATTTTTCATACATAATATCTGTAAGATGTAATATAGAATAAGCTACTAAAAATTTATACCACAATCACAAATTCTTACATGCACCCACTTGAATTGACGTATGTATAATTATACACACGTATACAACATAGTTATATACATTATGCAAGAAATAGATAATTATAACATGCATAATATTACTTTAAGTATT
>CM024754.1:34538859-34605771 GCA_014218235.1 Colocasia esculenta
GCACTCGTAGGGAGGGTTCCGGCCCTGGGTCGCCGCAAAGCGAGGGCGCAAGCTCCTGGGCCTGTTGACGGAAGGCCTACGTGGGGGTTTGAAGCCCTTGGCGCGCCCTGAGAGCAGCTTGACGACTTCCCAGAGCAGCAGGGAGCCGCCACTTGTCTACTTTGGTGGCGTCACTTTCTGCTGGACTGTGGGTATCCAGTGGACGCGGCACTTTCCAGCCCGTTCTCCCTGACTTGTCGCGGGATTGGGAGACGACACATCCGTCATTCCATAGCTCGCGTCGCCCGATCGAGTTTATTAGCTGGGCGAGAGCGACACCACCTTACAACATTTCTGGGATGCCGTCACCAATGCGGGAAGGCCGTGAAGATTTCTTTGACCAAGTGGTGCTTCCCCGACTTTTTCTCAGGCTCCGGGCGGTACGCAGTTTCTCTTCATGTGTGTTTTGTTTTTTTTTTTTCTTCTGCCCTAGCCATGCTAACGGGGCTTTCCTCCTTCCTTGTTTAAACAGAGAGCTTTATCCCCCTGACAGAAAGCGAAACGGGATACCTCACGCATCGAAAACGGCACGCGAGCAGGGAAGCTGGCCCTTTGCAGCCGGCCACTCGGGGGAGGACCCCCGACCCTCCTCTTCGACTGGGGCAGGTGAACCTGATTTCTTTGCTCACCGTTCTGGGTATTCCGTTAACCTTTCCCCCTCTCCCCTTTTTTTTTTTTAAAACGGGGGTGTTTCCTCTCCCCCTTTTTTTGCAGTTTCGCAGACCCCGGGGAGCGAGGATACGGTTGGGGCAACCCCGCGCGAGGATGTGATCCCCCCGGCCGATGACGACCACAATCCCCGTTGATGGGACGCATCTCCGGACGCGACGGGGACTTCCACAAGCGTCCCCTACTGAGCACGGTTGGATGAATGCTGCCTTTTTAGCATTTTTTGTCCCGCCTTGTTGTTGGTGGGGGGAATTGATATTTATGCCCTTTGTCTTCTTTTCAGGATATGTACCGTGGGGGTGCCCGCAAGTGAGGGCATGGCGTATCAGGATGCGCCGACGCCTTCCTTCAGGAGCTCCACACCTTGCTGACATTTGAGCGGGGACGGAACTGCCCGGCTTTTCGGATTTTGCCCCTCGGTATGCTCGAGGAAGGGGCCTGGCCGCAGGCACTTCACAGTGCCAGTACGTGCTTTCCCGCCTTCTTGTTTTGTCTTTACACTGCCCTTGCCCTTTTTTGTCAATGCACTGAATGACTTTGTCTTTCCGTCTCAGTGGCGGTCACTTCTTCAGCCGTGCCTCCTGTCGTTCTCGCGCCAGAGGAAGGTGAGGTCGTCCGTGGGGCAGCTGGAGAAGGCGGATGTATGGATCTCCGCCGTCGAGAGCGAGTCTTTTTTTTTTTTTTTGACATTCGCCCTGACATTCGTCGGAACGAGGTGTATTGTGCTCTCGATGCTCAGTGCTTCTTTCTTTGTAGACGCCGCCGAGCTTGTGGCGGAGATGATGGAGACGAGTCCTCCAGTGTCCGTTCTTCCTTCTACCGCGGCTGTAGCTGGAGCGGGGGATGCCTCTCGTGGTGCTGTGGCCGCTCCATTTCTTCCAGGGGCCAGCGAGCCCTTGCCGGATATTTCAGGTCTGGCAAGCGGCTTCATCTGTGCTCCCCGCGCCTTTGGCTATTTTATGCCGCCGTTTCATCTGACCCGCCTGGTTTTCTTTGAGCAGGTGGATCGTCTAATTCTTGGCCGAGGAGGGCTAACACCTCCTGGAGGCTCCAAGCTTGGATGTAGCCGTTGGGGAGACCGAAGGCGAGGGGTCCGCCGTGGAGGGCGGCGAGGACATCCCCGTGCCGTCTGGCGTGCAAGGTTAGTGGCCTGGCTCCTGAATCTTCACGGTCTTCAGGCCCCTTCCTTTTTTTGCTTTCATATCATTTCTGTCTTGTGCTGACTTTCGTCTGCTTCTGACAGCTACTGGCAGTATCTCGCTTCGCCACCCTCCAACGAGGCACCGTTCAAGGAGTTCGACGTTTTTCCTGACCACGGGGTCTTTTGGCCGAGCGAACCCAGAGTATCCAGATACCAGACGATGGTGGTATACTAGAGTCTTGATGATGGGGCGCGCACGGTCTGCCATGGAGGCGAGCAGCACCTGATCTACAGGTTTGGCACCCCTCACCGGATCGTATCAGATAACGGTACACCCTTCAAAAACAAAACGTATATGCGTTGGCGGCCAAATTCCATATAGATGGAGGGCGTCAACGATCTACAACCTCTAAGCCAACGGTCTGCAGAGAAGCCTCAACAAGACCTTGTGCAAATTGCTTGCCAAGATAGTCGGCAACCGCAAAACGAGAGTGGGGGGAAAAAAATACCGAAGCACTATGGGCATACCAGACAGTCTACAATACCCCCACCGGGTGCTCACCCTTCTCCTTGGGTACGGAGCTGAAGTTGTACTCCCCATCGAAATTGAAATGTCGTCCTACAGGGTGGCCATCCATAACGACCTCCACCCGAGGAACGACAAGAAATTGAAAGAAGGTTGGAGGAACTGTCTGACCTGGAAGGCAAGGGTTGGAAGCTTACAACACCTCCAATCCTATCAAGCCCGCATGACTCGAGCCTACGATAAATTAGTCAGGCCTCGTGTTTTCAAGAAAGGCGACCTTGTCATGGTCAAGCAAGAGGGTCATGGCAAGGCAAATCAAGTGGCAAACTCCAGCCGAATTGGCACGGGCCTCACGTGGTTACGGAGTCTATGAAGGCGGGGGATACAAGCTGGCGACCATACCGGCGGCCGCCCCTTCTCGCCATTAAATGGCAAACATCTAAAAATGTACTTTGCTCCTGAGCACGAATTTCGGGAGCAATCACCTCTTGATCCCGCCACACCCTAAATTGGGTCAAAGTGGAAGAGCATGCTCCCATGCAAAAAATAGAAATGTCCCGGCAGACTTGGCCACTCCCCAAAAGGGGTGCCCAAGGGCAAAAGAGCCTAAAAATCCGATCGGGGAGGGAAACTCGAAAGAGTACCCCGAGCAAAAAAGGGTATAGCCCCTCAACGTGAAAGCCCACAAAAGGCACGTTGGGAAAGTCAAGGGGGGCCAGCCTTGCCAAAGCCCGAAAAGGACCAAGGTTGGTAAAAAAGAAAAAAAAATGAAATGAAAATAAAAAAAATGGTGAAAGTTTTCCCTTAAAAACTCCTTCTTTGTCAGCAAACAACCCAGGTCGACCAAGTCAAATCGTTAGCCACAAACCCCGAAAAGGGTCGGCTAAACTCCTTCTTGGTCAACAAACCACCCAGTCGACCAAGTCAAAAATCGTTAGCCACAAACCCGAAAAGGGTCGGCTAAAACTCCTTTTGGTCAGCAAAAAAGTCCCAGGTCGACCAAGTCAAATCCCTTAGCCAGTAAAACCTCGAAACAGTAGGCTAACTAAATCCATGGCCAGCAAACCCCAAAAAGGTCGGCTATAAACCCTCTTAGCCAAACAAACACCGGAAAAGTCGGCTAAAACTCTTCTTGGTCAGCAAACCACCAGGTCGACCAAGCCAAAATCGTTAGCCACAAACCTGAAAAGGTCGGCTAAAACTCCTTCTTGGTCAGCAAACCACCCAGGTCGACGAAGTCAAAATCGTTAGCCACAAACTCCGAAAGGGTCGGCTAAAACTCCTTCTTGGTCAGCAAACCGTCCAGGTCGACCAAGTCAAATCCCTTAGCCAGTAAACCTCGAAACGGTAGGCTAACCTAAATCCCATGGCCAGCAAAACCCCAAAAAGGTCGGTTATAAACCCCTCTAGCCATCAAACCCCGGAAAAGGTCGGCTAAAACTCCTTCTTGGTCAGCAAACCACCCAGGTCGACCAAGTCAAATCGTTAGCCACAAAACCGAAAAGGGTCGGCTAAAACTCCTTCTTGGTCAGCAAACCATCGTGGTCGACCGAGTCAAATCCTTTTAGCCAAAAACCCCAAAAAAAAGGTCGGCTATAAACCCTTCTTAGCCAAAAAAAAAAACCCCCAAAGGTCGTCTAAGCCATACCCCTCAGCCGGTAAACCTCCACGGTAGGCTGCGCCGTCTTTAGCCAATAAATCACAAATAGCGGGCTAAATGCAAACGGAGAATCTCCTAGCCAAGCGTTCCATGGCCCCGCTATGGATCCCAAGTTTCAAAAAAAAAAAAAAAAAGGAAAGAAGAAGAGGGACTAAAAATAGAGATGTCCCAGCAGACTTGGTCACTCCCCAAAAGGGAGTGCCCAAGGGCAAAAAGGCCATAAAATCCAGCTGAGGTGAAAACCCGAAAGGGCTCCTCAGGCAAAAATGGATAACCCCTCAACGTGAAAGCCCACAAAAGGCGCGTTGGAAAAAGCTAGAGGGGGCCGGTCTTCGTGAAAACCCGAAAGGGCGCGGGAGCCGGTAATGTGAAAAAAAAAAGAGAGGATCAAATCGTCCTTATTCACCAAGTCAAATCCTTTAGCCAGCAAACCCCAAAACGGTAGGCTAACCCAGAATCTTGGCAACAAACCACAAAAGGTCGGCCGGAGCAAATCCCTTAGCCAGCAAACCCCAAAACGGTAGGCTAACCTAAATCCCATAGCCGGTAAACCCCCAAAAGGGTCGGCTATGCCCCTTCGGCCAACAAACCTCAAAAAGTCGGCCGGAGCAAACCCCTTAGCCAGCAAACCCCAAAACGGTAGGCTAACCCAAATCCCTCCTGGCCAATAAACCCCAAAAAGTCGGCCGGAACAAATCCCCTAGCCATCAAACCAAAGCCGTTAGGCTAACCTCAAAACCTTTTCCAGCCATCAGACCTCAAAAAGGTCGGTGTGTCCCCCTTCTTGATCAACAAACCGTCGTAGTCGGTCAAGTCACCCTTAGCCAGCAAACCCCAAATGGTAGGCTAAACCTATGCCCAGGGGTTCGCCTTCGGACCCTAAAAGCTTCAAAAAAAAAAAAAAAAAAGAAAGAAAAGAGGGACTAAAAATAGAGATGTCCCGGCGGACTCGGTCATCCCCCCCCCCCCCCCCCCCCCCCAAAAAAAAGGGGGGGTGTTCGAGGGTAAAAAGGCCCCCAAATCCGACTGAGGTGAAAACCGAAAGGGCTCCTCAGGCAAAAATAGGAACCCCTCGGTGTGAAAACCCGAGAGGGCGCATCGGAAAAAGATAGAGGGGGCTATCCCCGGCGAAAACCCGAAAGGGCGCTTGGGATGGTAATGTAAAAAAAAAAAAATGATGATGAGAAAAAAAAATGATGAAATAATGTGAAGTTAACCTCCTTAAGGGGAGGGGAGCGTCGCTCGAGCCAACGGGTTGCACCCTTCGAGCAACCCAGAAATGAAGCAGCTGCCGAGCCACGCAAAGAAGGCCAGCCTCCGCAGCAGAATCTTGCATCAGACCTTGAAGAATGCGGGAAACGCGAAGTTCAAGGAGCAGATGCCAAGAAGGAAGCCTGGGAAAAGCCGACAAGGCAACTCCCGGAAAGAGGAAATGCAAAAGGGGCAAGCCGCTGGGCCAAGCCTCAAAAAGGGCCAGCCCCAGCACCTTAAAATTCTGCATCAGATCTGGAAGATTGCCAGAAACACGGCATTCAGGCTGATGCTACCCAAGCTGACGGGCCACACCTGTCGGACAGACTAAAGGCTGAAGCAGTTGCCGGGATAAGCTAGAAGGGCCAAGCCTCGGCGACAAAAGCTCACGCCAAATACCAAAGAGTGCCAGAAATACGGCGCCCAAAGGGAGGAATCCCAAACGAAGCCCTTAAAGATCACCTGAATGCGGACGGAAGTTGCAATAACGTCAAAGAAAAGCATTGGCAGCAACCTGTAGTTTGTCATTCAACCAAGTGTGAAGGAGCCCGAGACAAGCCCTCGGGGTAGCTGGTGAAATATATACATCGGCTACAAGCGAAAAAGGAAAGGAAAGAAGAAAAACTACAAAGCCCCTCCTCTCCGGGAGTCCGCCAAACTGGCCTGGAGAGCAGAAAGTGCGGCCTGGGAATCCGCGCACTCCCGCTCCACGGCGGTCACCTCCGCCTCGGCTGCCGCCACCCCCTCGGCCAACGCAAGAGACGCGGCCTCGCGCTCAGTGAGGCGCGACGAGACCTCCTCAAGCATCCGTCGAAGAGCAGCGATATCCGCATGACAACCGGCGTGGCTGGCCCTCAAAGACTCGGCGCGGCTGACCGCGCCCCCTCTTCGCGAGCGAAGAGCCTCGAACCTCTGCTCCGCCAAGGCAATCTCCGCCGTGAGCTCCTGGACCCTGTGGCATGCCGCCTCTTGGTGCCTCCGCCTCACCTCGCTCCAAAGTGAGTCCACAGCGGCCATCCAGGGATCTCGGGGGCAGCCCATCAAGTGGTAGGCGACGGTACTCCTCTCCAAGAAGTCCCGCACCGCGTCAACGGATGGGGGGCTACCCTCCTCCATGACAGTATGTGCAGACACCGTGAAGAAGTCGAGCATCCCTTCAACCCCGCGCGCCTGACCCCTCTGCGGAGCGTCGGGCCAGGAGATGCCATGCTCCGGAAACAAGAAGGGTCCCTCAAGCGGCGCCCGCTCGAAGACGGGGGAGGTAGACCACCACCGACAGCTGCCCAAAAAAAAAAAAAAAAAAATGGGTAAAAGATCAGCCCAAAGAAAGGAGGTGGCGCGATCACAACACACAAAGGAAAGCAAGGGCCGAAGAGCATAAAAGGCTTGGGATCCGGGTCACTCACCTGCGTGTCAGATGGCAAAGAAGCGCCATCCCCACCCTCCGGGAGAGGCAGGGTACCCGCTGCGGAAGAAAGAGCAGCCCCGGGAGGACTTGTTCCCATCATCTCTGCCGCAATCTCGGCGCCATCTGTAAAAGAGATGAAGACAAACATTAAGTGTGAGGACACTCGCCTTCCCGCTCGCCCGGGCAAACGTCGAGTTAAAGAAACAGAAAGGCGAAAAACTTGCTATCGTGGAGGAACACCCACCATCGGCGTCCCCGGCTACTCCTTGGGCGACCTCGCCCTCTTCCGGCGGAGAAGCGGTAGGAAGCACAGCCGCGGAAGTAACCGCCACTAAAATGCAAAGAGGGCAAAGGTCATTTGCTGCATAAAGAAAAAAAAAGCAAGAAGCAGCAGAAAGGCGGGGCCAGAAGAGCGGGGATCGCTTACTCGCGCTGTGAAGGGCTCGCTGCCAACCCCCTCCCTCGAGTATGCCCGGAGCAAAGTCAGAAAAGCCGGGCAACTCCGTCTCCGACCAGACCACAAAGGTCCTGAATGGCCTGTAGCGAGGGCGTCTCGCCTGTAACTGGTGCAGCCTCAACCGGGTGCTCAAAGCCCTCTGCGGCAGCAACCTCCACCGGAACGTACCCTGTAAAGAAACAAGGGCGAAACAGACTTGAGTCACGTATGAGCACCATGCTGGCCAAACAAGTAAAAAGGGCAAACAAAGCCGACTCAAGAAGATGGTGCGCATCCTACCCGGCTCGGCAGAAGCTACCAGGGGAATGTCTGCTCCCTCAGGAGAGGGCGTCCCATCAAACGTGGGATTGTAATCGTCGTCGCCCTGAGGAGCCACATCCTCCCGCGGAATGCTCTCCGCTAACTCGTCGCCCCCAGAGGTCGACGTGCCTGTGCGAAAAAAATGCAAACGGCAAATCCCTCGTTAGAAAGAAAAAGAAAGAGGGGAAGAAGGCGAAGGAGGGATGTGAAAACCCACCAGCCCCAGCCGGAGAAGGAGGGTCGGGGGTTTTCCCTCGAGCCGCCGACTGCGAAGGACCGGCCTCTCTGCTCGCGTGCCTTTTCCGGGCCGGCGGGGCGTCACGCTTCGGCATCTCTTTGGAGGAATAAAGCTCTCTGCTCAAGCCAACAAAGGAAGGAGAGCCCAAATCAGCACGCCGAAGTCAAGAAAATATAAGCCAAACTCATGAAGAGGAAGGCTACATACCGCGTGGGGCCTCGGAAAATGTTGGCTGAAGCACCACCCGGTCAAAAGGGACCTTCACGGCCTTGCCCGCCTCGGCAATCGCACTCCAGAAATGCCGCAGGGTGGTGCCGCTCTCAATCCAGCTAATATGCTCCCTCGGCCCGACGCGAACGATGGAGTGCTGAAGGTGCCGCTCCCAAGCCCGCGATACACTCGGGAGGATG
Source organism: Colocasia esculenta (assembly GCA_014218235.1). Taxonomy (NCBI): domain Eukaryota; kingdom Viridiplantae; phylum Streptophyta; class Magnoliopsida; order Alismatales; family Araceae; genus Colocasia; species Colocasia esculenta. The sequence continues at coordinate 34,546,959 of CM024754.1, forward strand.
GGACTGGTGAGCGCCGCGTCCACGGGGTAGCCGCAGTCCAGCAAAAAGTGACGCCACCAAAAGTAAACAAGCGGCGGCTCCCCGCGGTCCCCGGAAGCCGCCAAGCTGCTCTCCGGGCGCGACAGGGGCTTCAGAGCCCCCACAAAAACCTCGTTGTCTGCCGAGCTAGCGGCCTGCGCCATCGCACGACGACCCATGGTCGTCACCGTCTCAGCAATGTCTGCAAACTCCTTTCGGAGAAACTCTGGCGCAATTGTGGAGACGGGGGCGCCCGCCCGGGACAAATATTTTCTCTCCGCCGTCTTGATCTCCTCGGCGCGCTCCCGGAACGCCTGGTTGTGCCGGGTCCACCACCGGGCATAAAAGATGCCCACTCGCCCCTCATACCGTAGCTCGGGGGGATGAAGAACTCGGCAGACGGGTCGCGCCTGATGAAATAGCACCACCAGCTGGAGGCTACCAGGTGGCGGTCCGGGCCCTTATACGCCCGGACAGACAGCGCGAATCAACGTTCGGAGGCACATCCTGGTCGTAACCGAATTGCGGGCGAAGCGGTGTGGAAAATATGGCTCCATAAAAGGAAGCTCCCCTTGCGAAAAAGCAAGACGCTGGGGCGAATGCAACAGAGCCAATCTTTGCGAAATGAAGCACCTGGCGCAGCATGGCGAGGAAGATGATAAACCCGGCCTCCCTGGCCTCCTCCACCAAGGCCTGAAGTCACGCGAGCAACAGGCAAGGTCAAGCCCCGGCTGCCCGGCCGTCGGCACAAAAGAAAGTCGTCGACGTGCCTCGCTCAATTGCTTCCGCTGCTCTCGCTCCGGACGGTTCCGGAACATGAAGATGAGTGGCATGGAGGGGCTCTCCAGGCTGATATTGTAGCACAACTCTGGCAAGAGAAGACCGGCCCAAGCACCCAGATAGTGCGTTGCCAAAGTGACGTTTCTGTCGCGAGGAGAAGGGCTCGTGGTAAGATCGCCCAGGCCGTGAAAATGTTGGCCAGAGCTGCCGGGGCCAAAGCTAGCCGCACGCCGCCAGCCAAGACGCAGGCCGGATAGATAACCTCCAGTCTGATGTTCCCTCCTCCCTAAACGGGAGGACAAAGGTGCACAACCAATATACAAGATAGGCTGCCAAGTGGGTACGGTCCGGGAGCCGCCTCGGGTTCCAATTGACACCCCGAGGCGCGTAAAGATACTTGGCGTCACCGTCAAGATTCACTGTCAACTGCATATAAGTCGCGGGATCGTAGCTGTCGCCGGCAAATTCCTTGTGAAAGCAAAAGGGTCCGTTGTAGAAGAAACGGATCCAGGCGTCGCAGCTCACCCGCACTGTCGCCTTTGAAGCACTGGGACAATCACTCCTCCCACATCTGGCCAAGTCACGCCAGACCCTCGCCAGATAACGAAAGCTGTGGGCTGAAGATAGGAGCCAGAACCGGAAGACTGATCCCTGTCTAAGTCATTCAGGCAGACTTCCTCGTAAAATGGCCAGAAATCGGGAGGCCGGAGATCCTGTGCAGAGCCCACAAGTCAAGGCATGTCTCCCCTCTGCGACACCGAAGGTGTTAACCTCCGGTTGAACCTCTCCGCCAGGGCCTGCAGAAGCCCGGGATGGCAAGGATAGCCGTGGAGAGCAGCAACGACGGCCTGAAGAATGCCGACCCGTTCAAGCATCGTGTGGTATAAAATGCCCATCAACCACTCCGTCGCGCCAAAGCGGAAGCGGTGCGACGAAACAACGGACCACCGATCATACCAGCTAGCGGCCCCTCCACTCATGATCCGGTCAAGAAAGCACGACCGGTCATAGCCATCCTGCACGAAATCGCGGCTCGAAGGCGGCAGAGTGTGCCTGGTAAAAGAGGCGCCGGTCTTGGGAAGCCCGTGCACCTCCCACAAGCCCCGAGAAAGCTGTATCTCCGCCACGCGGCGAGCCGGTTCGGGTCCAAATGACCCCAGCAACGCCGCGTCAGGGAAATGCGCCTGCGCGTCGTAGCCGAGAGGAAAGCTGGGGTAATGCGAGCTACAGGTCCCCATCATGCTGTCGCGACCGGCCAAGATCGTCCGCTCAGTTGTACCCGCTCAATAGCAAGGAGGTCGGCGGGGCCGTCCCAGTTGGCCGGCATGAAGTTCTGGATGAACGGAAAAAGATGCTCGTCCAGTGGGAAGTGCTTCGGGTAGTCGGCCCCCCTCCAGTAGCGGTAAATCAAGCCGCTACGATCTATTCGGCCGACGTCCACATGCCCTCAACGGGCGAAGGCTCCTCCAGTGGACCACGGACGCACGGCCCAGCGCCGCCCTCAAGCCGGTCTAGGTCCTCCTCCTGGACCGGAGAAAGGGTGAAGCACGGCATGGGATCGTCCGTTCGTTCGACATCGTTCTCCGTGCGATGCGGCGCCTTGCCGCTCGTGCCACTCTTGGCCTTGTCGCGACCTTTGCGAGGCATCGTCGACCCTGCCAAACAAATAACGCAACCGTCAGACAAAAGGACGTTGCAACAAGATAGGGAAAAGCAAATGCAGAAGAAACAGATGCATTTCAGAAGCACCACGGGATACCCGCCGTCGCCTCCGTCTCCGACGGATATCCCGTGGGGGGCATTTGTTGAACCCGAAAAAAATCGGGGCTTAAAACAAACCCCGGGCGACAAATACGCCCTGGGGGAACCGGGAACAAACTCCCGATCCCTCGCTCGGACATCGAAGACAAGCGAGTCCGAGTGCTCGCGTCAACTCGGGGTGATCCGAAAGGGAGATGCCCGAGAAGTCCATCGACGGCGAAGAGTACGTACCCCGGGCGCCAGAAACTCCGCGTCCAGATCAACGTTCGAGGCCGCCCGAAGCCGAAAGGTCCGGGAGAATCAAATGCACGTGCCCCCGAAAACGGGGACAAACGCCGTGGGACGGCCGAGAAAGCACGGGCGGTGCACGTGTGCACGTGCGCGTACGGCCGTCAACCAACAAACAAAGCATGGGAGGCCCACAGAGCTCTCTCCCGAAAAATACGCAAAGAACCGTGAGAAGAAGAAGTTCTGGTCCCACCCTCTTATATAGAGGTGGGCCAAGCAACCCTAATAGGGGCGCCGGTTAACCCCCCCCCCCCCCCCCCCCCCCCCCCCCGCCAGTAGGAGGAGGCCGCCGGTTCGGCCCCCCGCTTGCAGGGGGGGCGCCGGTTCTGCCCCCCAAGCAGGGGCGCCGGTAGGGCCCCCCCCCCCCCCCCCCCCACCCCCCCCCCCCCTCAAACAGGGGCGCCGGTCAGCCCCCGCCAGCAGGGGGGGGCGCCGGTCAGCCCCCCCCCCCCCCCCCGCCAGTAAGGAGGGGGGGGGGGGCGCGGTCAGCACCCCCGCCAGTAAGGGGGGGGGGGGGGCGGCAGGCCCGCCAGAAGGGGGGAGGGCCGCCAGTCAGGCCCCCGCCAGCAGGAGGGGGCGCGGTCAAGGCCCCTGACTGGCGGCCACCCCCGCCAGTCCGACTCCTCGCGACGCGTCTCCGCCGGTTCGCCTTCCTCGACGCTCGTGCCGTCCAATCCTCCGCCGGGTGGGTACCCTCGCCGGTATGCCCCCCCAAATCCTATAAAATAGGGGGCATACCCCCATTGCAACGACATGCCCAAAGGCCTACAGTTTGCAAAAAACACAAAGAACACCTGCAAACACCTCAGTTGGTCCGTGCGCGAGCTTAAATAGGCCGCACGTGTGGGAAGGTTCTCGACGTCCGTTGGTGCTCTGTCCTTAGCGTTCGGGCCCTCCTGCGCCTCGTCCGCAAGCAGACGCCACAGGTTGTCACATGACCCTCGGCATTTGTATTAAGTCCTCCGTCGTCATCAAACGACGTACGTAGAGGCAATGTTGTCCGACAGCGGTACGAACACCTGTCGTAGACTTAAAGGAACAAGTCGGCGGTAAATGCCGGGCGGAGGCACAAACACCCCGCCTCGGCATTAAAGGCCCGACAAGTTCGTAAATGCTTGACGGAGGCACAAACACCCGTTGTGAGCGCCAATACAACCCACACATCTTGTAAATGTCCGACGGAGGTACAAACACCCCGTCACGGATATCGATGTAACCCTCATGCTGTGTAATGTCTGACGGAGGCATAAACACCCCGTCATTGACACCCATGTACATGAAATATTGTGTAATCGCCAGTGGAGGTACAAAAATCCACTAAAGACGCCGATGTAAAATGTCATGAATATAAATGACATGAGCATGCTTGAATAAGATTGCGGAAATCTATTTGTCATCTACTTTCCTTTAAATTCGGCATACGGTCTTTTAAAACATTACGCATCCGAAGGTGTTCGAGTCTTGCACTCGATGTAATTGAAACACTGACTTCGGTCGGTGGGGAACGGTCCAGTACACGACCACTCCAATCGCCCTGAACGTGAGCGCACGCGGAAAAAATAAATAAATAAATGAAATTTGAGGGTAACAGGGTTCACACCCCATACTCCTCATAAATAAACTTCTTTGTCTTTTCTCGCAAACAGCTGGCATGCCCAAAAAGCACAAAAGTGAAACAGAGACGAACGGAGCCCCCTCGGGGCGAAATTCATCTTTGAAATCATGTCTCTCCGGAGCCATTTGAAATTCCGCGTTCCAACAGGGGGTTTATATAGACCCCCAAGGCCTCCAAAGGCTCCAAAGAGCCGTTCTGGCTCGTTGGGGAGCGCCCCCCAACGGCTAGAAAACGGCTAGTTGAAAACTAGCCGTTACAGCCCGGATCGCCCCGGACCGGCCCGGTCCGCGCGGATCGGGCCAGGCTCGCCGAGCCCGATGATCCATGCGCACGGGACCGGCACGTTACCCCGGCTCGGTTCGGCTGGGCCCAAACCGAGCCGGCTCGGGCTTATCCGATCCCGAGCCGGCCGAGTTTTGATACCTTGGTCGCACGGACTCGAACCCGTTTATCTTAGCTGTTCGAGTGGGGAGGCCGGGGTTTATTTCCGGACTTGTGTGGCTCTCCGGGCGAATTTGTTGCCCGGGGCTCGCCTAAACCCCGATATTTTTTTTTGGGTTCAACACACCTCTTATAGGGTGAAAATTGTAGAAAAAGTCCCTTCAAAGGCAGGAGACCCATAAGGCTCATGCCTTTTTCCCGACTCAGTAGAGCGGGACCTACGTCACGACTTACTTTCCTGAAGTGGCGTGCGCTCTCTTGGGTTTGGCTTAAGACTGAGGGTACTGAATACCCTAAAAATGTCGAGGAATGGCTGAAAAGTCTTGGGAGGTCAAGAAATGACCGAAAAGCCCCAGGAAGTCAAGAAATGACAGAAATACCTAATAGAGTCAAGAAATAACAAATGTGTCTAGAGGAGTCGGCAAATGATTGGAAAGACCTCGAGAATATTGGAAAATGAAGAAATACCCAAAAAAGGTGCAAACTGTAATAAACCCTTAAAGGGCAAGAATTGCAAGCATATCCAACAAGAGCACTTAAAAGTCCCATCACAGTAAAATTGATGATGGTGACCGTGAAGCAAATATAATAGGTCGACAATGATCATCTTGGCGATCTAATAGTCCGATTGTGATGAAACTCAGATCCAACGGTCCGATTGTGATGAAGCTTAGATCCAACGGTCCGATCATGATGAACCTTAGATCCAATGGTCTAATTGTAATGAAGTTCAAGTACAACTGTCCGATCGTGACTAAACGTAATTTTGAAGACCTGATTATATAATCGGGCCCACTTGTATAGGTCTTGAAAGACCAATTGTAATTCAAATTACATGTGTACAGGTAATAAAGTCTTCAATTTTCTTTGCAAGAGTGTGTCCATAGAGGGTGACCATCAAGGTCATCATCATCACAATGAATAGAGATAAAAGGCGTTCTTTGACAGATAATTAAAGGTGTTCGAGGTCATCTCGATGTAAATTAACATCGACTTCGATCAATGGGAAAGGTCCAGTATACAAAACCCAATTCGCCTGATAAAATGAACGCGTGGAACAAATACACCAAACTTATAGGCGTAATCGTCCAATGAATGGACATGTAAATTCCTGCATCAAGCGAATTTTAAATTTCTTTGTTAAACAGACTGACACACCTGCACAAAGCCAAACACCCTCATGCCCTAAAATATCTTTCCCTCTCTTATTTTCTGAGAAGGGAAGAATTTCGCTTATGCCAACCCACTTCAGAGTTCAGACATGGTTTGCTGGTGCGCCGATTCGGGGCGAATCGGGCTCGCCCTGATGCGCTCCGATTCGCCCCGAATCGGGGCGAATCGACCCGATTCGCCTGGAAACTGTTGGGCAGTCATGGCTGAAGCCCCAGTTTGGCCAGTCCGGCGATTCCCTGGCGGACGGCGGATCAGGCGGATCACGCTTACGGGCCGGCGTCGATTCGCTCCGATGCGGGCGAATCGAGCCGATTCGCTCCGCCGTGCAAAACCATGAGTTCAGACACATGAATTTGGTGATTGTGTATTTGCCATATTCTAACTTTCTAAGGACTATATTTGCTGTCTTCTAAAAGTTAACTGTAGCCTGTAGGTATATTGCTTTTTCATATGTAGTATATGTGTGGATAGCTGTGGAACGCAGAATTTTTCTTTTTGATTTATTTATATCTTTCACGTATGGACATACGTCTTTGAGTTTTGTGTTTCTGGCGTGCCAGACTGTTTACGGGAAACAAACAAAGAAATTTTATTTTATGAGGGGCATTGGGTATAAACCCTGAGCCCTCGAATATTTTAAATTATTTTCCGCGCGCATCTGTATTTTCAGGCGATTGGAGTGGTCGTGTGCTGGACCGTTCCCTACCGACCGGAGTCGGTGTTCATTTACATCGAGTGAAAACTCGAATACCTTCGATGCGATATGTTTGTTAAAGACCTTATGCGAAATTTAAGGAAATAGACAACAAGTGAATTTCGACAAATATCCTTGAATGCGAGTTTGACATTTGCATTTACGCCTTTAATGGGGTGCTTATACCTCCATTAGGCGTTTGTACAATATGTCATTTACATTTATATCCTCAATGGGGTGTTTGTGCCTCCATTGGGCGTTTACATGACATGACATTTACATTTACGTCCTCAATGGAGTGTTTGTGCCTCCATTGGGCGTTTACATAACATGATGTTTCTTTACGTCCTCGACAGGGTGTTTGTGCCTCCGTCGGGCGTTTACATGACTGTCGTTACATTTTTACGTTCTCAATGGGGTGTTTGTACCTCCATTAGACGATACCTGATGTGCCTCCACACATGTTATTTTAAAACACTGGAGGGCTTACATACAGAATATCGGGTACCGGGTCTTATATAATGACCTACGGTTGTCTTGGCACGGACGGAGCACAAGGAGGCCCGACAAGCTCTTCACGGACGAAGCCTGGAAGCGGGAGGCACTGGCAGAGACGGAAGCCGGAGCTCTGGAGAGGCTTTTCTCTCTTCGTGGGCGAGCGTCTGTGTGAGTGTGAGGTGTTTGTGACTGTTCACGCCCCCTTTTTTTTTTCTGGGTCGTCTTCCCCTCTGTTTATTGGGGTTTTGGGAAGGGGTATATTTGCTTCATTGTTTCTTTCGAACCTATTTATCTCAGGTGTTTGAAGTTAGTAAACCTCGAGGCTTTTTACGAGGCTTCTCGGTCATTTCTCGACCTCCCGGGGATTTCGGTCATCTCTTGACCTCCCAGAGCTTTCGTCCATGTCTCGACCAGAGTTTGGCGCATCGCCGATTGGGGTCGAATCGGGTTGTGCCTGATTCGATCCGATTCGGGAGAATCGAACCGATTCGCATGGATTCGACCAAAACTATGGTTTCTGGCCCATTCTTGGCCGATTCCCTTGAATCTGGCCTTTTTTTGAATAATTGTCTGGTTTACGCCTCTTGTAAATGTGTTTCATCATATTCCATGAGATTTATATCATGTAATTGCTATACAAACATTTGTTTTTCAATAAAAAAAAGTAAAGAGATTAGAAGAGTGAAAACAAATTGAAAATCATAATAGAAAGATATTTACATTGCACAAAGTGAATATAACTATCAAACTCTAAATTCCAATACATAATACAATGACTTACTCTAATATCCCCAATGCCCTTGCTGATATGGATCATATGGATTCCATTGAGATTGGCTAGGCACGGACTCTGACTCATCTGACTCTGAGGGAAGCTCTCCAATAAGGTGATGACCTTTTGTTTGAGACACAAAACTACGATACTCATCCCATATCATCATGGTATGGTATCTCTGTCGAAACTGACTGAGATAATGGTCCCACACCTGGCAGTCGGGACGGACTACATTCAGTTGTGCCATCTGTACATCCTCCACAGGAGCAAAAACTTGAATGGAACAGGGAAATAAAATGCAGGAGGAGGATACATATATGGAGATGGACCAAGGTAGCCTGCTGTGGCAGTGTACCCACTGTACGGTCCGTACCCACTAGAGTAGTCTGTGCTAGTGGACTCGGTGGTGATAGCTATGGCCGCCATAGGATCCAACAGACTCTTGTGTACTCATCCTCTCAAAGTCTGATATCATAGTGTCATAGCTATGGGAATCCACTGGTGAACCTCTTGCTTGACTGCCAGGTCTAAACTTCTGCCTTCTATTGTACCGCATTGGGGCACCATGACTACTCTCTTGTGTTGCACCCCGATAAAATTGCTCCTCTGTGAATGTCATCCCACCACCTCCTCCTCCCTGACCACTGTCACCACCTCCTCCTCCCTGACCACCGTCACCACCTCCACCTCCACCTCCACCGTTACCACCACCGTCACTCCAGCATCTGAAGAAGAACCACTGCAAATGCATATAATTTTAACATACGTTAGCACAAATACAAATACATTTAAGGTAATGTGCAATACAAAAAATGACCTACCAGTAGTCATCGAATCATGGGAGGCGCTATTGGGCAATCGGGGTGAATCCAACGGAGACGGTGTCTCATCCTCTGCATTTGGATCCAAAGTCTCTGCATCGGCAATGTCAAGTGGGTCTTCAACAATGGTAGCACCTTTCTTGCCTTTCTTGGATCCCCAACCAGAAAACCAACTCTTCTTTTTTTGTGCTGGGGCAGGAGGTGGCTCTCGTATAACAACTCCTTTACTTGGTCGGGACTCTGTTGCTCCAGTTTTTTTTCGACGGGATTCTTGTGCTATTTGCTTCCCTTTTGCCAATTGAGATGATGTGGGAGGCCTTATAGATTGTAGGGAGGGGCATCCTGGGTAGATGACCCTCTCCTTCTAGATTGTGTGCGGGGGAGGCCTTCCATTAACCTCTCAAATCATCATCATCATCATGACCATGTCCTCCACCTGCAATAGGCCCCAACATGATACATTAGCACAAATGTAATTGATACAATATGTAAGATGAAAGAAAGAAATTACTCGCCCACCTCCTCTGCGCTCAACAAGCTCCAGTTCTATGTCCCCAAGAAGATCCACCTCAGCCTCTGGATCCATCTCATAATGAGGGGAGTATGGCTGTCCACATTCCCACGATCTCCCTCCTCCTCTGCTGTTGCTTCTGCTACTGCCCTTGCCAGAAAAGTGTTAGGGCGAGGTGGATCTTCAGGATCATCTGCCTCCTCATCTAACTCATACTCCCCCGCTCTGTTGTTGCTCGTGCAACCCATGCAACCATTGGGTCTTCTTCATCTCGTAGGAACCCAATGTCAACAGGATCCCACTCTACGTCCCCACGTTGCTTTGGATCTTCTGTGAGATGTTTGACCCTCAACCTCATATTGTAGTGGACGTACACCAATTGGTCCAACCGCCTATATGACAATCGATTCCGCACTTTGGTGTGTATCAATGCAAACGTACTCCAGTTCCTCTCACATCCACTAGATGAGGAAGTCTGCGATAAGATCTTCACTGCAACTTTTCTCAATGTTGGCGCAGTATGCCCAAAGTTGAACCACCAATCAGCTGCAACCAAATTCAATGATTGTAATCAGTCCTCAACCATCAAATTGCAATGACAAAAAATGATAAGGGAAGCATATTACCGCCCTCTACACGCTCCCGACCAGCAATGGCAGATGGCTCAGCAAAGCCCCCAATAGCCTCCCGAAAGCTCTTCATCTGCATTTAATAAATTGATCATCATAAATATGAAATTCAAGTATGTTTGGATGGAACTTGATAATCCTAAACTTGCCTCATCAATGGCATCTGCCGCTTACACAGGACTTCTTGACAATCTTTCAACAACCCTTGTAAAAGCAGCCGTCAAGTCATCCTCATATGCTAGCTCGTGCGCGTAATGGTATGCAGGGTGGAGATAATATGCTGCAATTGACGTATAAAATATCAATGATTGTAAATACAATAATACTTAGTACATTACAAAAATATAATCAGTTTCTTACCCGCCATATGTAGATCCCTACTCATCTGCCGGTCCCATCTATCCTCAACAACATCTAAGACCAAGTGTGCATGCCGAGGTGAGACTTCACGGATCTTCTTCTTCGCAGCTTCAAGCTTTGCGTACACCAATCCTATAGAAGGTCTCCTATCCCCGTCAACCACCCTCAACACCTCATATAGAGGTTCTATGATCTGAACCAGCTTGAACACCCGATCCCAGAAATTGGAGCTGTTGACGATGCCTTCCACCTCTTTTCCTTCCGCGTTCCAGAAAATTGCTTTGCAACCATTTATCACCCTAAACATGCGTTTCAATCCATCCTTGTGCTTCAATAGGCTTTGTAATGCCACAAAATTTGTTGCAAAGCGGGTGACAGCCGGCCTCAAAACTCTCCACCAGTGGACTCTCTCATCCACGCCAACACAACATGATGATTGTAGATGAAGCGTGTAATCTTCTGCCCTGCATCCACCACCATTTTCACGGGTTGCAGTGTCCCAATCTCTTTAACATTAAATCAACACAGTGGGCAGCACATGGGGTCCAGTAAAGATGAGGATAAATCTTCATCACTCCTCCCCTGCTTTTTTGTATGCAGATCCATTATCCGTGACCACCTGCACAATGTATTGCTCACCAATCTCCTCAACAACCTCCCGCATCAAACTCAAAATGTATTCATAGTTGTGTACTCTATCTGATGCGTCAACAGATTTGTGATAGAAGACTTGTCTATCACAATACACGAGGAAGTTGATGAGGCTGCTCCTGGTGATGCCCGACCAGCCATCACACATCAAGGTGACACCATACTTCTCCCTTCTTAAAACTGTCAATATAAGACTTGATCTCATTAACTTCCTCCTGAAGATATTCCCAGCCAAGTCTCTAGCTGTAGGAGGCTGCACATGTAGCCCTCCACGTTGAACCTCTGTATAGCAGTTTTGTAATAAAGACTGTTTGCTGCATTGAATGGTAACCATGTATGGTGCCACCACTTTGCAATTGCTCGACCCACCTTGTATTTCGGCCCCTGCTGGTTGTATGCATCCTCAATCCTAGTCTGCTTGCCATGCTCCCTAGGATACACATAAGGATCCACGTCCTCTATTTGCACACCTGTTGGTCTCTTGCTATGCCTTCCTTGTTCTGGTAGTTGTGTTTGTGTGGGAGGGGGCCGAGTGAAATAATCCCCCACATTTGAATATCGACGGGACTGAGTTCGCCGGCGCCCCCTACCGCTGAGCTACTGCCACCTCATGCTGAGCTCCCTGAAAACTTACTCTGTGGGCTGCCTTTTGTTCACCTTCCCATGCCTCGGCCCTGCTCTGTGCTCTGGCTCGCCTTTCCTGCACATCAGGATCAGGCACATATTCTGCATACATTTCTACTTCATCCTCAATGTCTTCATCTCGTTCCCTTCCTGATATGATCCTCTCTTGCATCTCCTTATCTGCCCTCTTTCTTGTTGTATCTGCTCGAACACGTTTAAGGTGTTCAATCATAAGCTTCTTAATTTCACTCGGCACCATTTTACACCCCTGCACGTCATGGTAGCCTGCTAGTCGACACCAGTAAGGTGCTTCTTCAAACGGGACACCCCATCTCCTTGTCCCGTAAAGCCACAATAATTGCACTTGAAGTTGTGCCTATTTTCCAACATGATGCCATGCTGCCACCCAATATCATCAGAACCTTTTTCGGTGCCATCTACAAGGACAATTTTTTTTAATAAATTAACAGTAAATTAATTCAAATTTCAGAATTTGAACACTAAAAGAAAGTGTTCTTATATAATAATTTCTTTCATAGACATGAATCACATGATGATAGAAATCCATTCACATCTCCATAGCCATTTTATGTAATTTCAAGTTTTATTAATTATTTTTTAATTTTAAAATAATTATTAATAATGTTGGAACATAACTTAATTATAGCTCAACTTCTTATGGAATCAAGTTCTAACCATGATATAGAAGTTATACAACACATTCCTATCATTTTTTGTTTTTAACAATTTTTTAACATTTTTTTTTTTCAGAAATTCAAAAATTGGGGAAAATCTTTAAATCTACATGAAAAAATGTAGATCTTGATGAGAATTGGTTGCAAGTGTACACCAATCACTTGCAACATCATTTCCCAACAAGATCTAACCCATACAACAAAAAAAAAAAGAAAAAATGAAAAATGAAGAAATATGGTGGCTTACCTTCAAAGCCCTGTAGAACCTCTAAAAAACTTGAAGAACAAGGCTTGAATGCCTCCAAATCCACCTCAAATCGATGCAAACACGTAGGAAGCCTCCACTTGTGGACTGGCATGCAAATCTAGGGTTTTTTCTTGGAAAAAAACCTGAAACGGGGGGGGGGGGAGAAAGGGGCTTGCGGCCTGCTGTGCTGCGAATGGGGTGTACAGTCCCTTTCGCAGTGCATCGGCCGACACCCTTAAGGGTGTCGGCGAATCGAACCCGATGCCGCCAGTACCGGATCGGATCGTGGCGCTCGGGTTCGATCCGCCTACTTAGCAGGATCCGGGCGCATCGACCCGGACCGCGCATCGATTCCTTGTGATCCGATGCGATCTGCCCGAATCGGGCCGATCCGGTCCGATGCGCCAAACCATGGTCTCGACATATAAAAGGGTTCTTGCGTTATTTGACAATGCCAAGACTTGGAGCGGCCTGCCGTAAGCGGGGCCCAGGAGAGCGCACGCCGCTTCATGGAAGCGCGTGGGTCCCACTCCACCGGGCCGCGCGAACGGCATGAGCCAGGGCTCTCGGTCATTTTTGACTTCCAGAGCGGCTCCGGGTATTTCGTCATAATTGACTTTTCTGGGTGCTTCTGCCGTTTCTTGGTCTGCTTGGACATCCTCGCCGTTTTTTGGCTTCTCGGACATCCCTGCCGTTTTCTGGCTTCTGGGACATTCGTGCCAGTTCCTGACTTTCTGGGACATCCCTGCCGTTTTTTGGTCGCCTGGGACATTCCTTCTATTTCCTAGCTTTCTTGGACATCCCTGCCGTTTTCTGGCTTCCTGGGACATTCTTGTCGTTTTCTGGATTCTCGGACATCCCTGTCGTTTTCTGGCTTTCTCGGACATTCCTGCCAGTTCCTGACTTTCTGAGACATCCCTGCCGTTTTCTGGCTCTTGGGACATTCTTGCCGTTTTCTGGCTTTTCCGAGTGACTTTGGTAAGTGGGGTTAACCCAAGCCCGACCCAGGAGAGCGCACGCCGCTTCAGAGAAGTGACGTGGGTACCGCTCCACCGAGTCGTGCCAACAGTATTCTCGCCTTGAGCTCTGTCGTCTTTGGCGCTTGCCAGGGCTTCGTGCCATTTTCTGGTCGGACCAGGGCTTCCATGCAATTCCCGAACTCCGTGAGGGTTTACATGTGGTTTTCCCCTAAACCGAGTATTTCTGCTATTTTTTCAATGGCAGGGGCATTTCTGCAAATTTCCCCACAATCGGGACATTTATGCAATTCTGCACCTTTTAGGGTATTTCTGCAATTTTCTAGACAGCAGAGGGACTTCTTTGCAATTTTACACCCTTCGGGGACTTTTCTGCAATTTCCAACCTTTTAGAGGCCTTTCTGCACTTTTCCCCAAAAATTGGGGTATTTCTGCAATTTTCTAGCCTTCCAGGACTTTCTTGCAATTTCCTGGTCTTTCAGGGCTTTTCTGCAATTTTTGGACAATGGGGGCGTAAGCGCACTTGTATATACACATACACAAACTTTATATTCCCCGGGGGCTTGTGTATTTTTCACAAACTTGGGCCCCACATGGGGGGTCTTCACATGAAGAAGACATGTCCGCCCCCCCCAAGGGAGGGGGACTTCATCTCCCAGCCAGGCGGGAGAACCCCAGGAGAGTCTGCCCCAGATTTTTTTTTTCGCCGAAGTCCCAGAGCGAGAGCACTGGGACGAGCTCGAGAGGAAGCGCGGGGGGTCTGTTTTCGCTCAGATCCGGGGGGGTTTCTTCTGCCCCTACCCCGGTATTTATAGGTCTTGAGAAGGTGTGGACCAGCGCGGGTGGATGGTCCGGCGCGGGTGGCCCTTGGCTGGCCATGGCCGCCGGCCAGCGCGCGGGGCCCACCCGCGCCGGGTGCCACCCGGCGCGGGCACCCGCGCGCGAGCGGGCCCCACGCGCTAGGCCCCAGCGGGGGTGGCATCGGCGCGGGTGTCCCCGCACGCGGGCGCCTGACACGCCTCTTTTTGGGGTATTTTTATTATTTATTATTAAAATAAATAAATAAAGAAAATGGTGTCAACATAGCATATTGGTTTGAGGTTGTTCATTTGGTATTTAGTGGATTAGTTTTCCTTTCTAGATGAAAATTGTCAGCAGAGGTTTTTTTGGCTGGCTGAAATTATTTACAAGTACATGATTATGTATGTTGCAGAATGGCCAATTATGTGACTTTGGTGACCACTCAACTATTATGTTGCTTCTCACATGGTAAACTTTTACACACTCTACATATTGATTACTTTTATGATTTATCCAACTTGTTATTGTCCCCTATTACTAACTATACATTGTTCTTTTATCATGGAGGCTGGATTGGGGATTCCTGACACAGATGCCTGGAATACCATTGAGATAATTGCAGAGAAAAACAACCTTGGATTCAAACAATTAGTGAGTTCTATTTTTTTTTGAGCTTGCATCTCAAAATTGATCCCATTGCATACTAGCAACTATTGTAAATTTGACATGTTCTATTTTTTCAGATAAAACTTAGGGGACTGCTGTCACATATACAGCAACTGCGGATAGGGTACTGGGGAATCACAGTTGGGAAAGTCCAATCTACACTCTTCTATGGTCTGTCATCTCCACGTCTACAAGATGCAACAGATGAAAGTCAACAAGCTGCTGAGGCATCTGGTGTGGGGAGGAGTTGGGTGCAGAGCATGTTTAGCAGAGAGGCAACATCAAGAACTAATTCGCTCAGTCGAGTTCGTAAGTAGACCTTTTAAAATGTCACTCTGGCTTGTTTCTCTGGCCAGTAGTTAACATTGTCACTACTGCTTAATTATGTTTTTTTTTGGAAAGTTGGTAGTAGTAGTACCACTATTGTATTAGAATGGAGGAAGAATGTACAAGTATAGGAGTATCAACAATAAGTAACCCCAAAAAGACCAATCTCTCAGTACCCTATACAAGTAGGAGTGTCAATGGATCGCTTAGATCCGAAAATCCGACCCGGATTCAAAAATTAAAACCGGATTTGGGTCAGACATTTTGATCCGAACATGGCTTTTTTGGGGTTTCGGGGCACACCTTCCTGCTCCGAACTCAACAATTTTGGGGCACCATTTTGGGGCGCCGAAAACCCAATCCAGAGTCTTTCATTCCCTTCTCCCGTCGCAGGTGGGTTCGGTCATCGGTGCCGAGAGGACCACTGCCATGGAAATCAAAATATATCCACGGCGCCTCATCAGACGGCACCTCCGCCTCGAGCAATCCCGGCGGTCGGCCTCCATTTTTTGTGGTTTCCAAGATGGCAGGCGGACGATGGCGGTGGTTCGCCTCCGTGAATGGCGCATCGGACAGTTTTGGATCGAGGAGCTTCTCCAGACCCCTCTCTCTCTTCTTCTACACACTGGGGTCTGGGGCTTCGCACAAGGCGTGCACGACTCGTCCTCCTCGGCAATTGGAAGAAAAGAGGGAGGAAAGGGAGAGAAAAGGATCTGCGCCACACTTTCCTTCCACCGGCTTCCGTCGCAGCGAACGATCTGAGCAACACACGCGGTTCGCGTGCACGATTTGATTCCGCTGTGGATCGTCGCCTTCCTTAGCTGTGGATTCTTCGGGAGGTGGGGATGCTCGCGTGGTCTGCATCGTGCTGCTGGCTCATGGAACAGCGGGTCTGATGCGTAGGTTTCTGGAGGCGTCTCTGCGAAAGGGACAGGATAGTTGGTACCCCCTATTTTTTTCCGCTAGTCTCGCTGTTGGATCGGTGTTTGGTGAGAAGAGTGGTGCCGGAGGCCCGGAGCAGATCGAGCTGCGTGGTGGTGGAGGGAGTGGGGCTAACTTCTCGCCATCCCTCCATGGCGGTGGTCCTCTCGGGAAGACGGTGAAGACATCCATGCTCTATCTCCGATGGTGGAGAAGACGGTGAAGACATCCACGCTCCATCTCCGATGCCACACTCGAGAAGGATGTGGCACGCTGCCTCATGATGCTCTTGTGCGATGCTTGGGGTAGCAGTAGCCTCTCCCCCAATACGAAGAGGAAGCGCTCTGAGGAAGAGGAAGAAGCGGAGCAGAACTCGGAAGGTGAGAAATCGGATTCGAATTCAGTTTGATCTTGATCCGAATCCGGATCCGATATATATTTTGATTTCGGATTCGGGTTGTAATCGGATCATGCAAATTCGGATCCGGATTCGGATCACCAAAGATCCGACCCGGATCCGGTCTATTGACACCTCTATATAGTATATACAAGCAATACATAACACTTCAGGAATGATTTTTGCCTCTCCACTTATTTTACTGCTCTCAATTGTATGTTTTTTTATTTTGGTTTGTCACAACACTTTTGCGACTTGTCTAGGATGTAGTTATTTTTTTCCTTTAATTTTCTCCTTTCTGTTGCCAATTTCTAGATATTTTTTTGTGGTTTTATTTTTCATTCATTTTAGTCAAATGTTATTATGTTCTTTTTGTGTTTTATTACCTCAAAGAATCAAACATTGGTCAATTTGCACAGTCAAGGAACTTGTCCATTTCCACCAAAGTGTATGTCTTTCTTGACCGCCAAATTGCATTAAGTCTCAGCATAACAATAGAATGTCCTGTTAGGTTCAGAGTCGTCTGGAGATCTGCATTCTGAATGCCTGGGATGTGCTTATTCAGGCCCCTAGCCAAGCACAGATTGATAGAATAGTGATGATGATGATGTTTAATTTTAGTTATTCCAACATTCCCCATTATATTGGTCTATTATCGATGCTGCATTCAGAATCCTTTGGTATGGTTATTCATGTCAATAGCCAAACCCAGATTGATGGAATAGTTATTGTGATGATGCATGGTTTTGATATTGGCATATTTTGCATTGCCTTTATCAGTCTCTTAGCTGCAAATTAAGATGCAGTACTAATGCTTTTCCTTTGAACCAGAACTTCCACCTCCTGTTCAGAAGAAAATTCAATCTAGTATACGCATACTCAAGGGCCATGTGGGTGCTATTACAGCACTTCACTGCGTAACAAGAAGAGAGGTGTGGGACCTCATTGGTGATCGTGAGGATGCAGGTCTCTTTATCAGTGGAAGCACAGACTGCACTGTAAGTTTTTACTTCAGTGTCTCTTCCTATCCTTCTGTTGTTGTACCGTATGCCTACTTATATACATAAACATATGCATGAATATATACATAATTGACGAACACTTGTCTTTCAGGTCTTTGTTTCTTATTCTTTCTCATGCTCTGTTTCACAAATGGAAATAATGCTGGCCATAATGAACAAGCTCCAAGTGTTCCTGAATTTATTTTTAGTAATACCAAGTTCAAATATGTGCCTTATCCTTTATTTATAATTGTCATAGGTGTATCCTTAGGATGCATATTGTATTGATCAGAGGGGAGCCGTTAATAATCTGTAAGGTTCTTTTAATGTTCAGACATTGCGTATGTGAATGAAGTTGGTGTTACAACTACAGTTTCTTTAGAGTGAAGGCTAATGGTTGGTTAACCATCGGTGTTATAATAGTCATGGAATGCAGAATCACTGGAATCGGCCTTGGATCGGCCGATTCTGGATCCGATTGGTGGCTTGCGATCTGATTCTGGGGGTAAGCCTTTGGACTAGAGTCAGGTAGAATCGGCCTGGATCTCCATGGCCGATTCCATCAATCTAGGGAATGTCATGGATATGGGATTCCAAGCTGAGTCCAGGCCGATTCTAGGATTCTAGAATCCCCTTATTTACCTGAATATCATTTAAGTAAATGTTTCCATATACTTAAGATATTACATGTAAATAAGGGAGTACTCCCCATTTAAATCTAATAAAAATATAAAAAAAAAATTATATCTCTTACCAATAAAAAGTCAACTCTCCCATCTAAGAAGAAAATTGAAATTTTGGTGTTTCCAATAAAATAATGTCTTTTAAATCCCTCATAATTTGGCATTTCTAAAATTTTTATAATTCAAATAAACCCAATAGAACACTAAAAATCGAAAGTCTGGTGAAAAAAGTCAAACATACATTTAACTTATCCAAGGGAGCCACTCTCCTACTGACAGCAACTAAGTCCCAGTCAATAGGAGAGTGGCTCCTTTAGAGAAGTAACCTACACGTTTGACCTTTTTCACCAGACTTTAGATTTTTAGTGTTCTATTGGGTTTATTTGAATTTTGAAAAATTTAGATATGCCAAATTATGAGGGATTAGAAAGTCGTTATTTTGATGGAATCACCAAAATCACGTAGCTTTGATGCAGACCTCAAAGGACGTTGTCTTCGGACTATCCGTTTTCTTCTTAGGCATGTGGACACGGGATTTTCTCGGAGTGATCTTATTCATTCATTTCATTTTATTTGGTTCAAGGTATTCATTCATTTCACATATTTTGGATTTTTGGTATTTGCGGGGCGTGCCAATCTGCCTGGTAGACAAAAAAAAAAAAAGGTCCGCGCAATGCGGAGGAAGGGATTTGGTGTCCTTGAAATGGACGAATGGGATGTCTATAAAACAGACAATGAAAGGTGTCCGGAAACGGACGGGTGCGCCGTAATTTATCTGAACTTCTTGAGTCCGTATCT
This sequence comes from Colocasia esculenta, assembly GCA_014218235.1. NCBI lineage: Eukaryota > Viridiplantae > Streptophyta > Magnoliopsida > Alismatales > Araceae > Colocasia > Colocasia esculenta. The sequence goes on from CM024754.1 coordinate 34,566,111, forward strand.
ATACTCATCAGATGATGGGGTAGCATGTGCTGGACCTCTGTCTCCATCGATCGGGATCGATGTTACATTTACATCAAGTTAAAGTCTTTGGTGCCATTTGGCACGGCTTTACCTCGAATACCATTCATAGCAAGGATGTGAACATATACGTGTAAAGAATTTTAGAAAGTCCTAACATGATATTTTTCCCCCTTTTTTATTGAAAATGCATTTTATTCTTTTGAAAATGTTCGAGTTTGTTTTATTTTGAATAGTATGAAATGGTGTGACTGCTTATTTTTTTTGGGTGTAGAATATGATTTTGAAAATGGAACGGGTATATATTCATGGACCCGTTTGAGGTTTGAACTGTATGATTTGAACTTTGTTCGGAATGGGTATACACCCGCGGTTATTCCTGGTTTTTGTGTGTATTGAGAATCTGGGCAGCACTTCCACGAATTTGCAGATCCCCTTCTTTTTTATGAATATCTTCTTGAATGGAATCTCCATTTAAACGGAGTTTCTGTCAATGAATTGAAATCTCATAGTTATGCAAGGGTTTTCTTTGACAGAATTTCACTTGGACAGAGTTTCTCCAAGAAAACATACGCATCTAAGCACATATTCGTAATTATATGGATATGTTTTTTTTGAGTAAAGATCCTACTCAGATGAGAATCCTGCTAAAGAACATATACGCATGAATGCAAAATTCCCACTGCCTTATGGATATGCTTCCGAGCTATATCCCTGCTGAGGCTGGAGCTCCCCAGAGTTTCCTCTGGAAAAGGGATTTCTGTCCGGGCAGAATTTCCTTTAAGAAGCATGTACATATGAATATGAATTTGCGAACATGCAAGTACGTTCTTGGGCAGAATCTCCGCTTGGGCAGAGTCTCCACTAAGAAACATATGCATATAAATACGAGTTTGCGGTTATGTGAATACATTTTTAGAAGGAACTTTGTCATGGGCAGAGTTTTTCCTTCCAAGAACATATGTATAAGCACAAATTTGAGTTTTATAGATATGTTCTTAGGCAGAATCTCCACTTGAGCAGAGTTTCCTCTAAGAAACATATACGTGAAAACACAAATTTGTGAATAACGAATACGTTCTTGGATAGAATCTCCGCTTGGGCAGAGTTTTCCCCTAAGAAACTATATATATAAGCACAAACACACCATCCCAGAGACTTAGAACTCGATGGGAGGTGGCATATATGCATCTGGATGCGTAGCATTCAGAGCACAAATTACAAAGGTATTTAAACACCATATGTCCAAAGATGGACGGTATTTAAAACCTATAGCCCATGTGGGCCGATGCCGTTATTACGGACTTAAGACGATGAAGCTTGCCGATGTCGTGTGAGGATAACCCCTTTATTTTCTCCCTCAGCTCAGGTGGGGAAGGGAATTTGATACCTTCACACACAAGAAAGGAGGTTGGGGATGAAACGGAAAATTTGGGATTTTCTATTCCTTCAAATTTTCAAGGGAAAGGGGACAGCAATGGGGCTTCTTCTCTTTGGGCTTCGCCTCCTCCTCTTCCTCCTCCTCTTTTTTTTTCTAAGGGAATGGGGGTGCCTTTTATAGAGGAAGGCCCCCCCTTACAACGGTGGGATGGGGGCCCCTAATCGATGGGAGTTCCATCGGTTAGAGGGAATTCTCTCTAACCGATGGGACTACCATCGGTTAGAGGGTAAAGCCCCTCTAACCGATGAGAGTTCCATCGGTTAAGGGCCATCCCGTTAACCGATGGAGGCTCCATCGGTTAGAGGGGGAATTCCCCCCTAACCGATGGAGGTTCCATCGGTTAGAGGGGAAATCCCCCCTAACCGATGGAACCCTCATCGGTTAGAAGGGGGAGCTCCCCTAACCGATGACAGTCCCATCAGTTAGGGGAGAGGCCCCCTAACCGATGACAGTCCCATCGGTTAGGGGACCCTTCTCCCCTAACCGATGGAAGTTCCATCGGTTAGAGGGGAGTTCCCCTCTAACCGATGGTAGTGCCATCGGTTGCCCCTCCAACCGATGGTGCTTCCATCGGTTAAGGGGAAAAACCCCCTTAACCGATGACAGCCCCATCGGTTAGGGGGAAAAAACCCCCTAACCGATGATGCTTCCATCGGTTTAGGGGAGGGGGGAATTTCTATAAATAGGCCTTCCCCCTCAACATTTTGGAGGGGTCTTGCCATTCTGAAATCAGAAAATTTGCGCCTTCTTGGAGCCTTCCTGGGCGGAGAATTGCAAGTCTTTGGAGCCTTCGTGGCGGACTTGTTCCTGTATTTACTCTTCACATTTGGTCTTGTAGACCTTGTGATGCCGGAATTCTTCCGTGCCGTATTTTATACGGAGATTTATTCTCCTCGGCATCTCCACTTGCTTGGGGTGCTTGACACCACTTGAGAGCTCGAACGGCTTTCAACAAGAACTTGGATTAAGTTATGACTTTAAGTAACCTTAGGGTTACCCTAATCATAACCGTTTTGTCCCCTTAATCAGGCCGTTAAACCAGTTAGGTGAGGTAAACATTTTATCGGTAGTTACCAACTCCCGTTAGGTAGCCACCCTCCTTTCATAGGCTAACTAACTGATTAGTTGCCCACATGTGAATGCCACCTACTTGACTTGTTGACCACTATATAAGGAGCATTGGTACTCCTCTTAACAAGCATCCAACATATACACATATAAATATTTTCTGTTCCAACAAGGCAGCATTTGGTTTTGCTTATGGCAAAGCTAAAATCGCCAAAGTCGACTGTTGATAGCGACGCAGTACGGACCAAGCTTTGCAGTTTGGTTTCTGACACAACTTTTGCAGGTGCGAATGATGAGGCACAAAAGGTATAATTTTTTTTTTTTTTATTTCTTCAACCTACCTGTAGACACAATGGACACTATAAATATGGTAAAATTTTTCAAAAGCGGGGTGAGAGCCGCTTTTCCCCACAGATGAGAGAGAATTTCACATCTTTCTATCTCTCTCCTCTTGCGCAAATCACCTATGCACGCAAACCGTAGTCGGCTAAAATGTTTGGAATCACAATGGATTCTGTCAGCGATTTTGCAGGGTGAAATCGTTGCAAAAGCATTCTCAAACAGTGCCTTAGATGAGAGAGTTGACTTTTTATTAGTAAGAGATGATTTTTTTGATATTTTTATTAGATTCAAATGTGGAATGCCCCTTATTTACATGTAATGTCTTAAGTAAATAAAACTATAAATATAAAATATTTACTTAAATGGTGATAAATTAGGTGCTAAATAGTACGAACCCATGCAAAACCTTACATCGATTCTCATATTTGACATATATATATATGTAATATATGATATATATTATATATTACATATATACATAATATATATTGGTATTTGACAGTGTATATGATGATTAGATACATATATATAATATATACCAATGGGTGGTACTTTCTTATTTGCATGTAATATCTTAAGTAAATGAAACTACAAATTATAACATTTACTAGAATGATGTTCATGGAAATAAGGTGTTTCACCATATTTCATGTAGTTATTATAGTATGCAAAGTCTTTAATTTCATCATCATGTAGTATGAATACATGTATAATTGCTTTTTAATGCAAATGTTAATTCATTCAATTTTCAAAATTTTCTGATTTTTTTCTGATTTTCTATGAATTTTCCTCAATTTATTCAACATGAAAACCTTTTTTTAATCTAGCCGATCCAGGATCGGCCAGACTTCCCTTGAATCGGTCGGATCGACCGATCCAAATCAGATTGGCTCTGGTCAATCCCAATCCGATTTCGATCCTGCTTTCCATGATAATAGTAGATTCAAATGTGTGTGGAGTTACATTTGCTTTTGTCTTGTTAGTTGGGCACCATCACATCTCTGATAGTGTTTCTATAGTTCTATGGATGGAGTTAATATGCTGAAATCCAAGGCTTTATGCTTCAATTTAGTAGGAATAAATACTATGGTCTGGTTCTCTGATGTGACGCATGGAACTGACTAGACTTGAGAAAATCAAAATTGGTGGTATGCATACAATGCTTTGAGGAAAATTGCAAGTTTGGAGTGGGGCTTCTTCCATATTGCTTATGATCCTTAAGAATCAAATTGTAGAAAAATTGGGGGTGAGGCTTTACAATTTTTTTTGGAATCGCTTGCTACACATCAGTTTGGACTCTAACTGGACATCTACAGTTGTAAATGAAAGACAATCTCGCAGACAGACCCACATGTCTTGTTTATTCTGACATTTTGTTTGGATTGACGAAAAGAGCCAAAAGTTCTCAGACCTTACACCTGGTGTTGCAACCTATCATAAGACGATGGCCCAGAATAACAACAATCCCCATTGCAATCCCTGTATCATTTCTTCAGAAGAGATTACCGATGATTCCTCTGATAAACATATCACATTAAGCCCTAGTTTTAGGGAATTGACAGTTCAACCTTAAACTTCTGATATGCAGTATTCACTGTTTATCAGCTTGTAAGTTATTTGACTAGGAAGATCAGGTCACCAGGTGGGAACAAGTCATGGATGAAGGCGATGAAAAGGGAAAAAGAGTTTCGACAGTGAACCGCATGCTAACTGAATCACCATTCACTCACCACCAGCATGGTCCCTTTTTAGAATTAACTGAACTTCCAGTTGGAATTAAGTACTTTGCTCATTGAATTTCAAGCATAATTGCATTTAACAAATTCCCTTTGATTTGCGATTTCACAATTGATTTCTTATTTGTATAGAAGGCAGACAATAAGCAAGAAGAAATCAGGAAAAAAACCAGAAGTGACTAGCTCATCAGATGGTCGCTAACCACTGACAGAACAAAAGGCATGGTGGGATCATAATCCAGCGACTCCATTCTTCCCCTGGCTTACGTTATCAAGAGCTCAAGTATCTTGGTTGGTGTGATCTACTACTGCCTTGCATCCTTGGACTTCATTGCATTTGCATACAAGTACAACTATACAAGTGAAAGACCAGTCACTGTCATACTAGTCAGTGAAGCTTCTAAGATTTGAAGTCTGGACCTATAGAATGTGGATCCTTTCTGTGATTCAACAGAAAATGGGCTAGCAATCTCACCCTCCAGTCCCAAGGGGGTCATATATCAAGACTATAAATAGTAAAAGGCCAAAAATGTTCTTCAATTCTCAAGGAAACCCACATTGATTTATACTAGACATAAATGAAAGTCTGGAAAGTACCTTGAACCCTAAGAATTTTAGGAACAATATCCATTTTAGCTATATTCAGTTGCTTCCTGTCTTACTATCCTTTTCCACATTCTCTCCTTGTTTTTTTTTTTGTTTATTCACCAATATGCAAGTTGGTGGATAAGGCCCTATCTTTTGTTCTGTTAATTCACCAACTCACATACAGAAAAACAACCAATAAAATTGTGTTCCAGCAAAATGGATGGGTGTGTAAAGCCCTCTCTTTTATAGCGTGATTTACCAAATTTCATCAAATCAGACTGTGTTGGATGCATTGTACCATATATTGGACTATAAGAGACTGGCCGAATTGGATTGTATTGATGTCATGCAGAAAACTCTGCAATTGGGCCATATCAGACACTATTATTTATCACACAAAATCAGGCTGGATAGATACAGGGTATTAGCAGTGCAGTGAACCCTTTTGGGAGGGGGAACAAATTGGTCTGTCCATTGGGCTTGCCCTTGTGGGCTTCTTATTTAATCCCGGCTGATGTTCATTAACAGAACCAACAGGGTTCCCTTGGCCCAGGCCAAATTAGGCTCCTTTACCTTAGGTATTTTCTTGAGATATTCCCCCACTCAATTTGACATATTTATGTCATCTCCAAATTGCGTATGTTTGCTTTATAGGTTTTAGAAAACCTAATAAGTTAAGGAACATTACATGAAAAACAGATAAAGATTAAAACCTGAAACTTGTAAAAATTTATGTGCGAGTTTTCATCTTTTCAGTTTAAGGTCCCAGCGTCCATGACTCCTTGAGGGAGGCACTGTAGAGGCAGATTGATGGCAAATAGGGAGTCAAATAGTAGCCACAAGTTGGTTTGGATAAAAAGAAACAACTAAACTTTCACTGATGTATTTCAGAACATCTAGAAGATTTGGAGTTTCCATTTGGAGATATGTAGTCTCCTGTTGAATGAAGTGATTTTTCTACCGGTAAGAGTGGCCTTTGTGCCTATTATCTTGATATGATGAGAAGTCTTCTAGTTAATAACTTGTATTTTGTAAGACATTTTGTTTTTCTTGTTGCCTTTATTATTAGGAACAAAAGGAACTGTATTGATGGAAAGAAAAAGCATGTGATGGTGTGTACTCCTTTATGATGGCAATTGAAAAGTATTCCTTTGTGGAAATGAGGGTATATTTATTTAATTTCTTTGTGGAAATGTGATTTTTCTTAGTTTACCTGCATTTGGTTTCACAGAGTGTCTTGGTTTCATACTCCTTATTTCTACTGATGTTTATCAAATTGAAGTGAAAGCAATTCTACTAGACATTATTTTCTGATGTACATTTTTTTTCAATTTAAAGGTTAAAATATGGGATCCTAGTCTTCGAGGTTCTGAACTAAGAGCCACACTTAAAGGGCACACAAGGTGATTAGAGCAACCTTTTTTCTACACCCAAGTTTATCTTTTAGTGCTTATGTTCAGTGACACTAAGCAGTATCTCCACAATAAGGCAGAAATCCTGTAATGTCTAAAATTTAACTGCTAGAACAATTGGTGAGTTCTGTGTTTTCCTCCTATTCTGTTTATGATGTGACAAAAATGATTGAACAATATTTCAGCAATATTCTTACCTATGAATTTTGTTTAATCTCTGTTACTCTTTCTAGCTTGCCATTTATTGAACTTAATGAAACAAATCAAGGAGATCTCATTTCTGGAGGATTCTGACTTGTTTGTTGTTTCCTTGCTTGAACTTAATATTTGCTGTCCGACTATGTGGACCCATTACCTTTATTTAGACTCGTTTATAGCCCAGGATGCAAATTAAATTTATATTTCTATGATGAGTCTGATTGTTTTCTCACCTTTTTTGGGTTTTTTGTGCGGAAACCATTGATATATGGATGATTGCAAATATACCATTGTTGTTAAAATATTGTCAAATATGCCTCTTGTAAATGGAAAACGTTGCAGATATGCTATCCCAGTGACATTGTACTCCCCATCCATTTAACCATGGGTTTGACTAACCCATGAAAGCATATCTGCAACATTTTCCATTTATGAGTGGCAAATTTGACAATATTTTAGCAACAATGGCATATTTACAAATTTTCATGTAACATTAGTTTCTCTAAGAATGCATGTCATGTACAATGATAAAAGATTACTTTACTGGAAGCATTATTTCCTCTCATGAAGTAGTTCACATGTTTTCTATCTATATTGCAGGCCCATACGCGCCATCAACTCTGACCGTGGTAAAATTGTATCAGGATCTGATGATCAGTCAGTTATAGTGTGGGATAAGCAAGTATTCCAACTTTTAGAGGAATTGAAGGGTCATGATGCTCCGGTACAACTTTGTCATCTTTGTAGATATCACTTCATTCACTGGTTCTCATTAATTTTGGATAGTATACTTTTTTTCTATGCTTTTTTTTAATCTAGTTTATAGTTCTTTGAAAATGTGGAACTTGGAAGTGACATTAAAACCATGTTCAGGGTTTTTCAAGTTTTCATATTGCTGTTTTTGTCATCATATGGAATCTTGGTTTCAAAGTATGGTTTGGCGTGCCGGATCGAATCGGTCCGATTCGGCCGAATCGGATCGAATCAGGAGAAACCCGTTCGCCCGATTCCCATGCGAATCGGCCCGATTCAGGCGAATCGTGGCGGATCAGGAAAAACCGATTCGCCCCGATTCCCATGCGAATCGGCCCGATTCAGGCGAATCGTGGCGGATCAGGAAAAACCCGATTCGCCCCGATTCTCCGATGCGTCGAACCTTGTTTCAAACTAGTCGATGGATGAGAGATGAGAAATTAGATGAAAACTGGCCTCATCCGCAATGGTTCATCTGGTTGTTTTCCACTTTTATTTCTCACTTTATATTAATTTCTCAAAAGTTATTTGTCATTAAAAGGTTATTGCTTTTGTTCAGGGATTAGTGGCCAAAACATGGTCCTGTCTTTTAACAGAAACTGGAAACAGAATTGGGTACAACTGGTTCCAGTATATTTTGGGTTTTTCCTTAGATTGTTGGCACAAAGATTTAACTATTTAGCAAGATGGTTCTCTGTTTGAAGTTTTCCTTCTCAAGAGAAAATGGATCGTACTTCAACTTCTACTGAAAATAAGCAATGCAGTCAAAGTAGGACGTGAGGAGAGATTCCTTGACCTCACAGCTGGAAGAAAAAGGGGTAAACAAAGCCCAGGCTATGGTTTTCAATCTCTTGAGAATCTATCGAGAATCTCTCTCTGGCTTGCTGAGATCAGAATTTCTGAAATGCCTGAAACAACTAGCCTATGTCACATAATGTTTAAGTCGCTGTTGAACCCTGAAAAGTTGCAGTGGATATCTACAAAGGGGGTGCCAGAAGTTATTTATAGTGATCCAATGGTTACTTAGGTAATGCCATGGTTACTTAGGTAATATTGGATCCGAGTCCCTTTCAAATTAAGAGGAGGAGACTTATGGATGAAGTAATGTCAAAGTTACTAAGTAATGCCATGATTACTTAGGTAATTGGATCCAAGTTCCTTTCAAATTAAAGGAGGGAACTTATTAATGAAGTCAGCACTAAACCCCTTCAATGAAGCAAAAGTTCGGAAAGAACAACGCTTCAAAGAAGATAAGTTGCGAAAGAACTTCGGCAGCACAAGGTCAACAAGACCGAGTTCGAAGGAAATTACAACTCAAAAACACGTGCAAGAGGAAGTGTCAAGCACTTGCAAAGTCCGAATTCAAGCAACACTCCGTAGGAGGATCTCCAAGAAATACAAAAGTCTTCACGGCATCAACCCCCTCGTAAAACACGGGTGTCTACATTTATAGAAGCCGACCCCCCTTTTTTAACCCTTAATTGATGGATTTTTCCATCGGTTAAGGAGGGGTCCCTTAACTGATGGAACCCTCCCATCGGATTGCCCCATCGGTTAAGGAACAATTACTTAACCGATGGGACCTTCCCATCGTTACTCTCTCTCCTCTATCAATGTAAAGGGGCAAACCCCTATAAATACTCCATGTAGCCCAATGGCAACATGGACCTTTTTCTGAAATTAAAAAAGGAAGGCTGCTTGTTGAAGAAAATTCTGCTCGGCGTGAAGGTACTCGCCCCCGGCAAGTCCAAAGGTCGTTCCCCCTCCGGCCACGAAATCTCCATAAACTCCCTCCATGTCGAGTTAGTCTCCATGGGTGGATTCTAAAATCCAAAATATATTCATATCTCTACATCGAGTTAGTCTCTGTGGAGATAAAATTAAATTGTGCTCGTGTGCTTCGATGTTTAAATACCTTCCATGTTGAGTTAGTCTCCATGGGCATAAGGTATTTAACATCTTTATGTTCTTGTGTTCTAAATGTTTCCATGTCGAGTTAGTCTCCATGGATATAAGCATTTAGACACATCTATGTTATTCCCTCACGTTGAGCGAGACTCCGTGAAGGGTAAATCTTTGTGTTCATATGTGTATGTCTTTTAAAGGGAACTCTGCCCAAGCAGAGATTCCGGCCAAAAGCATACTCATATGTCCATAAAATGTATGTTCATATGTGCGTATTTTATGGGGAGACTCTGTCCATACGAAGACTCTGCCCCAAAATAGATACGGCAATATGTGCATCAAATGTATGTTCGTGTGTTTGCGCAATAACTCTACCCATGCGGAAGCTCTGCTCAATACACAACATATCCAAATATCAAATAAATCATCGGTTTACACCCACTCATCCCTCAAACTGCATGACTAAACTCACAAATAGAGTCCATGCTCTTTTCAAACAAAATCTATTTCGTCCGATAAAAATAAAACATTGTGTTATTATTTTTTAGAAAAATGTAAACCTCGGCTTTTACTATCAATGGTGTTCGGGTTAAAATTGATGTAAATCAACATCAAAGGCTTTTAATCCAATGTAAATAAATATTGATCCGGTCGATGAAGAAGGGTCCAACACACGTTACCCTAATTGCCTGATAAAATAAAGTCGCGGAACAAATAAGTTCAAAATAAAATTGGCGCACTTGTCATTCCTTGGACATAAAACTTCTCTCCGCATCGCGCGGATTTCAAACTCTGTTTGTTAGACAGGCTGGCACGCCCCGCAAAAGAAATAAAAATCAATTAATCAAAATTTAATCAAATGTTTCCACTTTATATTTTTCCGCGTCCGACAGTCGCATGGCTATAGTTTGCCTTTGCCTCATCCAAGCTTGTGGCTTTGAGACCATGGAAGGCCAACCTGGATCGGACTGGTCCAATCCCAATCCAGGCCGATCCGATTTGCCGATTCTCAGGAACTCGAGCAATCCTAGATCAGCCAGAATGAAAAAAATCAGAAAAAATAGGAAAAATCATAAAAACATTGTGTTCATTTAGTTGGTCTAAAAATTGATCAAACATTCTACCTTATAATTTGAAAATACATGTAAATTTACAAATGTAGCTCATTCAACCCGAAAATTCACATCTACATTCATTATACACTGTATTGAACATCATAAAATGCTTAAACATGATATGAAAACATTTTATTAAGACAAAATGAACTAAATAACCTGATTGAAGCCTTCAAGGTTGTCCATGGCGGGATCCATCATCCTCAAGCTGATAAAATTGAAAGGGTGCTCCATAGTCAGCTTGTACATAGCCAAATATAGTGCTAGCCAAGTCATGTAAGCCTCTAGAGAGGGGTGCTCCATAGTCAGCTTGTACAGCCAAATATCATGCTAGCCAAGTCATGTAAGCCTCTAGAGATTCCTCTTGAAGTGTTTAATTTGCTTGAACTCTTTCCAGAATGTTGAGAACTTGCAATGGGAAAGCTGAACTCAGCGCCTCTTTCTCCAGTGTATTGCTATCTAGACTGGACCTCAGAATATGAATATCCACTTCTCTCACTAGTGCTACTGAGGTCTGAATAGGGCAATGTAGGGGGTTGTAAAAAAAAGAGAAACCCATATCCCCAGTCATAACCAGCTACGCCCATGCCTATTTGCTGCCCTTCATATCCCCCTTGTTGACCTTGCCCTGATGTTCGCTGTTGGCCTTTTTCATGTTGAGTGCCAAGTTGGTAGTAGTCATCATATCCATATCTTGTTCCTATGTAGACGTCTCCAACCACGTAACATCTTGTAGTTCCAGCAGCAGCAGCAGCACCACCACCATCATCATCATCATCATCGTCAGGGGCTTGGGTGGAGTCATCACTGCCAACTGTCCTTTGACCTCTGCGACTTCCTTCTAAATCCCCTTTCTTGACCAGCCTTCTCCTGTGGCGGCAGTGTTCTTTTTCTACCTTGTACTCTCTAGCCAAGTGTGACGGCAAGACTAGTGTAAACTCTATCTCCTCTGCGAGTCCAACTAGGTCGGATTCCTCCATTTGCTTCTTGCTTTTGGACTTTCTTTGTTGTTTTTTTTTCCTTTCCTTGGTTCTTGTCCAGTTGTCCTTTCTTCTGTAGACATGGGAGGTTGACCTATTGATGGTGGCTGAGAACCACCTAATTTGGGCATCTTTGGCAATACATTCGAGTGTCTAGCAGGCTCCAAGTGCTAGTGATGGCTGATCTGAAGTGTGAAGCTATGGATCTTAAGCCACTATGTCATCTAGCTAGCCTTTTGCCCAACTCCTGTCCTGGGGATCAATCTCTGGGACATATCTCTCTATTCTTGTTTCAACCTAATCATGTAAAGGATGGTCCTCATTTAGCAGCTCATCTACATCTATCTCTGGCAATGCAAATCTGCCAATTTGTCTACCCATTAATGAAGACAACATCTCATTTTCCAATTTTTGTCTATTGCTAATCTATCTAATCTTGAGCCGCATATTATAGTGGCAACATACCAACTTGTGCAGCCTACGGACACGTAGTTTGTTTCTAGTCTTCGTGTGGATTAGACTAAATGTGCTCCAATTTCTCTCATACTGGCTGGCTGAATTTGTCTGACTGAGCACCCTCACTGCAATGTAGGCTGATGGGTTCGTGCCAGCCGTTTTGTAGTTGATTTGAATCCACCATTCAACTGTTCAAAAAATAAGGCGAAAATGAAATTAATAATAGTTAAGTCATTGTTATGAGGTAATGTACTGCTATTAAGTCATTTAAGTAACTTGGACTTAATCTAGTTGCGACATATTTCATGGATTGATCACTGTACATGCCAAGCTTCAACTTCCATCTTTCCACCTATCCAACGTTCATAAATGTCTTAATGAGTACCAATCTCCTACACTAAACATTATTGTGAGAGGGATGGCTAAATTTCCCGCTACTTGGGTTTGTATTCTCTCTTTCATTGTCCTAGACATTCTTTCGATGACATTTATTGTCCCTCAAAGTATTTCTCCATCATTGTGTACAACCTCGTTGTACTGATATCAGAGTTGAAGAAATATCCTACAATTACATGTATATGAAAAATTAGTCCAAAAGACATATAAAAGAGATTCAACTAATCAATTAGTGTATATGATTATATGAGTAACTAACCAGCCATGCAAATCATGGTGAAGAGTCATCTCCCATCTTTCATCAATGATCTCCACCATTTCCGATGTGCTCTAGGATTCTCATCCTTATTTCTCCTTCGTCTTGTCCATTGCTTCATATAAGAATCCTATATCATTTTTTCATCTCCATCAACCATCCGAAGTATATGAACCAATGGCTCAATGACTTTCAAAAATATTGAACCTTCTCTCAGAATCGACTGCTACTATGAGCTCAGCAACTTCTTGAGTAGTCTGCCTACCCTTTGACCTTAATATGGCTACATGCTGTAGATATTCATCACTGGTAATCATTTGCCTCAACTGATGTCTATAGTCTATATTTACTGAGACTCTCCAGGGAGAAGAAATTGGATGCAAATCTCATCGAGCCAGTGCGAAGGAGGTCATGACCACCGATGAAAGTCCTCATTATGTTCAAAATTCTGTTGTGATCATAGATGAAAGTGGTGATCACTTGTGTCTGTGAGACCAACATAGATACATGCCTATCCTTCCCAATATCTTCCATCATCAATTCAGGGAGTGTGCTGCACAAGGCACCCAATATAAATGTCTTCCTCTTTCCATCAATTTCCTTCCAGCTACCTTGTAACTTGCTTCATTGTTTGTGACAACCTGCACAACATGTTCTTCCCCAATCTCCTCCACCATGTCATCCATGAGCTTGTACAGATAATCTACATTTTTTAACAGCCCAGATGCGTGTACAGACTTCATGAATATCGTGCCTTCTGTACAATAAACAAGGAATTTTATCATACTTTTTCTTCTTGTCCCTGTCCAACCATCGCACACTAAAGTGCATCTACGTTCTTTCTACAGAACTTTAAATTCGTCAACCCATGCGTGCAACTCATCATACTCCTCTTCTAATCCAGTCTCATATATGTAGCATGCAGTTGGAGCTTTCACGCCAGGCCCTGCTTCTGCAATTGCATCGACCATAGTCTGGAAATAAGGGTTAGATGCTATGTGGGCTAGGACACCCACATGCAAGAGCCATTTCACAATTCCTTTAATTGCCCCCTTTGCCGCTGTAACTGTACCTTGGACCCCTTTCAGTACTTGCTGGATTCTTGGTTGATTTTAACTTCTTTTACTGAAAAGAAACTCATCTATAGGACCCGGACGAGCAGAACCACCACTTATTGTGCCCTGATGACCGTACTCCCCTTCTACGATCATCATCCTTCATCATCATCCTTCTGTTGTGTTTGCAGGCTTGCACAAACAACTGCCCTATAATCAGCATCAGAATCTGATGAAGATGATTCCACTGAAATTACTAGGACAGTTTGGTTCTTTTCTCCTCTGCCGGTCTGAAATCTCCTCCCGAATGTCTTCTTCTTGCCAAATCCGTAGCCCTTTTGGGCTTTTTTCCTTGCATATATTCTTTCATGCTTTTCCTGACTTCAGTGGCACCTTTTGGACATTTACTGACATCTTTAGAAATGCCAACTATGTGTTGTTTCTGGCGATACACACCTCCACCCATCTCCTTTCTGCACCACTTGCATCTTACCCTCTTCCTCTGCGCATCCACAGGATGATCTGAAGAACCCTATCCACGAAAGACAATAGAAAACTTGCAATTTTCAACAAGAGCTTTAACAATGGTTATCCAATCATTAGAAAATCCAAAGCAGATACTACTGAGTATAAGAAAGTCCATTCCATCCTGTCATGCACCTTTACCATGTCAAGTTTAAAGACAATGTTATTGCCTCTGCATTTGTGGGCCAAATACTGCAGTAATTCCTGAGCCAGAGGAGTGTTATCTGTGATATTTCTCCCCTTGGCAAAGACACTCTGCTCTGGGGATATAATTCTCTGCAAAATATTTCCTAGTCGAGTTGCAAGGATCTTTGAGTTGATTTTGTAAGAGAAGTTACATAAACTGATGGATCTGAAATCTGAGTTCATTGATGGATTTTGCTTCTTTTTATAAGAGTTAGATAAGTTGCCGAAAGGAACACGACATGGAATGCTTGGCAAAGAATTCCTTTATCGCAGCACGGAGGTCCAAGCTATAAAAATGACCCGTAAATCCATCTGGACCTGGCCAACTATCATGAGGCATACTAGAAATGGCTTGGAGAATTTTTGATTCAGATGGAATTGCACAAAGCATGTTATTGTCCTCTCTCCTAACCAGCTGTAGAATGCTCCTCTCTCTCTGGGTCCCTTACGGGGTTGGGGTGGGGCACACAAGGTTGGATCTGTGGACGGGGAGGGTTAGGGTTACTGGGTTACAGGGTTGGTACAAGCGCCGAGGGTGCTGGTGGGTGACCGGAAGAGGGAAGCGATGGAGAATGAATTCACGGCATAGGGCATGTCGAAGCTCTGCTTGGCGACGGGAGTCTGACCATGCCTCTGCAAGGTCTCTCTCTCTGGAATTGGAGGGGGTCGGCATCCCATGCCCCCCCCCCCCCACCAACCCCTCTCTCTACATCTCTCTCTCTCTCTCAAAGACCCCTCGCGGACCCCCACTGCTCTCTCTTTCTCACTCCACTGTGCTCTCTTTCTCTCTCTTCCTCTACGCCATCTCTCTCTTTCTTCATTCTCTCATTTCTCTTCCTCCTTAACTTCCTCTCTTTTTAACAGGGATTTTTTAGTAGATTGACTGCTTTCCTCAAATTCTGATGGGATTTTCTCAATTTTATGGATGTGGAATATAATGTTGAGATTTCAGGGGTATAACCTCGAATACGATGTATTCCAAGGGTATGTATGTAATTTTTTCCTTCTTTTTAATGGGCAGCTCATTGATCAGGATATCCTTGGATCATGGAATGCTACCTTGTGAGAATTTTGCTACATCAGTCTCGGAGAGGATCCAAGAAGTGAGTCCCCTAAAATAGGCCCCCGAAATCTCCATCCACCACACACAAGCACTCCTATGACCCCTGCGGGGGCTCCATGCCTAGGTGCCTTTTGTGCACTTGTGACCTTCCCAGGCAGACACCATCACAAATGTTTTTTGACCTGTCTAGGCTCCCCCTTACCTATCTTCCTATGCGATGGAAGTGAAAAGGCTCATCACATGTGCTTTTTGACTAGGCTGCCTTTGGGAGTTTTTTTTATTCCTATTATTATATTATTATTATTATGGACTTTTAATTGCATAAATTTTAAATTTTAACTTTTGTTAATTGTTGTTTAAATTAAAATAGCAACAAATGTTTAAGATAAACAATCACTGATTATTCCTATTATCATTGATTTAATTTAATTAATAATCACCAACATGGAAGGCAAAATTGGTGGGATCGGCCCAGAATCGACGGATCCAGGATCGGATCGCAGCATGGGGATCCGACTTTGGGGGAAAGTCCTTGAATCGGCAAGACTTCCAGATGAATTGACCGGACTCGAGTTGAATCGAGTTGGATCGACTGGATCAAGCAGGGATCGACCGATCCACGGTCGATCCCGTCGATTCGAACTTTTATAATTAAAATTTAATGAGGGTCTGCGGGATCGAGCCCTTATCGGACATAGTCGGTTGATCCAGGCCGATTCCAAACTGATCTAGAGTAATCTAGGCTGATTCTCTTACTTATTTACCTGAATATCATTTAATTTCATTTACTTAAGATATTATATGTAAATAAGAAAGTACCCCTTATTTGAATCTAATAAAAATATCACAAAATCATATCTCTTACCAATAAAAAGTCAACTCTCCCAACCAAGAAGAAAATTACGATTTTGGTAATTCCATTAAAATAGCGACTTTCTAATCCCTCATATTTTGGCCTATCTAAAAATTTCATAGTCCCAGTCAGTAGGAGAGTGGCTCCCTTAGAGAAGTCATATTCATGTTTGACTTTTTTTATTCGACTTTGAATTTTTAGTATTCTTTTGGGTTTATTTGAATTATGAATTTTTAGATAGGCCAAAATAAGAGGGATTAGAAAGTCGTTATTTTGATGGAATTACCAAAATCGCAGTTTTCTTCTTGGATGAGAGAGTTGATTTTATTGATAAGAGATGATTTTCTGATATTTTTATTGGATTTAAATGGGGGATACTTCTTATTTATTTGTAATACCTTAAGTAAATGGATCATTTACTTTAATGATATTTAGGTAAATAGTACACAGTCTTTAATATTTTATGCTTTTCTTGTATTATTATAGTGGTAATAATACACAAAGTCTTATGTTTCATATATTATAAATGCATGTATGATTGATTTTTGAAGCAAATGTTAGTTCTTTCAACTTACCAGATTTTTTTATTTTGCTGTTTTTTCTGATTTTTTTCTAGCCAGACTTCTTGTGGATCTGTGGGATCTTGCGATCCGATCCCTGATCAGATCGGATCGGCACCTGGCGATCCCATCTGATTTTGATCCTACCTGATCACCACATATGTTTAAGTTCTCTTAATGTTAATCCTGGTTGGTAATTACTGCTTCGGGTGCTAATTAATTTAATATGAATCTCTGATTAGGTTAATTGTTTATGCTTAATTTTTATTCCTATTGTAATTAATTAAAAATATGAAAAAATTAAACTAAAATTATTGCTTTCAATTTCTTCTTCTTTCTGAAGAACTAAAAATATGTGAAAATAATATATTGATTATTTAATTCCCTGCTCAGTCCTACTTCATGTATATATATTTATTTTCTATTTGCTGGTAATTTCCTGCTTAGTTGCCGTTAATTCTTGTTATTTCTTATTGTTTAATTCCTGTTAACTCTTGTAAATGCTTTGGGGTTGATTTGCAGATTCTACTTAATTCCTGCTTTATTTAAGGAATATTTATTTGTCATTCATATTAACTTCTTATTTGGGTTTTTAATTCATTATAAATTTCTCTTTATGTTAATTATTTCTTATAAATTCTTCATAAAATTTTCATTAACATATTATTTGTTTTTTTTTCTTAAAAATGATCTTATATTATCATATAGGGTATATATATGTATTATTATTTTTTGCATCCCAATATACTTGGATCCTAGCTCCCGAGATTTTTCCAAGATCTCTTCTCTCTGACCATTGCAAGATGATCCTGAAAACCGATATGGCAAACCTTGCCTTGAATAATGAGTAGAATACTGCATCTTGGTAAGTCTTCTGATCTACATCACTAATCCTATCCAGGTTAGCTGTGTGCGAATGCTCTCAGGGGAGCGTGTACTTACTGCTTCTCATGATGGCACTGTGAAGATGTGGGATGTAAGAACAGATACTTGTGTGGCCACTGTTGGTCGTTGCTCAAGTGCATTCTCTGCATGGAATATGATGATTCCACTGGGATTTTAGCTGTGGCAGGGAGAGATATGTATGAAAATATGAATTTAATTTGCTATTACTGTAAAACTATTCAAAGTCTTTTAGAATATTACTGCTAACAATTATTTGCATTTTCAGGGCAGCAAATATTTGGGACATTCGTGCTGGTAAGCAGATGCATAAGCTGCAAGGGCACACAAAATGGATCAGGTAATGGTGGAAGGCACACTAATGCTTAGTGTTAACATTGCTATTATTTTGGATTACTTTCACTGGAAATGGTCGTAATTGTCCAGGTCCATAAGAATGGTTGGCGACACTGTACTTACTGGAAGTGATGATTGGACTGCTAGAGTATGGTCTATTTCTCGTGGAGCATGTGATGCTGTCCTAGCATGTCATGCTGGTCCTATATTATGTGTCGAGCATTCTCCAGCAGACAAAGGAATAATCACTGGTTATCTCCCACTGGCATCTCCTTTTTCTCTGCACGTTATTATACTGATTGAATTTTTCATCTTTTGCTAAAGCCCTATTGCATAGGTAGCTGGAAATAAGTGACATAATTAGATGTCTGCTCTTATCAATTCCAGGTTCCGTTGATGGGCTTATCCGATTCTGGGAAAATGAGGAAGGTAGGATGCTCTGTGTTTTTATTTAGTAAGTCTCAGAGCTGAAAGGGAAATATGGATCACTTAAATTACTGCAATTGATGATTCAAATATGTCACAATCTCATTTTCCCAGGGTTTTAAGTTTTGCTAGATTGAAATATGCCCTGTCTGTTGTTTTTGTTATATCATTTAGGCATCTGTTTCTGAAAGTTGTTACAACTATCACTATGTATTTATTAAACCAAAAACATAACAATGTGCATTAATAACATTTTGGGGGCCATGGACATGGATCTCGAGTGATGACATGGATATGGGTGTAGGATATGTTGACATTTGAGAAATAAGACACAAGGACACAGGAAGTATACCTATGTGAAAATATTTGTGTGTGCTTAAACATTCTTATAACAAATTACAATTGATTGAAACTTTTTTAAAGTATTCTGTGATTAGTTGAAACTTTTTTAATATATAGACAAGTTAAATGAACACTAGAGGAATTGAACACAAGTTATCTAAAGAATTTGTAAGCTCTCATTCTGAAATTTGAAATTGGAACATTCGGATAGAATCGGAGATCTCCTAATCTGATCCAATTCGGCCGAATCGATTTGGTCTGATTCACATGTATATTATATTATATATATATATATCTATATAATACAATACAATATAATATACATTATATATGTATATAATAGTATATATTACATATATTTGTATATGTAAGGCATATGTGCATGGATATGTAACATATGTATGGCAGATATGAGAATGGGCTCAATGATTCACATGGGATGACATGGAACTCATACTTTATTTACATTTCATATCATTTAAGTAAATGAAACACATTTACTTAAGATATTACATGTAAATAAGGAAGTACCCTCCATTTGAATCCAATAAAAATATGGAAAAAAATCATAGCTCTTACCGATAAAAAGTCAACTCCACCCAGTGGATAGGAGAGTGGCTCCCTTGGAGAAGTCATATGTATGTTTGACTTTTTTTTCACCGGATTTTAGATTTTTAGTGTTCTATTGGGTTTATTTGAATTATGAAATTTTTAAATAAATCAAATTATGAGGGATTAAAGAGTCATTATTTTGATGGAGTCACCAAAATCGCAATTTTCTTCTTAGATGGGAGAGTTGACTTTTTATTGGTAAGAGATGTGATTTTTTTTTATAGTTTTATTGGATTCGAATGGGGGTTACTTCCTTATTTACATATAATATCTAAAGTTGCTTAAATTATATGAAATGTAAATAAGGTATGAGTTCCATGTCATCCCATGTGAATCATTGAGTCCATTCTCATATCTGCCATACATATTGTACATATATCCATACATATATGCCGCAGACCGAATCAGGCGAATCGGGTTTCCCCTGATCCGCTCCGAATCGGCCCGATTCGATTCGCCATGCCAAACCATGATCTTTTCATAAACTATGCTTCTGGTATTAAGGTGCCTTTTCATAAGCTTCATGATGAACAGTGTGCAACATCCAAAACTCTGGACACATGAAACACTACATTCTTCATGTAGAAAACATATTAGTTCATATTTCTTGTTGTTCATAACTTCATATTAAAATCTTATATTTCTTGTGGAACTGCATTCTTACTATTAAAATGGATATGAACAAAGTAATCAGTTCATGTTGACCTTATTGTCTGTTTAAGGTTTTATGGATCATTCTTCAAAGGTGATGTCTGCATTTTTTCAATGTTAATCCTGCTTCTGCATGCTGGAGTATGTGGAAAGAGACTGATTCAGTCTTTAAAGGCATGGAAATTTATGGGCAAGAGGCATATTCCTAAGCCATGTTCTTGTGGTCTCGTATATGATTTAATTCCTCCTCGAGGACTTTGTACATTTTTGTACATATTTTTTATTAATGCCACCATTACCTGCCAAAAAATTGTCTCATTGCTTAGTTTCCTTGTTTCAAACAAATATAATTCTTTCTTCCTACAGGTTGACGAACCTCTCCTCAATTTTGATTGTACTACCTCTGCTTTTGCAATGAAACTTGGTAGTGCAGTGACTGCAGTCCACCTTCTTCAAAATAAATTTAAAATAATATTGTTTGAGAGTTGTCTGGGGTTTAATTTCTATGTACTTTCTAGCTCACTGTATATGTAAATGATGATGCGTTCTGGGTGTTACCTTCATACCATAATTCAACAGGACGAGGACTAGCCAATGGAGGTATCTGACAGGTTTTTTTCTCTTTATGTACAGGACGGATAAGATCTGTGAAGAATGTGACAGTGCATTCAGCCTCTATTTTGTCGATCAATGCTGGGGAACACTGGCTTGGGATTGGAGCAGCAGACAATTCAATGTCACTTTTTCACCGTCCTCAGGAAAGGCTGGGTGGTTTCTCGAACACAGGGTCAAAAGTGGCCGGGTGGCAGCTGTATAGAACTCCTCAAAAAACTGTGGCAATGGTACCCAACATATTTTTCATTTTCTCTTCCTCCCTTTCATCCTTCTTTGTCTTTTTTTAGTTTTCCTTTTGGGAATTGGGAGGATGCTGTCAAAGCACTCTTCTTTCAAAACTGCCGTTAGTGCTGGAGGATTTGTGATGGCAGCATAGTTGCTGTTACTAGCATAACCAACTTTCATGATATCTAAGAAAGAAGTTGCTTGTTCATGCACCATGATGCACAAACAGTATTAAGGTTGGGGTGGTCTTCAGGTCCCATGGTTTGTTTACATGCTTACCCTTAAAAGTAGAGCAGTTCACTCCAACAAACTCGAGGCCATGGTTTGCCGAATCGGGGCGAATCGACCCGATTCCCCCGAATCGGTGCGAATCAGGGGAAACCCGATTCTTGATTCGCCCGCATCGGCCGATTCGCCCCTTATGTATATAATATTATATGTCATGTATATATAATATTATATCATATTTGTAATATATATTATACATTATAGATATGATATATATTACATATATGTATTAATCAATAAAAATGTGTCTCAAATATGATTTATGTAATATATATATATCATATGATATATTGTATATAATATATATATACCCATGCGAATCGGTCCGATTCGGACCGATTCAAGGGGAATCGGGGCAAATCAGGGAAACCCGATTCGCCTTCCGATTCCGATCCGGCAAACCATGCTCGAGGCAATGTCATCCACATTGACTTGGTTTTTCATGATTCTGCATTCGTGTATGTAATGTTAAAAGATGTCAAGCAATGCTATAGAACTCTTATGAACCTTTCGCAAGGTCCCACTTGTATTGTAAAAAAGCTCAAGAAATAATTTCCTTTTGAATGTTCATAGTGCTTACCAATAGCAATAATCAAAAGGTGAATGCTTCAGTGACGTGCTCAGGCCTTCAATGAAGTGCTTAAGCCATAGTTTTTGCTATATGAAATTGTTACCCTTACTGTTGTGGTTTAGTCCCATATTGGAAATCCATGGGAGTTTCACCTCTATGGATGTGGAGGATTCCCTCAACTCACTGCCTAGGTTTTGGATTAGAGTTTGGGCCTTGGAACACTTACAAATTATATATGGCACTTGAAAAGGAATGCCATTTTGTAGGCCTTTCCTCTTCTGTTATCACTCTTCCATGTTCTTCTTTTGTCATCTCAGGTACGTTGTGTGGCCTCTGACCTTGATAGGAAGCGAATATGTAGTGGTGGTCGCAATGGGCTTCTTCGTCTGTGGGAAGCCACCATCAACATTTAATGCTGGTGCCAGGGTGAGCCCATGATTTTTTTTTTTTAATGTTTGAGTTATTTTCATAGGGTAACTGAATTTGTGATTGCGAGTCCTCTACTAACTTATGATGTGCAAATCAAGATGTATTTTGATTTTTTTTTCCTTTTTCTAACTTCCATGGGTATTGTGGTTTCAAAGAATTCTGCAATACTTGAAGGACATTTATATCAAGTTGTAAGTTTAATTGGAATTGGATCTTCCAACTCAAAATCTTAAGCTGATGACTGGAGAGGGCTCCACTATTATAAGCACATTGATATGTTTACCCTTCCAATGTGGGACTATTCTTACATGGGCCCCAATGTACAAGCCAATTTTAGGCTCTGTCATGGACCATAATCTCAAAGTGTGTAGTCTGGATTATACAGTGGGCTCTGATATTAAAAATTTAAAACAGTCAAATTTCCAATTATGGAATGATGTATTGCGTTCTGATTTTAAAATTGAATAGATGTTTAATGGGTTATATGCCTTTCTGTCGGCCTGTGTTAGAATAGATGTTGGTGACCTGTGATATCTAATCTCATATGGTACACAACATAATTATGTGAACTAGCTTTCTACTTCAAAATTGAATCTGATTATCAACGAGTGATATCTACATGTTCCTTAGCTTGATGATAATTCTCTCGTGGCGCCTCCCTTTTCTGAAATGTCCTTTCATGCTTCCCATGAAACAGCATTCATTTCAAAGGTTGTAGGTGTTTTTTTTTATAAGCGACACCCTCCCCTGCCCCCCCCCCCACCACACACCACCACCCAAAAAAAAAGAGAAGGAAAAAAAACAGAGTTGTTTCAGTGCTTTCGTGACAGTGAAGAGCATTTGTGAATTTGATGTCAATACATCTGTCATAATCTTGTCTGCATTTCATAATAGAAGCTAGAGTATGTACCACAGTTTAAATGTGTTTTAACCACACACATATCCATATTTCCACCTCTGTATTTTCTGATGTTGATTATAGTGTCAGAACTTTTGCTTGAAGGGCGTGTTGACAAACTTCTGGTTAGAATTTAAAGCCACTTGCAGTGTCCTCTTTCAACACGATAAAAATGTAAAATTGAGCAGTTCTGATTAGTTTTACTTGGTTGCAAAGTTGATTCCTCCTAGAAAGTCAATTTTTGCATACATGTGGAAAGCTGTAATTTGTATCTTTTGATTGGAATATGAAAAATCCCAAAATGGCTTCTGAAACCAATCACCCCTCCCCTCATGATAAAATTAGGCCAGAGTTTGTGGAAATCCAAAAGTGTTTCAATTGGAAACTGCAGCAAATGCAGCCAAAATGGCAATCACCTTTTCACTTGCTTGTCCAACAAGTGTGATGTTTAAACCCTGTCATGTCATTTATCATGATAAATTGATAATATTCCTACCTAGTGCCTATTGGATGCTTGTTAAGAAAATTTCTTGTGAAGGCACTGCATGTTTTTATTTGGACGGTTTTGACTGACAATAGTATCAAGTTCATCTGATCTGAATGGCAAATGGTCTCATTTTGTGGAAATCTATGTTGTGAATGATTCTGTAGGTTCGTCCCCTAATTTATAAAAGGCTAACAGGTTCTGTTCCCTCTGAATTTCATAGACTACAATTTCAATTAATGGGCTCATTTGTTTCAGTAATTGTTTCATTTTACAGCATTTTCCAGTTGCTTGTTTGACTGTACAACAATGCAAATTGGATATGTGAGTCCACATGGCACTAAGATTCTCTTGGCACTAAGGTTTTCTTGTTTTAAGTCTTTAGGCCCATGCCCACCAGAAAATTGGAGAAATGATGACTTGACTCTTGAGAATTAAAAAAAATCAACAAAATACCTTGTTTCTATTGTGCAGTCATCCAAACCAAAGAGAACCCTGTTCTAGAATCAGAATCATATATCTGTTTCAAAAGTAGTGATTCTAAAACCGGACAGTTACATCGTCCTACTGAGAAGTAAAGAACACCTAATCCAACAACCCGGCTTTGCCATATCAACTTTGGTTTATTCTGATGGTTGTTCCTCGCCATTGCATGCAGGGCTCAACAGACAGAGATTCAAGGCAAAGCGCTATCAGGGAAGTTACCCACACTGGGTGCTATTATGGACTGTCCTGTAATGACAGTTGCTGTTGCCTCCACGCTTCTACTGGAAGTTTTTGCATGAAAAATTGATACTTGCAATTTAGTAGTCTTAAGAGAACACTATGGAACTTGTGGATTTAGTTTTTCAGTCGTCAAAAGCGAAAGAAAAGTTCCGCTATTTTGTCAAGGAGACATCTGGATTTGGAGCATTCCAGGTGTGAAGAATAATCAATTTGAGTTTTCTGGAAATGTAAAATCTTAGTGTTCATCAGACATTTATTGAGAAGATTTATCAAGTAGAAGTCATTCTTTTACTTTGTATAGGACTTGATGGAACAAGAGATGTGAAGCTGCGCATACACATCCCCTTGAGGGATTGTTTGACTGGTTAATTGTAAAGTATGATGTCGGAGAGGGCTACGTAAACAAGATTATCTTGATTGTAAAGGAACAAGTTTCCCATGCGGTTATACATTTGGCAATGAAACTGTAGGTTTTCATTTTGTCTGGTAAATGTGGTTTATAAAGCAATTCTCTCTGCATCACATGTATGTAACCTCGACTATCTCTATGCGAAGGTAATATGGAGAGCCAAAGTTGTCAAGTTGTATTCCTCTATCGGCTCTCCCTGTTGGCTTAAAATCTAAAGCTGAGGATGAACAAAGAAACTTAGTCATGATGAATAAGGAACTTCGCGCTCAAAGTTTTCCCTTTCTCAGCTGATGGTGCAAGCAGACAAAACTTGATATTGGATGCAAAAATGATGCTGTAAACTTGATATTGATGTGGATTCAGTGTTGGATAATCTGAGAACATGGACCCATGCGGCCAGGCCAATCTCCGTTGCTCGCGGAGCTCAAACCAACCCTCCTGATCACATTTGAAACCGGCTTCATATTGCGCTGTATTCCTTTACTTGTGGTCTTTCCTTCTTTCATTTATTTAATTAAAAGAGAAAATTATCAACTTGCTCTTATTTAACCTTCTTCACAACATTCAAAATAATCTGCAGTTAGTTTATCCATGCTATGTTATGAGTTTATTTTGATATGATGCCGAGCTTCCTATCCCAGATTGATATTGAAATAACGGGAAATGCCTAAGCATTGGACGTCGGGACAAATGATTTGTCCAGACACCTAGGTGACGCACGTCCATTAGGCGCCCGGGTTGTGCTTAGCACCTCTCTTGAAATAACATATTCATTTTGCCAATCTTTCTTATCAGAACAAAGTAAGGACGAGTAATGGCAAAGCCAGCACGGTTGGCTTGTTGTCTATGGGCACAAGATCTAAGGCATGGCCTTGTATCTGCATGGCGTTCGTATGAAAGACTAGCACCTCCCAATATTATTAATTTTCCTATGCAGCTCCACCCCTCCGCAACCTCCTCCACTGCCCGTTCTTTTGCTTTGCCAGGTCTCCTTTGCCCCTACTCGTTGTGTCGATCTCCTCCCCATCCGCTCGTCACTCTCTCCCATCTAGCACACCTCATGGCCCCCTCTGACCTATCATCTCCTTCCTCTTCAATCTACATCATGGTCCGTCTCATATCTGTGGAGGCTATTTCTAGCCTCCTAGGCCTGCGAGCCCATCCAGGCCCAGTACGGCCCATATTGACCCGTAGAGGCTCCAAGGCTCCGGCCGTCACGCCACGTGTCCTCGAATCCAGCTCAAGCGCTTCCGAACACGTTCTAGTAACCAAGGCGTTCAAGGGTCTCCAAGGGTGATCTTCGGATACCCCCCAGATTGTTCGGTCCAGGCATGGCCTACTGAATAGACCCTGCTCGAAGCACGCTGCGGCTCCACCAATGAAAGTTGTGCCTCTGGGCACCGGACACCGGACAGCCAGCCCAGCTATCGAGCAGGTCCCCTGCTCGGTACCTTTCCTACCAGGAGGACCAATGTAGCCTTTCGCCTCCCAACGACAGTTACAAAGGCGCACCACGCGCCCCACGATCCAGGGGTGACATTAATCATGGAGATCCTCAACGGACGTCTCAACGGATAACTCCCCACTAAGGGCGTCAACCGACGTGCCCTTTCCGGCGTCATCAAAAGACAACACGTCCAAACTCTTCAAAACCTTCGCCTATAAAAGGCACAGGTAACTCCCATGCAAAGGTACGCAACCTTGACCATACACACCCCCTCTACGCGAGGCACACACCAGCGAACCCTTCTTCCTCAAGTTTTTCTACAGTCATCTGACTTAGGCATCGGAGGGTTCCCCCCGGTTCTTCAACTGGGCTTCCCTGATCTGGTTTTGGTCTTTGCAGGCTATCGTCCACTCTGGCGATCGTCTTTCCTCTTCTCTCTTAGTGGAGGCCCGTTTGGCTCCGGCCCAAACAAGAAAACACCACCACATTTTGGCGCCGTCTGTGGGAACGATATCAGCCATGGCTCGTGGACGTTCCTCTCATCAGAACCCCTGCAGCAGGGCGACAAGGTCTCGACAGTCGCGTGCAGATTCACGTGATCAAGTCCCCCTTGTCGCCGTCGTCGTCGCCCCCGCAGGAGCAACCGGCAATGTTCCTACTGCTGCCATGCCCGCAACCGCCTAGGAGATGGCGGAGCTCCGGGGACAGATGCAACATCTGGTAGGAATCTGTCAGGGCCTCCAGGCCCAGTTTGCCAGGCAGCCGGCTCTGACAGTTCCCCCACCATCGGAGCAGCAGGCAGAGTCATCTCGTTGACGATCTCGCGCCCCTCCAGCACCGCAGGAGCAGCAGGTGGAATCACCCCGACGGTCACGCAGGGCCCAGTCGGCGCGTCGGACACTGGAGCGGTAGGACAATTCTCCCTGCTGCTCTGTGGTGGTCCCGCCACCCCCGTGTTCCGTCGTGGGCGCCAACTCCCACAGGTCCAGGCGTGAGGGATCTGTACACTCCGACCAGGAGTTGGCAATACGCCTTCGTCGCGTCGTCGACCTAGAGTGCCGCGTGGATGCAATGGTCCAAAGGGCACAGGGTAAAACTGCGGCGGATGAAGACCTGGACTTCCGCTTCCCGTTTACCGTAGAGATCCTGGAGGCCCGGGTCTCCCCGAAGCTACCTCTGCCAACCATCGCACCTTACGATGGCACTTCCGACCTAGCGGATCACATCCACGGCTTCGAGTCGCACATGGTGTTCCACGGGGCATCAGATGCGGCCAAATGCTTGGCCTTCCCGGCCACCTTGAAGGAAACTGCGTGGGCATGGTTTGAAGCCCTCTCCGCAGGTTCCATCTCTTCCTTCCCCTAGTTGAAGAAGTCCTTCCGGGACAACTTCCTGGGTGGAAGGTCGCAGCCGCGCACTGCGGCCTCTCTTCTGTCTATTCGGCAGAAGAAAGGCGAAGCGCTCTGGGACTACGTCAAGAGGTTCCGGGCTGAAGCGCTTCGCATTTCGCGCCTCGACGTCCCCTTAGCCACCAGTGCCCTCATCCAGGGGCACTCGTGATGGCTTCCTTCAAAGGACGCTAGGGGTGCAGCATCCCTCCACCCTCACCAAACTTCTCTCCACCGCCCAGCGCCACGCGGCATGCGAGGAGAGCCTGGCCGCCGGCCGAGCAGAGCAGAGCGACCAATCGGACAAGAAGAGGCCTTCCGAAAATGGTTTCGACTGTGATCAGAAGAAAGGCCGGCGCAACGGGGACTCGCCGCGTTGACCACGCCCCTTCACCAAGTACACTGCACTTACCGTGGCCCCCGAATAGATCCTAGCTGAAATTCAGAACAAGCAGTATGTTCGGTGGCCGCCAAGGATGCGCTCTGACCCCTGCAGGCACAACCAAGACAAGTACTGTCGCTTCCATCGTGACCACGACCACAACACCTCTGAGTGCCGCCAGCTCAAGGACGAGATCGAATCCCTGATCAAGCGCGGCTACCTCGGACGGTACGTGCGCTGCAATGAAGACCGCCCAAGACTCCAAGAATGAACCCTTGAGCTGCCCGTCAACAACGAGCCAAATGGGCAGGAGATCAACGTGATCACGGGAGGTTTCGGCGTGGGCGGAGAAAGCAACCAAAGCCGACGCGACTATGCTCGGTGAGTGCACTTGGTGGACAGGCCCCCAACGCCTCGCCCAGGCCCTTATCCCTCCAGTCCTGCACGCGCACGGTCCGAGGAGGCCATAACCTTCTCGGACGAAGACCTTGTAGAAGTTTCAACTCCACACACTGATGCGTTGGTCGTTTCGGCCACCATCAATCATTGTACCGTGTGCCGGATTTTGGTGGATAATGGAAGTGCCCCAGATGTATTGGCTTACGATTATTTTTTGCTTATGGGATTGAAAACTTACCAGCTCACCCCAGTAGAGTCGCCCCTGTTCGGCTTCTCGGGGTCTCGGTTCAACCCATTGGATGAGCGCGCCTCCCAATTACCCTTGGGACGGCCCCAAAAAATGTAACCAAAATGGTAGATTTCTTGGTTATTCGAAGCATGCCCAGATACAATGCCATCCTCGGCAGAGACCTAATTGGTCGAATCAAGGTTGTACCCTCGTCTCTCCATCAGAAGATGAAGTTCCCCACTCCGTGTGGCATTGGCGAGGTGCTTGGCAGCAAGCGCGAGTCGCGACGGTGCTACGTGCTCTCCTTGCGGGACAAACGGCCCGTAGCAGACCCAGAAGAGTTGCCTCCGCCCGCCGGTGAGCCTTCCACAAGCCGGGGAACTCTTGCCGAAGACCTACTTCCTGTACATATTGACGACAACCCCAAACACGTCCTTTATATTGGCGCATTACTTCCAGAAGCCGAACAACAATGCTATAAGGCTTTCTTATTAGCCAATTTGGACGTATTCGCGTGGTCGGACGATCAGCTGCTCGGCATCTCCCCGGAGGTGATGGTGCATCGCCTTCGCTTGGACTCAAAGGTACCACCGGTCCAGCAAAGGCGGCGACCCATCAATCGCGAATGACAGACCGTGATCTAGGATCACGTTGTCAAAAGCCGAGCTGTTGGGCTCCTCTGGGAAGCTCAATGCCCAAGGTGGATCTCTAACATAGTCCTCGTATGCAAAACCAACGGTAAAATGGCGAGTGTGCGTAGATTACAAGGATCTCAACAAAGCTATACCCAAGGATAATTTCCCTTTACCACGCATCGACCAACTGGTAGACGCCACATTTGGACACAAGCTCTTCAGCTTCTTAGATGCTTATTCTGGCTACCACTAGATTAGCATGCATCCTCCGGATCAGGATGCTACTATGTTCGTCACCGATCTTGGCCTTTATTGTTTTACTAGGATGTCGTTTGGTCTGAAGAATGCAGGGACGTACCAGCGGCTGGTCAATAAGATGTTCGAGCAGCAGATTGGGCGTAATATGGAGGTCTACGTCGATGACATGCTGGTCAAAACGCTCCCAGCGCTGACCACATTACCGACCTTGAAGAAACATTCACAACCCTGTGAAGGTATAATATGAAGCTCAATCCCACGAAGTGTGCATTCGAAGTGTGCTTGGGTAAGTTCCTCGGTTTCCTCACCTCTAACAGAGGAATAGAGGCCAACCTCGAGAAAATCCAGGCCATACTAGAGATGAGCAGTCCCAAGACAGTGCGTGACGTCCAGCGGCTCACTAGACGCCTCGCCGCGCTTAACCGTTTCATGTCCCGAGTAGCAGAAAGGAGTTTTAACTTCTTCAAATTGCTGTGAGTCCTCAAAGGTGCCTCACCACAAGGGGGCAAGTACGGTGGACCAAAGATTGCGAAGAGGCCTTCACCGAACTGAAGGCTTACCTAGCTGCCCCACCTGTTCTCTCCAAGCCTATGCTAGGGGAACCTCTATTCGTGTACCTTTCGGTCACCGAACACTCCATCAGCGCAGTATTGATTACAGAAGAGGCAGCGGCGTAGCATCCTATATACTATATAAGCAGGGTCCTTCAAGAAGCTGAAAGGAGGTACCCTTGAGCAGAGAAGCTTGCTCTGGCACTGGTGACAGCCGCACAGAAGCTCAGGCCTTACTTCCAGGCCCATCCGATCATGGTCCTCACCGACCAGCCGTTGAAGCTCATCCTTCAGCGTCTAGAGGCTTCCGGCAGGCTCATCAAATGGGCCATCGAGCTTGGAGAATTTGACATCAGCTATCATCCAAGGATGACCATTAAGGCGCAGACATTAGCAGACTTTGCTGCGGAATGCACCCTTCCGACTGAGCAGGATCCTCCAATGGCAGACGAGCCCCCATGGGAGCTCAATGTCGACGGATCATCCTATGTTACAGGAAGTGGAGCAGGCTTAGTGCTTACTTCCCTGGAAGGTCTGGAGTTCCAGTACGCCCTCAGGTTCCGCTTCGCCGCCTCTAACAACGTGGCTGAGTATGAAGCGCTCCTGTCCGGGATCCACATGGCTAGGCACCTCAGAGCACTCCGGTTACGGGTCTTCAGTGACTCTCAGCTGGTCGCCAGCCAGGTGAACGGACACTTCGAAGCAAAGGAGCCCTGCATGGCACAATACCTCCAACAGGTCAAAAGCAGAACAGAGGGTCTCCTCTACTTCGAAGTTATACATGTCCTGTTGGGTTGAGTGTGTTTTGGAATTTCCTAAAGTTGTATTTTAATGATGACCAATGACATCACTCATGCTTTGATTTTGATGATGACATATTGTGATTTTAATGATGACATATTGTGATTTTAATGATGACACATTGTGATTTTGATGATGACATGTTGAACATGTTATACATTTTATACATATCACAATAATACTTAAACAACATGTTTTTGATGTTTAATATCTCATATTTTAATGATAATATCTTGTATTAATGGTTTACACTTTATATTTTCAGGTTTACACAAATTTGTCTCAGTGGTATCGACACAGTCCACCTGTGTGTTGACACGGTCTGCCTGTGTGTTGACACGGTCTGCCTGTGTGTTGACACAGTCTGCCAGTCGTGTCGACACACTCAATGGTCAGGTCGACACTATTCCAGCTTCCAGGAAACCTGTTCTCATGTTTGGGACAGTGTGTCGACACACTCCCTGGTGGTGTCGACACACTCCAGCTGAAACTCAAAAACATGAATTTTTCTGGACACGTGGCTGCTGGGAATCAAGGGATTTGACCTAGATTTCTGTGCCCATGCACCCCAAGGCACCTTATGGACATATGGTGCTATAAATACCCCAATCCTTGTACTCCAAAAGAGAACCTACGAAAGAGAGCCCATACACTTCCAGAAAAAGCTTTTTGGCGACAAAAGGGGGTTTTCCAGATCTTGCTCCATCTCCAGAAGTTGCAGGCCATCCTTTCAAGAGGAAGGACGTGGGAATCAAGGGGATTCTCTGGAGAGAAGCTTGCTGTGCTAGGAAAGGGAGCAGATCCAACTGAAGAGGAGCAGTAGAAGAAGGATTTCTGGCATTTCAGATGCCATCAAAGCAGAACATCACCAATTGAGGAGAATCTCCATCAATTTTCATCAAGGCTCCTCAATTCAAGTGTCTGCAAGCCCTCTTCATCGAAGAACACTCATTCTACATCCATTTCTCTCACTTTTGAGTTTGTTCTTTCTTATTTCGTCTATGAGATTTGTGCATGATGTTCTGCATAAAATTCTGTGTATGAATCTGTCTTGAATCAGATCATTGCTAGAGGATCTGATCTCTTTTGTGTTTGATCTAGATTTTGTACTGTGAGCCGTCGAGCTCTGGTTTGTGAGTCGTCGCACTCACTGTGTGGTTTGAGCCGTCGTGCTCAACTTGGAGTCGTCGTGCTCCGGTTGTTGTTTGAGTCATCGTGCTCAGTTGTGAGTTGTTGAACTCAAGGTTGTGTGTTGAGCCATCGTGCTCAATGTTGTTTGGAGTTGTCGTGCTCTAGTGTGTGTTGTACTCAAGGTTTTGAGTAGTGTGGCCTCTCTGTGTGAGGGGTGGACGTAGGAGTCACTGGAGGTGATTTCCGAACCACCTAAAAATCCTTTGTACAGTGGTTTGAATTGTGGTTTAACTTTGTATTGCGCTAGATGCATGCATAGGGATTTCGTTCACACTTCTAATTGATTTGCTCACACACAATAATCACACATAATCTACACACATCCACACTTCAGATCAGTAAACTGTTTGTCTGAATTGATCTCTGATTCGAAGTAATTTTTGAATTGCTTAAGCTTCTGCATTAATTGGTGTTAGATCTATTCAACCCCCCTTCTAGATCTGATCCATCCACCTACCCGATCCTATAATTGGTATCAGAGCGGGTTAACCACTCTAATTGTTAGATCTAATTCCTTATTACATTGATTCTCTGTGATTAGATCTAATAGTCTTTTGAGTTTTGGTATAATGGAAAATTGCTTTAATCTACATGAATTCCTGTTATAATTTCAAAGAAATCCCCATGCTCATTTTCATTGGATTTTTCAGAGGACTCACAAATACAAAGAGCAAAAGAAACTCACAAGTACTCAATGGCAAAGAAGAGCCTCAATGAATCCAGAAAATCAACAATTCAGAAGGTTGTGGCTCTCACTGCATATTCTAAGAGCTCAGAGCATTCTTCATCCTCTTCAGAACACAAAAGTTCAAATGAGTCTACAAGGTCAGGTAAATCAATTCCAGACCCATTTATGTATTCTAATTCTGATTCTGATGCAGATGAAGGCATGTCTTATGTTGTATTGATTGAATTCTGTAAGAAGATACAAAATCTTAATGCAAAGCTAAACACTAAAAATAAAGATTTGAAAAAGACTTTGAAACATTGACATAAAGAAAGTGAAAATTTGAAAAATACACTTGAAATGCTATAAAACAATGATAAAGATCTTTCAGAAGAAAATGAGAATTTGAAAATTGAAGTTCAGAAACTGAATTCTGAAAAAGAAAGTTTGAAAGATAAAATCAAAATTGTGAAAACAAGTTGTCCAGTTGAAAGAATATCATGATCAGTTGGAATATGAAAATCTTGAGTTGACAGATGAAAATGAAAAATTGATTGATCTCAATGAAACTTCAAATTTGATAATGATCAATTAAACAAACAGATTTCTAATGTGGCTCATGATCATCAAATAAATGAAAGATGCAAACAACTTGTTGAAGAAAATCATCATTTAAAGAGGAAGATTGAATGCTTGTTACATGACAAACTAATGAACAATGATTGTAGCAATTTCAGTAACAAAACTGGTGAATTGAAAAAATAAATGCACAATTTGACAATGAAAAGAATAAGATGAAAAATGTTTTGGATGTCATGCTAAACAAACTTCAAATTTCAGAAAAAGAAGTTGTTACATTAAAAGCTGAAAAACAGAAGCTTCAACATGAATTGAAGAACACTACAAACACAAGTCTTGCTTCTGTGAAAACTAAGAAAAATGAAAAGAAAACCACAATAACTTTTGTTAAAACTGTTGTAAACAAGAACTCTGCTATTTCTAATAAAGATTAGTGAAAGTTCCTGTTCAGAAACAGACAGAGAAAAAGAAAAATGCTGATGTCAAGAAGAATCATCTACTTCCTCCATCAGTCCAAAAAGCTCCAAGGTAAGTTCCAAATTCACATCATGCCAAGAGCCACCAAAAGTACCTCCTTCTCCTCATGGTATGCCTCCTCACATGAAAAGGAGATTCCAACAAATGGATACATGCCAAGGTAAGTACCAGGTAAGAAATGCTCTCATTTGCTTTAACTGCAATAAACCTGGTCATCTTGCCAAACATTGTTAGATTAGAAATCAAAATTTCAATAAACATGTCAAATCTGCCCAATGCTTTCATTGTCATAAATTTGGGCATACTTCTAGGGAATGTTGGCATAGAATTGATAATCTTGTGCATGCTCCCATGTTTCATGTTAATGTACATAAGAATAAAGATCATGTTCATGCTGAAAACACTCAGAAATTATATGTACATGAAAAAGGAACTGTTGCACAAAAGAGCTCTTCTGAATTCCATGTTAAAAATCTCAATGATAAAAATCTAAAAAATAGAAAACAATTGTTCAGTATGTCAGTGGTTCATTCTATACCAATACCTCTAAAATTAGAAACCAAGATTCTAGTGTTTTTAGTCTTCAGAAAAATGCACCCAATAACAAATCCTTTTGGATTCAAAAATCATTGTTGCAGATTCATGGAAGATCCTTAGGACCTAAACAAGTTTGGGTTCTGAAATGTGCTGCTTGAATGTTGGATGCAGGGATCCTTGTAGTCAATTTCAAGATGAAAGCTTCATGACTAAGGCTATAAGTAAAGTAAGTGAAGGAATGAAAGAAAATAAAAATCTCATCAGGTGAATACTTCTGAGAGATTCCCTGCTAAATAAAATATGAATCAATTGGGACTCTTATGCAAAGATCAATTGGTATATCAAATGGTGAACTGTGGAAGGACAAGTCAGGCTTGTCTGGAAACTATCATTATATGTGAGGAATAACCTCCGCCAAGTACCAATGATCTTCCTTGTGTAAGAGTCATTAATTAAAAAAAAAAACTAAAAAAAATGGTTATGATTGAAACATGACTGCTTGTTTATTTCATTTCTTCCATGATGATTTTAACTTGAATTACTTACAAAAGTTTTCACATCATTCACATGTAACTAAGAATCATGATTTTATTGAAAATGCTCAGAAACTCCATGTGAATATAAATAGAAAACTTCATGAAAATATAGATGCATTGAGCAAGGCAAAAAGAAAATTTGGAACTAATTCTGCTCACAGTTCTGTCAATGAAAGAAATGCATCTATACCAAAAATAAATCATTTTGGATTCAGAAATCTTTCTTGCACTCTAACATTGATTGTATTGCAGGACCCAAGCAAGTGTGGGTCCCAAAACCAGCTTGATCAGCAAGCTGAGGAGTATTGCAGCCATACATTGTAAATGGATTCAAGATATTGGTTGTGCAAGTAAGAAATGATTAGAGAACACAGGTAAAATCTTTGAAAAGCATTGAAATCCATTCAGGTAAAACTTCTTTATCATTTCAAATTTGAATTGCCTGAATTGAAATGATGTTTGATTTTTTATGAAAAATGTGTTTCAATGCTACTCCCAACAATAACTTTGTGTTTTAACACTTGGAATCATGTTTGTGTTATCATGCTTGCTTAACTGTATCCATGATTCTGTGTGCATATCAACTGCTTTGACTTTTTGGTATATCAAATGATGACATGTGGAAAAACAAGTTATGCTTGTTTGAAAGCTATCATTATGCATGAGAAAAATTCTCCGCCAAGTATCAATAGTCTTTTCTTGCATAAAGGTCATCAAGAAAAATGAAAATCTCAAAAACTTTATTTTAAGTCTTTGAAACAATTTTGAGTTTTTGAAAAAAATTTCTCCTTCAATAAATTGCCTGTTGATATATGCTTGATCATGTTCATACTCTTTCTGTGCAAACTGCTTGGAATGAACATATCTGAATTACTTAAATGATCATTTCATATCATGCATATCTTATGGGGAAATGAGTCAAAAGAATCTTTGAGTGAAATGTTGGAGTAATATTCTTTCATATCTAATTTATCAACAACTCCCATTCAGTTTATTGAAAAATGTTCTAGCAAATAAATTCCTCACTCTCACATTGCATTGACATTCTCGGTATATCAAATGGTGATTTGAAGAAAGACAAGTCAGGCTTGTTTGGACACTTTCACTATGCGTGAGTATATTTCTCCGCCAAGTATCAAGAGTCTTAAATGCAATTATTGAGGGGGAGTCTTTGTCTTTCAATAAAACATTCTTGTTCATTCTATTTTCACTTCATTCCATTCCTATTTCTTCAATAATCCTCATGTTCACCTTGTGAGGGGGAGATACATGAAAGGGAGAGTCATTATCAAATTCCTTGAATTTATTTGTCTATCATGAACCCCAAACTCATCAGAATGTTTGAGTCATTGTGCCATTTTCTTATGAGAGAATTAAGACATTGAAACTAAACTCATTGTGCATTTAGTTTAATTTCAAAGATTCATTATCATTTCAAGGTTAAGCAATCTTAATACTAAATGCTTTTAAATGACTTGCAAAACACTATTATAGGCACATGAGTGGCTTTAATATTTCACATGTGTATGTTTAAGCTTCATTTTTACCACATGTTAAGAATAATTTTTCTAAATTCGTAGTCATGAATTTTCTGGTCAAAGCAAACATATTTCTACAAAACATCAAAAAAAAATGATAAACAATCTGGAAAGATACAAACAGAGCAATGCAAATTCTTGAACCACTGAGTAACCGGGCCATTTCACCTATAAAGTGATTTGTTTCACGTCAAAAAGTGGAAATCAAAGTTTTCAACTCTGTATAAGATAATGAAAGTTAAACCACTGAGTAATCAGGAGGTCTTGCATCTGATCAATGTAATCTCTTGCACTGAAAAGTGAGATTTAACTAATTTATTCTTGTTTCTTTCCCAGTTAAAAATGAAAGAAAATCAAATTGACAGGATGGAAAAGCTTAAACCTTAATAAAGTTCATGTATACTGAGTTTAGACATATTATTCTACATTGTGTTAAAATTAAAGCTCTTAACATCCTTGTTAAATACTTCTGCTCACTCATATAGGCCATTTTACTTCACATTTGCATCATTATTTTAACTACATTCAGATCATTACATTTTGCTATACTTTGTGTTGAGTGTGTCTTTGTGATTAAACTTTGTTGCACAATAACCAAACCACAATAATTTCTCTCATTAACAATATCACTTTGCCTCATGTATTTTGATCATTTCTGAACATTCATTTCCTACATTTCATTTCTTGGTCTCCGACCATCAATGTTTCTCTCTCTTGTCTAATTTTTTGATGCTGTCAAAAAGGGGGAGAAAGTTCTTTAAAGGAGGAGAAAGTAAAAGTTTCTAAGGGAGAAAGTTCTTTATGGGGAGAAAGTTCAAAGGGTGTATATGGTCAAGGGGAGTTATTGCAGTCAATGGAGTCAGGCTATTGGGAGATTGTGCATATGTTTTGTCATCATCAAAAAGGGGAGATTGTTGGGTTGAGTGTGTTTTGGAATTTCCTAAAGTTGTATTTTAATGATGACCAATGAACATCACTCATACTTTGATTTTGATGATGACATATTGTGATTTTAATGATGACATATTGTGATTTTAATGATGACATATTGTGATTTTAATGATGATATATTGTGATTTTGATGATGACATGTTGAACATGTTATACATTTTATACATATCACAATAATGCTTAAACAACATGTTTTGATGTTTAATATCTCATATTTTAATGATAATATCTTGTATTAATAGTTTACATTTATATTTTCAGGTTTATACAAATTTGTCTCAGTGGTGTCGACACAGTTCACCTGTGTGTTGACACGGTCTGCCTGTGTGTTGACACGGTCTGCCTGTGTGTTGACACAGTCTGCCAGTCGTGTCGACACACTCAATGGTCAGGTCGACACTAGTTCCAGCTTCCAGGAAACTATTCTCATGGTTGGGACAGTGTGTCGACACATTCCTGGTGGTGTGACACCTCTCGCCTCACTGTCTCTCAGCTGAAAAATACGAATCTTTCTAGACACGTGGCTGCTTGGGAACAAGGGATATGACCTAGATTTTCGTGCCCATGCACCCCCGGCCCCTTATGGACATACGGCGTTATAAATGCCTCACATTCGAGTACTCCCGCCAAAGAGACGACGTCACTAAGCGAGAGTCATACCCACTTCCAGTCTCATACGAGAAAAGAACAGCTTTTGGCGCCCAGGCGGAAAAGGATAGGGTGATGCGAATCAGTGTGTGTTGTCACAATGCTCCAGATTCGATCAGAAGCCTTTCAAGAGGAGGACAAGACAAAGAAGTGGGGGAATCTTGTGAAGCTTTGCTTGCGAGGCTTGCTAGGCAGAAAAGCGAGGATCCAACTGTAAGAGGAGCAGTAGAAGAAGGATTTCTGGCATTTCAGATGCCATCAAAGCAGAGCATCGCCAATTGAGGAGAATCTCCATCAATTTCCATTAAGGCCTAATCAATTCAAGTGTCTGCAAGCCCTCTCATCGAAGAACACTCATATCTACATCCATTTCTCTCACTTCTGAGTTTGTTCTTTCTAATTTCGTCTATGAAGTTGTGGCATGAAGTTCTACACAAATTTCTGTGTATGAATCTGTCTTGAATCAGATCATTGCTAGAGGATCTGATCTCTTTTGTGTTTGATCTAGCTTTTGTACTGTGAGTCTCGAGCTCTGGTTTATGAGTCGTCGCATCACTGTGTGATACCCTGAATTTTTATTCTTTTATATTATGTGTGGATATTTACTGTTGTGTGCATAGAATGTGTATTTCACTATGCTTACTATAAATTTTATGCTTCTCATGAACATATGCATGTATATATATATATTATTTTACATGAGAAGAGGCAATTGTACATGGATAGACCATCATCACCACCATATTGCAAAGTCTTTATAGGGAAATTGTCCATAAATATAGAAATTTACTAATAACGAATGGAAGATAGTTAAGGAAGATAGTTAGGATTAGTAACCTAGATCTAACTAATTAACTATTTGCAGATTATGGCTGGACGTGGTAGGCGAAATGCTCAGTCTAGGAGGTATGAGCAGAACCGCAAGTTAAAGAATTTCGCCGTGAAAGGACTCAAACCATCAGTGAGGGCTAGGCTTTTAGAGCTTGATTCCCGTACCTTGGAAGAAGTCCTAGGCGTGGCGACCAAGCAAGAGATAAAGTGGAATCATACAAGGAGAAAAGAAGCTCAAAAGGAGGAAGCACCAAAACCATTCCAAAGGCAGATAGATAGGAAGATGAAGAAACTCATGGAAGGCCAACAATCAACTGTGGCATCAGCAGTGAGAAGCCCGAATGCATTCATTGTGGGAAGCGTCATGGCGCGGAATGCATGTTGGCGAATGGAAGGAAGGTGTCTTAGATGTGGCAGCAAAGATCATCAGCTTAAGGAATGTCCGAACCTGAAGACGAAGTTCGTCTAAGAGATGCTCATCAGTAATCATAAAGGAGCAAGGATTAGTCGGAAAATGATCTCGGCGACGTCATTACAGGTACTTGATTCGATCTTCGAGGACGAAAAATCTTTTTCAAGGGGGGGGGGGGGGAGAGGGGTGTGATACCCTGATTTTTTTATTTTTATTATGTGGGATATTTACTTGTGTGTGCATTTAGATGTGTATTTCACTAGGCTTACTATAAATTTTATGTCTCATGAAATATGATGATATATATAAATATTGTAACATGAGAGAGGCAAGTAGCTACATGAGGTATATTGTGAATACTAACAATTGAGACTCATAATACT
>CM024754.1:34605871-34715877 GCA_014218235.1 Colocasia esculenta
AATTTTTCTCTAGAGCCAGAAATTCAGTCTTTTCAATCTTGGCTCTTAGCTCCCTGTGCTGTGAGAAGAAAAATTAAGGAAGAGCTAGCTAGTTCTGAGAGAGTGCACTTTGTGTAGATCTTCGTCTCTCAGTGCTTGTAGCTTCAGATTGAGTTTTGTAAAAGCTTGATCTAGGGGCTAGTCTTTTTCTCTCAAGAATTTTCCCTTCGTGTGTGAAGGAAGACCTGGTGGTTTCCAGGGTTGTTGTTGTGTTCCCTTCGTGTGTGAAGGAAGACCTGGTGGTTTCCAGGGTGGTGTTGTGTTCCCTTCAGGGTGAAGGAAGACCAGCTAAGCTGGTGGGTGTTTTTGTCCATAGGGGGACTGTACCCGAGTTAGTGAAATCCTGAGGGTTGCTCAGGGACTGGACGTAGGACTCCTAAGGAGAGGAGATCCGAACCAGGATAAATCTGTGTGTTGTGTGATTGTGTTTCTTTGTGTGATTGTTGTTTTTACTAACCATTACTAATCCTTTCAAGAACTCTTTATGTTTGTTTGAGTTCAGGTTTTTATCAGATAATTTTTAAAGACCCATTCACCCCCCCTCTGGGTAGCCAACGGCAACAAAGTCTAGTGCATAAGAGATAAACAATAGTCCCAATTTATTACATTTCATAGTCCAAATGCATAAAGGAAAGTACATATAGTCCTCACATACAAGAGTCACTCTAAAACCTCAAACCAATATAAGTCTCCACGTCCTCTTGCTCCGAGTCAGTGTGAACTAACTCCTGAGTGTCCTCTGGTTCTCCTGAAATGTTAGCATGTATGAGTCTACAAAACTCAGCAAATCACATGAAAGACAGTTCACGATATTATAAATATAATAGGTTAAAACATGGTAACATATTATCACTCATTTCATTGATATCATATACTCTTCCTACTAACATGCTTCTAATTCAATTGGCAATCATTCATTCATAGCATTCTAATTATTATGGAAATAAATCTTATCATGTAATGCATAAAATTCACATCTTATTTTCTAACAATTAAATCAACATGTTCCTACATATAGCATGTAATCATTCTTATCATGGAATTTACTTATTGTCATGTACATATAAACCATCTTAATGAAAACCTTATGCTACATTATGCAATGTGTAACAGTTGTCATGTAACAATGGACCATTTAAACATGTAGCAATTCTTTCATATATCAATTTGCATGTAATCATGTAACATTTAACACATTGGCATATAGCATGAAATCATGTAGACAATGTTCAGTTAGGCATGTAGCATGTAGGTCATGTAGACAATGTTCGTGTAGGCATGTAGCATGTAGTCATTTTCATTTATTTGCCAGACATAGCCCGCACTATTATAGATCATATAGCACATTGTCATATAGTCATTCACTTATCACCTAGGCAAAACGGTGATGAAGTCATGGTATTTGCGCAAAACCGGGGAAAGCCCTTGCCACCTTAACCAGTAGAACTTGTCTACCTCTAGGATTTCAATCTGTTGCCCACGGATTCATTTAGTCATTCAATATGGTTGAACAATTACCACAGGGGCATCCATGGTGTAGTTCCTTGTAGGAACCTCTATAGTAGCAATGTCTTATTGGCATTTCATTTCAATGCATGCACTAACATGTATGATATCATTTAATTTACATTTCATGCAATTGCAATAACCTATAGCATGTCCTTTCAGTTCTGAAATTCTACTTTCTGCATGTCAGACCCCTACCATGATACTAAAGCAACACATTCAATCATGTACATACTTGCATTTTTCTTTAAATTCTACATGCAGTTCATTATTTAGAAATTCATAACAGAATGTACAAATGTCTAAAATTTCCAAAATTTTAACACAAAAATTCAGAATCAGGATTGTAGACACCCGATTCTGACTAATGAGTTGAACCATATTTCTTGTTATCTTAGTGAGCCCCTAGTTGGCCACTCACCTTGAGCCCATCATTAGCCTTGTTTTGAGCCCATTAACAACTCAAATTGCCTTGAAATCCCGCACATTATAACTTTGAGAGAGTCCTTAGGCCTAAATAACCATTATCCTTTCACATGATTGGCTGATAATTCACAGATAATTGACTTCCTTGACGCGTCGTATATAGTGGCGCCGCGTCTCAGTGTCGCGTCGCTACGAGCCGCCGCGACAGCCCATGCACATCCATGCACGTGGGCATACTGTCGCAATGCCCCGCCCCGTCGCGTCTCCATGTCGCGGCCCTACGATGCGCCGCGACAGTAGCTGCGCATGTTGGCCTCCACAACCAACTCCTATTTATCCTCCCATGGGTTTATCTTTATCCCCAGGAAATATCTCAACCCCTTGGGCGAGATTTGGGCCCTAGGGACTCTCTTGGAGATCCCAAGGACTCTCCCATGCAATTTTGACTGACATTTATCTCCCATTTTACTTATTATCCATTTTTATGAGATATTCTCAATCAAAAATTTATGAAAGCAAGGCCCTCTCCTCATGGATGGGGGACCCCCATTTTTCACCCCGAAGGGCTGCCGAATTCTCCACTGAGCCATACTTAGTCTCGTAGCCCTCCCATTTCCATTTTTTCCTTCACATTCCACTCCACAAAACACACTTATTTAATCCTCCATAGAGCATGGGACGTGAAGAGGACGACTCCTACCTATTCCTGAAGCCATTGCACGACATTTGTGACGCCATCCAAGCCAAGGAGTCGCCCTCATGGGGCTCATCCTTCTCTTCTCCCCTTTTCCTCTATTTCCTTCATGCATTTTTATGTTATTTTTAGATAGGTTGCATCCTATTTTCCTCTCACGTTTTCACACACCCTAGGGGTTAAAAACCACCCCCAGGTTCGTTCCCACCATGATCCTTCCCTTCTTTTCATTTTTGAAGATGGATACTACTCTTAACTTGTTCTAATAGGGTTTTTTATTATTTCTTCTTTGTTTTGGCAGGCACCTAAACTTGTTTTCCACGAAGAGCTCTTGTGTCTCCGGCGCTGGAGGACAGGAAGAAGGTCCTTCTCATCATCTCCTGTACAACAGAGAACGCAACGGCGGAGGGCGACGCGACAAGTAGATGCGTCCGGATCCAGCGACGCGTTACCAGCACCATTGCGGCAGGTAAGACGGCCGCGATACCAGGTCCGCCTCCTTTCTCTCACATTTTCCTAGTTAGTTAGCCCATGTTATTTTCTATTCATCAGGCAACTAGCTAGGTGATGATCACATCCTATTTTCTATACCACTAGTTTTAGCACTTGTTTGCGTGTTGAGAGGGGGCACAATCCCCGTGATTACAAGGATATACTATGTACATGCCAAATTTCGTATTTTTTTTATCTCTGTAACCCTTTTTCATGAATTAATTCCATCAATTAGACTAATTCACACATGGTACAACATTAGGAAAAGATCAAGGAATTTTTATATAAAACAGATAACTACTGGCATGCTGTATCTCTCACTATAATTCAGTCCTCAACCATTCATATTCTAACATACATCATTTTACAATCCATTACACTTGTCTTTTGTCAATCTAACATCAATATATATATATATATATATAGCCTGTTTACTATTGCAATAATAGGTCCATATTATAACAATAACAAACACCCTAAACCTCACATGGCCAAAACTCATACAAGCATGGATCATATATAAACAATTAAAATCAGTTTTCTGGAAATACATGTTACTGATAAACTTGACGGCAGGGTATGTGACGTTTACTGACGTAGACGTCCACATACTCTGTCGTTAAGTCTAAATAGACGGCGGCACATAGCTCCGTTAATACATACTGATGGCGGCACATATCGCCGTTTACATATAATAAATGTCAGAAAACGAACGTTGTTCACATGAAGTAGACGGCAGTCGATACCGCCGTTACAAGATATAGACGGCAAGCGATCTGGACGTCTAGTTCTTATGCGCAGAAAACACAGAAAACCCTACATGAAATAACGCAATTTCTACCCCTTCCCGTAGGTTATTTGCATGCTTTAAAAATACGGAAAAATGGTAAATAGATAGTGTAACAAATCCTAAACTGAACCCCCATGTAACCTGCCTTTAACCCTCCTACAGGAGTGACGATTCTAAGCCCGAAGAAGCCCGCCTCGCCCGTGAGGCAGTTCCTTCCCGCCGACTCCAAACGCTCCAATCCGCCTTCCACGCAAGTTCGTCTGCTTGGAGAAGCCTTGGATCTTGTAGACGAACAATCCTCCTCGATCCTCAAGCCTCAAGAACGCACGAACGATCCAAGAAATCCCTTTCCTCGGCCCTCTTTCCTCCAAAAACCAGAGCGAAAAACCCCAATCTAGTCGCGAAATCCGATCTTATAAAGACCTCCCATGCAATGGCCAGCCTAAATCCTGACCCTCAGATCCTAAACGCTTGGGTCATCGCATTAAACCCCTTGGAAATGGCCGATCTCTCTTTTCCCGAACGGAAATATCAAAAACAGGTAAGTCAGATTAACGTCAACATAAGATGCCGTCAGCCTCCACGTAAATGTCCATCAATGATGTCGTTTACAGGCTTGCCCAAAATTTTAAATAATTCAGAAAAAATAAACGACACAATAGTCTGTCGTTAACAGAAAATAAATGGCAGGCAATTTTGCCGCTAACAGGTATTAACGCCAAAGGATGTTGACGCCAGATCCACACAAAACAGCTTTCAAATGCATGCAGAAATAAAGATACAATTTGCAAATAAATTCAAGAAAATTTTCTAGGGCACTACAAGACTACAGAAACACACACGCATGCAGGGGAATTGGAGGTTCCAGGACTCGAGGAAAAATCCAGAAAATCCTAAGACATAAGGGGACATGTGTAAGGTTGAGATCCATTTTTTACTTGCCTCTAATAAAATCCTAGAAGATCAAGATTCGTCGTTGAAGCCCTCCTCAGCCCTGCCAAGAAGGTGCTCCAAATCTCCTTAGATCTGGTTCTCTTGTTGATGCAGATGGTTCCTCGGAGTTGGGACCACTTCTCCTATATGTAGACTATCTCCCAATCGTCGTAGATC
Source organism: Colocasia esculenta (assembly GCA_014218235.1). NCBI lineage: Eukaryota > Viridiplantae > Streptophyta > Magnoliopsida > Alismatales > Araceae > Colocasia > Colocasia esculenta. The sequence goes on from CM024754.1 coordinate 34,610,929, forward strand.
TCCAGAACCACCTTCCAATCGCCGGATCTAGCCCTCCAAAGAACAGTTTTTCTCCACTACGGGTGGTAGGGTTTCACAAGAGCAAAAGACTTAATCCGCCGAACCAAGGTGTTTTTATAGGGTTGAGTAGGTTGGTTACGCAATAGGGTAGGTACTCAAGACTTTCCTAAACTGAAACCGGCCAAAATGCGGGTGTTACCAAAACTGAAACCGTCACACAGGAGAGAACTTGACGTCAACATCTGTTGGAGTCAACAGGGGGTGGCGTCCAGCCTTTGTGCCGCCGACACAGTACTTGGCGTCCATCGATCTGGACGCCAAGCACTGTTCCTGGCAGTCAGCGGTAGCAGATCTGGCCGCCAACTGGACAGTTCAGCCAGATTTGACACATATACCAAAGCGGCTACACAAACACATCATAAACTATTTAATGGATACAAAATTAAGTAGATGTCTTATGTACAATGTTAAACATACACATACATACATGTACACAACGTACCTACATACTACATGCATTAGTAATATTTATTTAAATATAACTTGCACAAATAAAACACATATACATACACACTACATGATTACATGCATTATGCATGAACATATAAATGCAATGTGCTCATCATTAGTTAGATACTACATGTACATTATTATTCAAGTACCCTATACATCATAAACAATTTGTCATGCTTAAAAGTAGATAGATATCATTTTAACAGATTACATATGTATGTATACATATACATATCATGTTTAAATACAACATGCATGGAAATAATTAAATATAATAGGCATATCAATAATTAAATAATACATGCTCATTTAAATATATTGCATGCACGAAAATAACTCACAATCGCTTACAAGATGTATGATAATAACTCCTTACTATATGCGCAACATATACAATATGCATGGAATTAATACATATAACTTGTATAATAATTAGATAAAGCATACACATCAAATATATATATATATGTGTGTGTGTGTGTGTGTGTGTGTGTGTGTGTGTACGAAAATAACTCACATGTACTTACAACGTATATAGCAATACTTACCTATCACATGCACAATGTCATTTAAGTACTATACATATACTATAGACAACTAATGTACATAGAATTAGATAGTTATATCACATGCATAAGATAACATACATATACATATGTACATCGTATATACATACAATATCCATGAATAAGTAATATGAATATATCAATAGTTAGATAATATATGCACGTATCCTATGCAATTGCATAAGTTAACTAGAAAATCTATACAACAATAATTCTTGATAACACACTTATGCATATATATATTAACATATCTATATATATATAAGTATATATATATATATATATAATTATATTACCAATATATATATATATATATATATACATATATGCATTATGTACATATGCACGAAATAGATAAATACAACATGCACATCGGTAATTAGATTAAACATACACAACATTACTGAAGTATAATATGCCTAGGATTTTAGTATACACAATATACACAAAATTAGCTAAATGCCTATTCTCACATAAAATAACATATATATACAAGCATATGTTCATGAGAAGTATAGGAATTGTAGTATGCACATTTTAGTACATACACTATATACGTAAGAAGGTAATTAACACATGCATAATATAAAATGAATGAAATTTCGGGGTATCACACTCTCCCCCCCTTGAAAAAGATCTTCGTCCTCGAAGATCGAATCGAGTACCTATGGTGTCGTCGCCGAGGTCATCTCCGGCCAACACATACTTCCTAGTTGGTGCTTGTTGCTCTGCTACTTGCTCCTTTATTGCTATTGATGAAACGTCTCGTGGAATGAACTTCGTCTTCAGGTTCGGGCACTCTCTAAGCCGATGATCCTTGTTGCCACATCTAAGACAACTTCCTTCCTTTCGCAACATGTGTTCCCGCCATGACGCTTCCCGTAATGTATGCACTCGGGCTTCTCGTTGCCTGGTACCACAGTTGATTGCTGACCTTCCACGAGTTTCTTCATCTTCCTATCTTGTCGTTGGGATGGTTCTGGTACTCCTTCCTTATGAGCTTCCTTCTCTTCCTGGTATGGTTCCTCTACTCTCTTGCCTGCTTGCCACGCCGAGAACCTCTTCCAAAGTACGGGGGTCAAACTCTAAAAGCCTAGTTCTCAACGATGGTTTGAGCCCTTCACGAATTTCTTTAACTTTTGACTCTGCTCATACCTCCTAGACTAAGCGCACTACGTCTACCACGGCCAGCCATATCCTGCAAAATAATTAATTTAGTTAGAATCTAGGTTACTAAATCCTAACTATTTTCCTTAACTATCTTTCATTCATTATTAGCAACTTCTACATATATGGACAATTTTCTATAAGACTTTGCAATATTGTGAAGATGATGGTTTATCCATGTACAATCTCACCTTGGGCTCTGATACCATCTCTGTAACGACCCTCCTCATACCGGTACGATTATACCAATCCGCATCGGTACAAAGAACGTCATCACAGTGGGATAATAACCCAACACTAGCCGATAGGTTGATATGTACATGAATACAATTGAGTATAGTGGAAATCAAATGAATAACTCAACTTTAATCCATCACCATCACACATTCCACAGTCTATATATCAAAAGGAAATGACAATGTCCACATTATTACAAATATAAAAGAGCTACATTGTCCAAATATTGTCCATGAATTAACATTATTCATTCTATGAAAGGGAAAAGTACAACTACTAAGTGCACCAAAAGCTACTCCTCCAAGATATCGTCCTTCGCTATGCCTTCCTCCAAAATGGGAACACCTGTCTCACCTTTATGCCGAAGCAAGAGTGAGTCTAAAAGACCCAGCAAGCAAATCAAAGACTCAACATCACACATATCACACACATGTTAAGCTATCAAACAATAATGAAATATCTACTATCATTTAACTATAACAATTTACATGGTGCATACTCTTAACTATTAACACATATTTAAATCACCTAGATATGCTTTAGACTATTACATGTTTATTCTAAATCATGGATACTAACATACACCTATACACATTTTCTACACCTAACAGGTAGCATGATTCATCCATCCAAACATTTTCTATTTCATGGTACACTTCTACGAACTAGAGCATAGATTTAAGCATAATGTAATGAACAACCTAGCATGATAACTATTCACTTTTCACATGCACTTTTCATACTTAATTGCACATTTTATTTGCTGTTTTAATATAAATAACTCTCATTACACATGATTTCACACTTTATAACATGAATTTAAGAATTTAAACATAGTCAAGTTGGTTGGCAACAATAAGCAATTAAAGCATGAAATTTTGTATTAAATAAACATCACATGTAGCATGGAACCTAAACATGATTACATGTATTTATCATATTCATAACCACACTTTACTTGTTGTTTTATCATGAATTAAATTTAATCACATGGAATTAGATCTATTCACATATAATCTCATTCATTTAGCAATTCTACATGTTCATCTTTTACGTTGCATAATTCACATGTCGACATATGTATATTCTCATACACTATTACATGAAGATAAATAAACTACGTGACATGATACTAAGCATGATATTGCATTTGAAGTATTAATACATGAAAGTATAAACATATGCACTATTATATTGGTTTCACATGAAATCAAATCTCATTATATTCACTCTCCCTTACATATCTTTTCACACATTTTCACATTGTTTATTCTTGCACTTCACTTATTACATGTCATATCATTTGCACTCATCACGTGCCACATTCACACTTTACTTTACACTTTATTCATTATATATCGCTTAATTTGCCTTGACACATAGTCCTAACCACCTACTAGAGGATGCACGCACCCATATCAAATAGCACATAGGTCATCTCATAGCACATCTCATCACAACTCATAATCACATACCCGCCACCTAAGCATGTAGTGGCGAATCTTGGTAACTGCGCAGACCGGAGAAGCCCTCTCACCCTATCTAGTGGTACTTGTCCACCTCCAGGTTTTCATCTAATGCCCATTAGGATATACTTTTCACAACGTTGAGCCTTCCATAGGGACTTTTCTATGGTACAACTCTCGAACCTCTAGGGTAGCAGTGTCAATCTCGGCCCAATTATTACACATTCACTTTATCACATTTTCTCACATTATTCGCATATTTCACATATATTATTTAATCACTTTACATGCATTATTTTACAATTTCACATACCTCAATTAACCTAACATGATACTACTGCTTGCAGTAATAAATCAACTCATAATTCAGTCCCAAACTTCATGTTAATTACTAATTTACACAAGATTAGATTTAACATATCAAATATGAATAATTCCCATGGTTTAACTAATAATTGCACTTGTTGTCATTAATTTAGTTCTAAATTTTTATCTCAGGTTATTAACAGTAAACATATCACATATACAATTTTCCAGATTTTTCGAAAGGTAAATCAATTTTTTGTAATTAATATAGAATTTAAGCTTATTACTCGAGAAATTCATTTAATTTGATTTCACAGTAAAACAATGGTATCTAACAGTTTCAAAACATGAGAACAATCATCATTCTAACATGGAAAATTTATAAAACCCTAACATGCACTGGATCTAATTAATTAGTAAATATCATGGTCATTTCATGCTCACTATCCAGTTACAGGAATTTAATAAATAGGCTAATTACAGAAATTCATTTTTGCCCTCATGATATGACCTATTGACTGTTACTGACCATACATAAAATTTGCAGCATGTACATATACCCGAAATCAAATAAATAGCTTAAGAAGATCAAACAGTGCAATTTCAGGACACTGAAGAACTTGACTACAAGAGATGTGGCCGCCTACTGTCAACTGCACCATCTGGTGCCGCCAACACAAGAGATTGGCTGCAACAGATGCTGCCGCCAACTTCCTCCCAGCAGACTACACAAACAGCACACACATGCAAGGGAAATTGGAGGTTCCAGAACTAGAGGAAAAATCTAGAAAAATCCTAAGACATAAGGGGACATGTGTAAGGTTGAGATCCATGTTTTACATTCCTCTAATAAAATCCTAGAAGATCAAGATTCGTCGATGAAGCCCTCCTCGGCCCTGCCAAGAAGGTGCTCGAAATCTCCTTAGATCTGGTTCTCTTGTTGATGCAGATGTTCCTCAGAGTTGGGACCGCTTCTCCTATGTGTACACTATCTCCCAGTCATTGTAGATCTCCAGAACCACCTTCCAATCGCGGTATCTAGCCCTCCAAAGAACAATTTTTCTCCACTACGGGTGGTAGTGTTTCACAAGAGCAAAAGACTTATCCGGCCGAACCAAGGTGTTTTTATAGGGCTGAGTAGGTTGGTTACGCAATAGGGTAGGTCCCCTAAAGTTACTCAAGACTTTCCTAAACTGAAACCAGCCAAAACACGGGCGTTACCAAAACTGAAACCGTCACACAGGAGAGAACTTGATGTCAACATCTGTTGGAGTCAACAGGGGGTTGGCGTCCAGCCTTTGTGCCGCCAACACTGTACTTGGCGTTCATCGATCTGGACGCCAAGCACTGTGTCTAGCAGTCAGCGGCAGCAGATCTGGCCGCCAACTGGATAGTTCAGCCAGATTTGACACATACACCAAAGCGGCTACACAAACACATCATAAACTATTTCATGGATACAAAATTAAGTAGATGTCTTATGTACAATGTTAAACATACACATACATACATGTACACAACGTACTTACATACTACATGCATAGTAATATTTATTTAAATATAACTTGCACAAAATAACACACATATATACATATATACATACACACTACATGATTACATGCATTATGCATGAACATATAAATGCAATGTGCTCATCATTAGTTAGATGCTACATGTACATTATTATTCAAGTACCCTATATATCATAAACAATTTATCATGCTTAAAAGTAGATAGATATCATTTTAACAAGATTACATATGTATGTATACATATACACATCATGGTTACATACACATGCATGGAAATAATTAAATATAATAGGCATATCAATAATTAAATAATACATGCTCATTTAAATATATGCATGCACGGAAATAAACTCACAATCGCTTACAAGATGTATGATAATAACTCCTTACTATATGCGCAACATTTATATATATATATATATATATATATATATATATATATATATATATATATATATATATGTTTGTGTGTGTGTGTGTACGAAAATAACTCACATGTACTTACAATGTATATAGCAATACTTACCTATCACATGCACAATGTCATTTAAGTACTATACATATACTATAGACAACTTAATGTACATAGAATTAGATAGTTAGATATCACATGCATAAGATAACATACATATATACATATGTACATCGTATAATTACATACAATATCCATGGAATAAGTATATGATATACATATCAATAGTTAGATAATATATGCACGGTATCCTTAAGATGCAATATGCAATAAGTTAACTAAGAAAATCTATACAACAAAATTAATTCTTGCATAAGCAAACTTAAATTGACATATGTATATATATATATATATATATATATATATATATATATATATATATACACACACGTAGACAATGTAGTTATGTACATTATGCATGAAATAGATAAATACAACATGCACATCGGTAATTAGATTAAACATACACAACATTACTGAAGTATAATATGTCTAGGATTTTAGTATACACAATATACACAAAATTAGCTAAATGCCTATTCTCACATAAAATAACATATATATACATGCATATGTTCATGAGAAGTATAGGAATTGTAGTATGCACATTTTAGTACATACACTATATACGTAAGCAGGTAATTAACACATGCATAATTAAAATGAATGAAATTTCTGGGTATCAAAGATTTAGATCCAACCCAAAACATGAAAGTTCTTCTACTAGTTGTCCTAGTCATGTTTTATGTTGAGAGTTTTATCTAAATGTCATTAGAGTTCAAGTTATAGGCCTTAAACTAAGGTTGCAACGAAGTCATGCATGTTTAGGGCTTTTTTGCGTTCTCAGAAGTTTCATGAGAATAGAGACCGAATTAGATCCAACCCAAAACATGAACGTTCTTCTAATAGTTGTCTTCGTCATGTTTTATGTTGAGAGTTCTATCTTAATGTCAGTAGATAGAGAGATACAAGCGTTGTAAGAGAATCACTGCATGTTTGTGTGTTTTCGGGTTTGTGGTTTGAATCGCGGCCGGTCCAGGCGACGCGATTCAGTAAACCACGACCGTGAAGTCCGACACGATTCAACGTCTGACCATTCAACGGTCAACGTGAAACTTCGCGCCGCGTGGATTTCTACCCTTGTCTGATCGGCGATGGGAACATCTGACGTGATTCGACGTGTTTTCCCACTCAACCATTTTCGTCGATTTTTATATTAGTATTTTATTGTTTTTCATGAACGTGACGGGATATCCCGTCGCGATTCAATGTGAAAGGTGACCATGTAGGCCACCGTGATTTTGATTCTTCACAGTGAGTCATGTTTCGATTGTGCACTGTGTTATGAAAAGCATCTACTGTGTAGGACGCGATTCAAAGACCGACCCAAGACTTTACTTTTTGGCTAGTCAGTCAGCATATTTAATCTATTAGTCTATAAGCATGTCACTTAGTGTGCATTGCCTAAAAGTAATCAACCCACTTGAAATTGGTAATGACTCGAATATGATTCTAATGTGTATTAAGTGATTGATCTTATGTCATTGATTTTCTTCTTGTGATCTACCTTAATGTGAATTGACATGATAAGAATATGATATGAATATGTGATGAATACATGATTAGAATGAACTTGTTTACTTAAGTTTTCTATCATGATTTGCATGTGGGTTTATCTTGATGTGCTTTCCGATGTTACATTATTGTTCATCAAATGAATACATGATTAGGAAAGATCCGTGACACATCACTTACACATTTGCACGATTAGGCACACCTTTCTAGGGGAATTGGAAGCTCTCTGCCGGTCATTCCATATTGGAAGATTAGCAATCTTTTCTTAAACCTTTGTAAGTCTTCGTACTCTATGGATTCCCTCATAGAGACCGAGCTGGTTGTACCATGAAGTACCCTGGAGATAGAGCGCACTTGTACTGTGTACGATCTATCATTAGTCATCCTCTTGTCAAGATATTAACGAATTATGAAACCTAAGATACGTCGTCATCTTTCCCAATTGTTCTTTGGAGCTTTGTCATACCTTGACTCTATGAATGATCATGTCCTTTATTACAACGAGCTTGTTATTGAAATTCTGTGGCCATAATATGCATATGTTTGTTCGGCACAATGTGGGACTTCGGTCCATTGACTAACGCCTGTGCAATAGGGGCCCTGTCTGGTCCTGGGAGGAGCGCCACAACGTACTTATTAACTACGGGGTATGGACTTGTGGTGCTTGGCATGACACAAATTTATGTGCAAGATTTGTGGGAATGTGCCTTCATTTGATATGATATGATAAGTTTGATATGATACGTCTGATCACGTGAATATGTGATATCTGTGTGAATATGGCCAAACTCTCATGTATGTGATATGAACTCATTCTTGAAATTCCTTTTGATATGATTCTATTCTTGAATTCCCTGTCTATTGCATATGAAATTTAGTATTTGATTTGATATGATATTCGTTCTATTCAGCTATTGGACTTGTTAGAACTGCATGCATTGTCATCATGTTCATATTCCTATCCTGCCTATTTAAAATGTTAATCATGTATATTAGTGCCCGCGCATTGAGAGGTAAATCCTACTGAGCTAGTTCGCTCACCCCTATCATCCTGCCCTTTTCAGGTAGTGACGAAGAATTCGTGGACACTAATGGGGCAGGGCAAGAGTGAAGAGCACCCATCTTATGAGGATCGACCGTTTAGGAATAGATGTTTGAGTAGTTTACGTAATAGTGAAACATTTTCATGGAGTTTTATTTGAATAATGGGCCCTATGTTTGGCTTGGATGATGTAAGGTTTTTAATTAGTTGAATGGAAATAAAGAGTACTTTTGATGACAATATTATGGTCTCAAATGTGTTGTTATGTTTATTGTGAATATGTGCTACTCAACTGTGATACGTCTATTTGTATCGTTCACGCATCCCGGTATTTATTCCACTGCTAAATATCGGGGAGTGACATGTGGTACTTTAGTTCCGCGTCTCACTTCGACGGGAGGTGCTAGACATGGACTGTCAGTTGAGGGTAAGCGCGTGGCGCACCTCCAGTCGACTAGGGTAGTGTTTCTGTGGCTAGTGTCTTTGTTCGGGCAGTTGTTTACTGTCTGTGTTTACAACCTTGGGTTCTTCCCAGTGTCGGGGTTTATACGAGTTTCCGGTTCCGACGTTTAGCTTAGACCATTAACTGTGTAGTTTCTTTATCCTTCCGCACTTACTCTGTTAGTAGAATAGATTTACTCGCTTTATTTAGTTTATGCACATATAGATCTATTCTGCTGTTAGAACCAAGGGGAGATTGGTAGTCCCTAATGGGCTTCTTCGTGAAGCTCATTCCCTCCTTTACAGGTGAGACTTCACAGCAGCACCCTCTACGGCAGGTTGAGTAATGATCAGTCCATCTCCATATAATTTATTGTTTATTATATGTATTTTTGGTGATTAACAAAACTCTAGAAAAACTTTCTAACATCATTTTTATGAAGTTTATCTACATGAACTAAATTAAATTAAGATCTCTTAGTTGCCTACATTCACTGTTCTGTAAGCTCATTACATATGTTTTTTTTTTTCTAAGTATACATCGACTTCCATATAATAGCTCACAACGATTTTCTAAGAAGAACATCGATTTCAGTTCCACATCGGTTTCACTTAAACAACGACTTCCTTAGTGAAACATTGATTTCATTCTAGCATCGACTTCATAAGTAAAACAACATTTCAGTTTTACGACGACTTCATAGTTAGAACATCGATTTCGTTGCTACATTGAGTTTGCTTCACTTAAACAACGACTTGGTTGCTACATCGACTTCATTTCACTTAAATATCGATTTCGTTGCTACAACGATTTCTCTTTACTTAAACATCGATTTGATTGCTACATCGACTTCGTTTCATTCAAACATCGATTTCCTTGCTACATCGACTTCGTTTCACTTAAACATCGATTTTGATAGAACAATGACCTCATATGAAACAATGACTTCATGTCTACAACAATTTCATTTAAACATGACTTCATATGAAACAACGACTTCGTTTCAAAATCGATTTCGGCAGAACATCGACCTCATGTGAAACAACGATTTCATCTCTGCAACGACTTCACTTAAACAACAATTTTAGTAGAACAACGACTTCATGTAAAACAACGACTTTACTTGAACAATGACTTTGTTTCAAACAACGATTTCATCTGCACATTGATTTCAGTACAACAATGACTTCAGTTAAACAATGACTTTGTACAGAACATCGATTTCATTATATTCATACATGGATTATGTTCACATTGACTTGGTTTCAACATGGATTCCTCTCACATGATTTCTAAGTATATCATCGATTTGATATCAACATCGAATCTCTCTGTACACAGACTATCTTCAAACATCAACTCTTTAGTAACGATTGTATTTTATAACGCTGTTGAATATTCTTATTTAAATTCTTTTCAAACCTTATTAAGATTCATCCACACGATATTCAAATATATTTTCAAATCTCTGTGGACTTCGAGTCTTCCCGCGAATTATGTTGTATCTTGTTGTCTCTTGCATTTATTATGATGGTACAAATCTCTGCACGATATATCTTTTACTTATCTCACTTATGACACATAAATTCACGATTTATATGATGACAGAATGGCATTTCCCTTTGTGTATCTTCATATAGCACGACTACTAATGTTGACTGATAGTTTAGACAAAGATAAGTTGTCTATGTGTCAGTATTTATTGTGTACAGGGTTTTCGGTAGAAACGCACATTGCAAAGATGGACCTGACAACCTGACAGAGGTAGAAGATTCAGACAATCTTCCTTGTGTGTGAATGTCTTCCCCAACATTAATTGGTTCAAGCTCACTTGCTCCATACATCGGACCAGTCAATCCAACGTGCATGAAGATGTGAGGCAACAGATACTTCAACGGTCAAATTATTTCAAAGAAGTAAATAGAAGACTGGTGACTTCATGCAAAACAACTCTTACACTTCGGGAACAACCTTTCAAAGGCTTGAAGATCTTAGTCACCTGAAAGAAGAAGAGCTAGCTTGTTCATTCAAAAACCTTATGTAGCTCTTAGCTCTCCTCAGAAAATTTTAGCCTTTGAGAGTTCGTGTAGATCTAAGAGAGAGAGTCCATTGTTGATAATCTTTATCTCTCATACTTTGCCTCCGATCAAGCTATGTGTATAAGCTTGGTCTTGGGGCCTTCCACCTTTACTCATTCTCCTTGAGTGTTCCTCTTCGGTTGTGAAGAGAAGACATGTTACTCAGGTGGTTTAGTTCCTCTTCTGGTAGAGAAGAGAAGGTCAGCTGCGGCTAGATGTGTAGTGTCCTTGGGGGGACTATACCCTTGCTTAGTGAAATCCCAAGTTGTTGCTTGGGGACTAGATGTAGGACTCCTTGTGATAGGAGATCCGAACCAGGATAAATTCCTATTATCTGTGTGTTTGTTCTCTTTGTCTTTATTTAACACTAACTCTAACTATCGAACTTAGTGTTTTTTGTCAAGCGTTTTATTTACAGGAATTATTCTAAAAGTGATTTTAGTAATCCATTCATCCCCCCTCTAGGCTTGCTATCTGGGAAACAAGTGGTATCAGAGCCAAGTCTCTTCGAGTAAGTAGATCTCACAATCTGAAGAGCAAAGATAAATGGCTGCTCAAGGTCATGCAGAAGGATAGTCAATCAATAGACCTCCTCTATTCGATGGTGAAGATTACGACTACTGGAAGACAAGGATGGAGTTCTTCCTTCAAGGTCTCGATTTCCAGCTTTGGACATTATCGAAGAAGGATATCTCAAGGTAACCAACAGCAAAGACAAAGGACATATGAAGACAAAAGAAGCTATCTCAAAACAGCAAAGCTAAAAGTAATAGTGTTGTTTGCTGAGTAAGAAAGAATTCAATAGGATATCAGCCTGTAAGTCAGCTAAAGAAATGTAGGATAAGCTAAGGCTCACACATGAAGGAACTGATAAGGTAAAGGAAACAGAATAGATATTTTGGTAGCTCATATGAGAGGTTTCAAATGCATCCGGAGAATACATCTCCCAGATGTACTCGTTTTCACAGACATCACCAATGAACTGGCTGGGCTTGGAAAAACTATGAGACTGGAGATATGGTAAGGAAGATATTAAGATCTCTACTAACCTCATGGACTCCTAAGGTAACAGCAATAGAAGAAGCTAATGATCTTAGGAGAATGTCACTTGAAAAACTCATTGGGTCCTAATGGCTCATGATAAACATGGAAAGGTTTGGAAATCCTCCAGCAAAAAGAAGCACAGCAATGCTCTCAAGGCACAGAAGACACCTCTGATGGCAAATCAGAAAGTGATAAAGGTAATGAGAGCAGTGAAGATGAAGAAGCCTTTCTCTCCAAAAGACTACACATATTCTAGCTAAGAAGAAATATCAGTCAGGAAGAAGGTACTTCAAGAAGGTAGAGACTTCAAAAGATCTGAAGCAAAGAAGTCAAGAGATCTAAACCAATTGCTATGAGTGCAAAAAGCCTGGACACATCAGCCGAGTGTCCAAAACTGAAGAAGACAGAGTTCAAGAAGGACAACATGAGAAATTCAAGAAGTACAAGAACAAAGCCATGAATGCTGCTTGGAACAACGAAAGTGACTCAGACAGTGAGTATAGCTCCAGCGAAGAAGAAGAAGAAGAAAGGCCAACCTGGCCTTCATGGCAAACATCGATGATAAGGTAAATTCCGACTCATCCTTTACATCATGCAATGAATCAAATTCAGATAGCTTAGAAGATGCTTTAATAAACTATACAGTAATATAAAGATGTCTGTAAGCTATTAAAAACACTAAGAAAAATTATGCATGCTTAGAAATAACTAACTCAAATCTAAAATCTGAAACTGAGCAATTAGAAAATAAATCTCTGAATTAAAAGAAGAAATGAACTGTTATGCGAAGATATAAAAGCTAAAAATGAAAGATAACAAATCTAGAAATCATGAAAACACAAGCAAACTTAAAAGTGAAATTAACACACTAACAAAAGATAATGAATATTTAATAGCTACAATTGAGAATTCACAAATGGAAAATCTCCTTATATTAAAAGGTGCAAGAAGATCAAATAAGAAAAAATATGGTTTAAGATATACTCCACCAATAATGAAGAAACTGTCATTCATCCTAAATCTCACACCAAAATTCATATTGAACAAAATCCTAACTATAAAGCAAATTATAATAAAAACCATAAACCAAACAAAGCAATAAACAATATCCCTTACTGAACTCATGTAATAAATTAGATCACACTAAAATAACCTGTACAACAAACACTTAAAATGGATTCCAAAAGAAACTGTTAAGAACTACCGACCAGGACCCAAAAGAACTTGGGTACCTAAATCTCATTGATTTATTGCAGGGAAGCCATAGAGCCCAAAGTGTACCTAGACTACGGGTGATCAAGGCATATGACAGGTAACAAGAAGTTGTTCTCGTATCAACATTGAAGAAGGTATAGTAACCTATGTGATAATGGAAAAGGGTCAGTAATTGGTTGCGGATCATTGGAAGCCAAGATAGAATCCTGATAAAAGATATTCTATGAGTCAAAGGACTCAAGCACAACCTCATCAGCATCAGTCAACTGTGCGACAAGGGTCATCAGATCAAATTTCAGGAATCTAAGTGTTTGATCATCAAGGATGGTTCAACTATTTTTGAAGCTAGTAGAGAAAAGAATCTATATGTACTACATCTAGAAGAGTTAAGGATCAAGATATCTTCTAGCAGCAAGTAAAGAGCAGAATGCTAAACTGGGCACAGAAGATTAGGTCATTGCAGCCTGGATGGAATAAGAAAGCTCATCAAACATGATATAGTGGAAGGTCTACCGAAGATAAACTCAAGACTAGACAGTATTGTGAACCGTGTGCAAAAGGAAAGCATGCAAGATCCTCCTTTAAATCCCAGACAGTAGTCACCACATCCAACCCTAGAGCTGCTTCATAGACCTGTTTGGACCAATGAGAACAACTAGCTTGGGAGGAAAGAATTTCGGATTTGTTATAGTGGATGATTATTCTAGATTTACATGGGTATCATTTCTTGAGCATAAAGATGACACATTTGAGAGTTTTGTGAAGTTCAATAAACTTGTCAGAAAGATAAGAAGTACAACCATCAGAGTATCTGATCAGATCATGGAGGAGAATTTTAGAAGACAAGTTTGCATAATTCTGTGATGATCTGGGGATTGAACATAATTTCTCAGTACCAGGTCACCTCAGCAAAATGGAGTAGCTGAGAGGAAGATCGGAACTCTTTTGGATATGGCTAGAACAATGTTGTCTGAGTACAATCTTCCAAGATATTTCTAGGTAGAAGCCATAAATACAGCCTGCTATCATAAATAGAGTCATTATCAGACCAATTTTGAAGAAGACTGCATATGAGTTGTACAAGTAAAAGAAACCCAAGATCAGTCATCTCAGAACATTTGGATGCCCATGCTTCATTCACAACAAGGTAAGAGAGACATAGGTAAGTTGGATCCCAAATCTGATAAAGGTATTTTTATGGGGTACACTTCTAAACCTAAAGGCTATAGAGTTTTTAATAAAAAGTTTATTGATTGAACAAACTGTGCATGTTATTTTTGATGAGTCTAACCCCTCTTTGAGAAGGATAGTGGTAGTAATGATGAAGATGCAGATAACTTACCAAGAAGCTGAAAGAAACAACCATCAAAGATGATGAAGATCCACCCTTTGAAGAACTGCCACGAAGAGCACATTATTCATGATGATCTTCCAAAGGAATGGAGGTACAAAAATGATCACCCAATAGACAATATCATTGGAGATCCATCAATTAGGTAGAACTAGAGGTAATATTATTCCATGTGATTATTTAGCATTTTATCCCAAATAGAGCCGAAGACAGTCAATGAAGCACTGTTTGATGATCTTGGATTTTAGCCATGCAAGATGAACTTAATCAGTTCAGGAGAATCAGGTTTGGTCCCTTGTTCCGAGACCATCATATCATCCTGTGATTGGCACCAAATGGGTGTTCAGGAACAAATTGGATAAAGCTGGTGTTATCACTAGAAACAAGGTTAGACTAGTGCTCAAGGTATTCCCAGAGGAAGGCATAGATTTCGATGAACCTATGCACCAGCGGCTAGACTAGAGGCTATTCGAATATTGCTTGCTTATGCATCTGCTTTAGATTTAAAACTTTTTCAAATGAATGTAAAATCAGCTTTTTTATGGTTTTATGAAGGAGGAAGTTATGTGGAATAGCCTCCTGGTTTTGATGATTCAGATTTTCCCACTCATGTCATTAATTGCATAAAGCATTATATAGTTTAAAACAAGCACCTAGAGCATGGTATGAAAGACTTAGTGCATTCTTACTAATCATGGTTTTATTAGAGGACAGATAGATAGCACATTGTTATTAAATCAAATGCCAAAATATATTACTTGTGTAAATCTATGTAGATGATATTATTTTTGGATCTACTGATGAATCTCTGTGCTAGTACTTTGAAAAGCTCATGCAGGGAGAATTTGAGATGAGCATGATGGGAGAACTCAACTATTTCCTTGGACTACAAATCAACCAAAGCAATGAAGGAACTCACGTCTGTCAAGCAAAATACACCAAGGAACTGTTGAAAAAAATCGGATTTGAAAATGCTAAACCACTGTCCACTCCAATGAGCACATCTACCAGGTTAGACAGTGATCAGGAGGTAAGAAAGTTGATCAAAAACTTTATAGAGGTATGATTAGGTCATTGCTTTATCTAACAGCTAGTAGGTCTGATATTTTATGTATGCATATGTGCAAGATATCAGTCTGATCCTAAGAATCTCATTTAATATCTGTTAAAAGGATCTTTAGATTTTACCTAAGACTCATAACTTAGGACTATGGTATCCTAAATCCTGTGAAACTAGTTTAATTAGATATTCAGATGCTGACTATGTTGGATGCAAAGTAGATAGAAAAAGCACCAGTGGTGGTTGTCAATTTCTTGCAGGATGCTTGATTTCCTTGTCTTCAAAACAAAATTCAGTAGCACTGTCAACAGCTAAAGCTGAATACGTAGTTGTTGGGAGCTGTTGCACTCAACTCTTATGGATCAAACAACAGCTTGAGGACTATGGATTGCACATCAAGACCATCATGTTGTTGTGTGACAACACAAGTGCAATAAATCTCATGAAAAGTCCAGTACAGCACTCCAGGACAAAACATATAGAGGTCAGATATCATTTTATTAGAGATCATGTAGCTAATGGAAATATTAATATTCATTTGTAGATACTCAAAATTAGTTAGCAGATATCTTTACAAAAGCCTTACTTGAAGAGAGATTTACGTCTCTTAGAAGGGAACTAGGCATGTGTAATTTGTAACAGATATATCTGTACGTAACTAAAATATAACAATAATTTTCAGAATAAGAATTATCCTTCCCTGTTAGATTTAAGTAAATCCATCATCTATTGCGTTATCTTCTCCTATTTTGTCGTTATCCGCATTTATTACTCCACCATTTGCCTTTTTGTCCTTCTGTTACGTCCGTAATCCTTCCCTCACCGATTCGCTTTCTCTCTCTCTTATCTCTTTCGACTCGAAAGCCTATAAAACCCTCATCGACTATGGCATCTCTCTCTGTGCTTTTGAAGAAATTCTCACTTTCTGCTCAATTTCTTGAGGGGTTCTGTTCCTTCTTCTCCCACAATCCTCCAGAACCCTACCTTGCTCGATTCCATGGCCGCTTCTGGGAGTTCCAACAGCGTGGGTGGCTACAACGTCGCCTTCCTCACGGCAGATCAACAGGAAAGATTTTCAGCAGTAAAGATCAAGCTCTGTGGGAACAAGGCAGTGGACCTAGAAGACGTGGAGAAGCAAGGCACGCACAGTGTAGTTGTCACGTCCCGAGAATTACGCAGCGGATATTAATAATGCGGAATAATTCGAGTTGATATCCCGAGACGTGAACAATCGGCAAATAAGCCTCTAGCTAGCACGCACTAAGTGTTTAACAACACAACATCATCATAGGGCCCAAATATTGAACTCAACTAATCTTGTATTCAAATCTCAACTCATTGTATTCCAAATGGAAACTATTACAGGACTAAGACTCATTAAAAAGAAAAGTACATTTTATTCCTCACTTCCTACTACACGTTCTAACACTCAAAATAAACTAACTATAGAAAGACTCATATTTGGAATGCTCATCACTCGGACGCATTTCCATCCTCGACTTGCTCCTCCTCTTGCACTTCATAGTCACCTAGATTGGGTAAAAGTAGGGGATGAGCATACTAGCCTAGTAGGATTATATCTCAATGTGCAGGCAATGATATAAGTGATTAGCAATTTAGAACTACGTAAGTACGATGAATGTCATGATATGCATGTACGAATAAAACTCATTAAAATATGATACATGAAACAAGCTAGATAGAGTGATCATGATAGAACAAGATCTAGAACGAGATAACAAGATATCACTTTGTACAAGCACGCAAGATTTCACTTGATGTCAAGAACGCAAGATATCACTATTTACAATAAATGCAGGATGGCCATATCACGCAAGCAAGCAAGAACGCACGAGCACGATCATGTAACACTAATCAGGTACGTAGACACTAATGTACACCAAGAATGTACGCCAGGACACGTGTATGTGGTTATTGTATCTATCATTCAACAAGCAAGCAAGACTCCCAGCGCAGATGCAACGCCAGTAATCATTATACCCCATAGTTAATAGTATATTTATGACTCTCCGTCATTGGGGCTAGACTGGAGCCCTTGGACACTCGTCGTGCCTGGTCAGCATCTCATTTCAATTTTTAAATGTAGATACCCACAGTCATTAATAATGGCCAGTGAGAGTTTCAATAAGTAAGCCTTGGAGAAAAGGTCGCTAGTCTACCGATTCGGAATGACCGGTAGAGAGTTTCCAATCCCCAAGAAAGGGCTGCCTAGTAGTGCAAGTGTGTAGTGATGTACGCGTGTCAATTCACAAACCATCGGTTTCAAACTCGCGGAAAGCACTTAATATGATGGCATGACATGAAACTATGCACTTTAACTAATCGGGTTTGCAAGATTTTAATATAACAAATTATCATTTTAAACATGGTAGAATAATAGGAAGATTAAATCACGAGTTGCATGAATGGATCATATCATTTAAGGAGCAATTAGAATAACATTCATGTAATTAAAACTTTTAAATGGGTTAACCACTTTTAAGCCATTAAAATAACCATCATGCAATGATCAGACCTAAGACATGTGAATTACACGCTAAATATCATATTTAAACAGACCTCAGGTATAGCGGTAAGATTTGTAATAAAATAAGTGGGGTTCATGCAAAATTCTGAGATCGCGATGCACCCCAGTATGGGTCGCGACGGGTCGGGACAGAACGCGACAAGGGGATGTGAAGAACACGACAAGGCAGTCAGAATAGGAAAAGAGATAGCGACGGGGCGCTCGTCACGTTCAGAACGCGACGGGTTTGCTGTCGCGACAAGACCTCAGAACGTAGCCTATCGGGCCGTCGCGTTCACAGGGTCTGCGCCTAAATCCGATAGAGAAAAGACAGTTCTTGGATTGCGGTCCAGGACTGCCTTATATTGATACAGGGTGCTTCAAAATACAGATCAAATTGTACAGTACATGAAAAATAACGAAACCAGTTTTAAACCAACCTAGACATGCAAGGGTGCTTCCAGTAAATCGGAATTAGAAAATAATGATGGTTTCGACAGCTTGAATCAAGTCCAACATGAGGTATAGAAGACTGTGAACAGTTAAATGCAAGATTTACTTTGCAAGGTATTATGCCGGAATAATTAGGGCTTTTAGGGCAAAAGTCTCATCATTAAAGTTGTAGGAACATGAAATAGATAAGACTATGATTTTTAAATAATTTTAAATGACCTAGAAATGCATGATAAATCAACACAACGTAAAAACCAAGTGCAACCTGAAAACGCAGTATCATGCAGCGACCCTCATACCATGGAGCACCCCGAAAATTCAGTTATATAAAAATTCAAATAAAGGGAAATAAATATTTCCATAATATCCAAGTATTTGAAACATACGTATCATTATCGTACGTGCTAAAACACGTCGGAAAATTCCGTAAAATTATAAATCAACCCCACACATTATTCCTAAATATTTCACAAAGAAATTTGAGCCAAGAAAAATCGTATTAGCCAAGTTCAAAGTGTTTTGCAACTTATTATCATAATTCATGAATAAGTCAAAAAATCATTATCACATGTACTTGGATGAGTCATAAAATTAAATAAAAATCATATACGGACTCCAAATAATATCTTCTAATGACCCAACAAGACATTTTGGTCAATAAAAATCATTTGGACTAGGTTTAAGAGTTATTGTGACCGATTATCCAAATTAGGAAACAAGTCGGAAAACCGTTAACACGGACATACGACGCAATCAAAAATTAAATAAAAGTGTTGGAGAGACTTCCAACATTATATATTAATGACCCAATATCATAATTGGGCCAATGGATCACATATGGCCCAAAAATCAAATGAAGCAAGAAAATGCATGGAAATTCGTAACCATAAATAGATAAAATTGGAAAGTGGTAATTAGGATTTAATTGGGATGCAATCATGCACTCTTGGCAACCCAATTTCGTGCCTACCCACCCATGGAGGTTGCTTGATGGCCAGACTCTCTAATGGAGGAAGAGATCTTCAAATTATGGAAATACACAAATCAATCCCGCAACCCTTCTTTCCTAGTTACAATAGGACTCTTAAACACCATGGTTGCTTAAATACTCTTCACCAAACCCTAGGATGAGTTTTAGAACTTTCTGGGGTCCTGTGGAGGAGTTCTTGGTGGCTGGGGAGCTGTGGATCGACCACAAGAAGCTCAACTTCTTCTCGGTCGTGTCTGCTGCGATCTGCACAGACCATCTTCTTGGAGTCGAGCTAAGGTAGGCCAAACCTAAATCCCATCGTGCAAGGCTTATACCCCTAGAAATAGGGTCGAGTCTACTTCCTAACCCAAGTGGAATGCCCAAATTCCATGCAGTATACACGAAGTATTAGGCGTTCTACAAACAGTGGTCTGAACACGGGATTTCTGAAGAATGAGACTTCTTCAACCCAGAAGGTAGGTTTTCTCGGGTCAAACCTTAACATATCCTATACCAATGTGTAGAGCATCAAGCTAACTTTCGTTTCCCACTGGTTTCATCGAATTTTAATGAGTAGATTTTGAATTATAAGCGTTTTCCCCAAGTAGCGCACTGTTAGGGTGTTTCCCGTTCTTTATATGTTGCATGTGATTCTAGACCGAATTAGAGCAAACCCACAACATGAAACTTTTTCTACTAGTTGTCCTCGTCATGTTTTGTGTTGAACATTTTGTCTAAATGTCATTAGTTAGGGAATTATAAGCATGGTAAGAGGGTTGCTGCATGAAACTACGTTTTCAGGTTGCACTTGGTATTACATTGTGGTTGACTTGATTAAAGCCTATCAAAACCATCATGGTTTTCTAATTCCGATTTATTGGAAGCACCCTTGCATGTCTAGATTAGTTTAAAACTAGTTTCGTTATTTTTCATGCATTGTACAAATTGTTCTCTATTTTTTGAAGCACCCTGTGTCAATATAAGGCAGTTCTGGACCGCAATCCAAGAACATGTCCTTGCTCTGTCGATGTCAGGCGCAGACCCTATGAACGCGATGGCCCGATAGGCCGTGTTCTAGGTCTTATCACGACAGCCAACCCCGTCGTGTTCTGAACGCGACGAAGCACTCTGTCGCTACCTTGCTGCCTGATCTGACCGCTCCGTCGCGTTCTTCACATAACCCTGTCGCGTTCTGGTCCCGACCCGTCGCGACCCTTACTGGAGTCTGTCGTGACCTGACCCCGAGCCTGACAGCCCTGTCGCTTTCTTTATATGTACCCGTCGCGATCTCAGGATTTTGCATTAAACCCCCACTTACTTTCTTGCAAACCTAACCGCTACACCTGAGGTCTAGTTAATATGACATTTAGTGTGTAATTCACATGTTTTGGGTCTGATCATTGCATGGTGGTTATTTTAATGGCTTAAAAGTGATTAACCCATTTAAAAGCTTTAATTACATGAATGCTATTCTAAGTGCTCCTTAAATGTTATGATCCATTCATGCTTCTTGTGATTTAATCTTCCTACTGTTATACCATGTTTAAATGATAGTGGTTATCATAAAATCTTGCAAACCATGATTAGTTAAAGTGCATAGTTTATTCCATGTTATATTGTTAAGTGCTTCCCGCGAGTTTGAGACCGATGGTTTGTGAATTGCGACACGCGTACATCACTACACACTTACACGTCTAGGCAGCCCTTTCTTGGGAATGTGGAAGCTCTCTACGGTCATTCCGAATTGGTAGACTAGTGACCTGTTCTCCAAGGCCTCCGTAAATCTCCTCTGACCATGGATTCCCACATGGCCGACGAGTTGGTTGTACCATTGAAGTTCCCTGGAGATAGCGTGCACTTCCTTTCTCTTCTTGTTCTCGTAAGTGTGATTTGCAAGCTAGACTAAAGCCATTAATATAAAGATTGAACTAAATCATAAATCGTACTGCTATGCTGCCGAATTTATCTCTTGACCATTGTTATCATGAGATCATGTTCAATTACTTAGTTCTCATCATCATCGTGAACATGACATTACACATGCTTACTTATTGAAATTCTCATTGGCTATTATTAATGACCGTGGATATCTACATTTAAATTTTAAGTAAGATGCTGACTGGGCACGGCGAGAGTGTCAAGGGCTCCAGCCTAGCCCCAATGACGGAGAGTCATAAATATACTATTAACCATGGGGTATAATGATTACTGGCGTTGCATCTGTGCTGGGAGTCGTGCGTGCGTGTTGAATGATAGATACAATAACCACATACACATGTCCTGGTGTACATTCTTGATGGATCTTTTCTCAGTGTACATTAGTGTCTACGTGCCTGATTAGTGTTACATTATCGTGCTCGTGCATTCTTGCTTGCTTGCTTGCGTGATATGGCCATCCTACATTTAATGCAATTAGTGATATCTTGCGTTCTTGAAAGCTATTGACATCAAGTGAAATCTTGCATGCTTGTATCAAAGTGATCTATTGCTAGTTCTATCTGTCACCTTGTTCAAAATCTTGTCTATCTTGTTCACTCTATCCAGCTTGTTTCGTGTATCATGTTTTAACGAGTTTTATTCGTACATGCATATCATGACATTCATTGCGCTTGCCTAGTTCTAAACTGATAATCACTTATATCATTGCCCGCACATTAAGATATAAATTCTACTGGACTAGTTTGCTCATTCCCCTACTTTTACCCAACTAGGTGACTATGAAGATCAAGAGGAAGAGCAAGTCGAGGATGAGAATGCGTCCGAGTGATGAGCGTTCCAACTATGAGTCTAATTATAGTAGTTTACTTTGAGCATTGGTACAATGTAGTAGGAAGTAAGGAATAAGTGTAATTTTCCCTTTTATTGAGTCTTAGTCCTGTACTAGTTTCTATTTTGAATAAAATTGAATACAATTTATGTTGAGATCAACAGTGGGGCCTATTATGATGTTGTGTGATACAGATTTAGTGCGTGCTAGCTAGAGGCTTATTTTGCCGACTGTTCGCGTCTCGGGATATCGACTCAAATTATTCAAACTAATATCCGCTGCGTAATTCTCAGGACGTGACACCATGCTTATAACTCTCTAACAAATGACATTTAGAGAAAACATTCAACACAAAACATGACTAGGAAAACAAGTAGAAAAACTTTCATGTTGTGGGTTTGCTCTAATTCAATCTCGAATCACATGCAACATATAAAGAATGAGAAAAGCCCTGATAGTGCGCGACTTGGGGAAAACGCTTATATTCAAAATCTACTTATTGGAATTAGATGAAACCAGTGGGAAACGAAATTTAACTTGATGATCTACACATTGGTATAGGATATGTTAAGGTTTGGCCTGAGAGAAAACCTACCTTTTGGGTTGATGAAGTCTCATTTTTCCAGAAAACCTATGTTCAGACCACTGTTTGAAGAACACCTAATACTCCGTGTATACTGCATGGAATTGGGCAATCCACTTGGGTTAGAACGTAGACTTGACCCTCTTTCCAGGGGTATAGGCCTTGCAAGGTTTGTTTTAGGTTTGGCCTACCTTTGATCGACTTCAATGGGACGATTTGTGCAGGTCGCAGTAGGAGAACGGGGGAAGAGATGTCCTTCTTGTGGTCGATCCACAGCTCCCCAGCCACCAAGAGCCGTATTTAGGAGTCCTATTGTAACTAGGAAAGAAGGGTTGCGGGATTGCTTATGTCTTCCATAATTTGAAGATCGCTCCCTTCATTAGAGAGTCTGGCCATCAAGCAATCTCCATGAGTGGGTAGGCACGAATTTGGGTTGCCAAGAGTGCAAGATTGCATCCCAATTAAACCCTAATTACCACTTTCAATTTCAGCTTATTTATGGTTGAATTTCCATGCATTTTCTTGCTTCATTTGATTTTTAGGTCATATGTGGTCCATTGGCCCAATTAAGATATTGGGTCTTAACATATAATGTTGGAAGTCTCTCCAACACTTTTATTTAATTTTTGGTTGCGTCGTATTTTCGTGTTAACGGTTTTCTGACTTGTTTCCTAATTTGGATAATCGGTCACAATAACTCTTAAACCAAGTCCGAATGATTTTTATTGACCCAAATTCCTTGATGGTCATTAGAGGATATTATTTGAAGTCCGTATATGATTTTATTAATTTTATGACTCATCCGAGTATGTGTGATAATGTTTTTTCGACTTATTCATGAATTACAATAATAAGGTGAAACACTTTAAACTTGACTAATCCGATTTTTCTTGGCACAAATTTCTTGTGAAACATTTATTAATAATGTGTGGAGTTGATTTATAATTTTTACGAATTGTTCGATATGTTTTAGCATATACGATAATGATACGTATGTTTTAAATACTTTGATATTATAGAAATTATTTATTTCCATTTATTTGAATTTATATAACTAAAATTTCCGGGGTGCTACAGTAGTCGAAGCTCTTCAGAGGTTGAAGTAGACTGGGATGTGCACAGTTTCAGTTCCTAGCTATCCGCACCTAGCGAAGGCATTCTATACTTGTTTGAAGACAGAAGAAGATGGGTCTCTCACTTCCACAGTCAAAGGTAAATTCATTCATATCACCTATGATCTGTTAGAGAGATTATTTGGAGTTTCTACAATCGGGCATACTTTGGTGGAGTCAGTAGATATTCATGCCAAGAGGCTAGGGATTATTAGAACAGAGTATAAATTAAAGGATGGGAAGATCGACATCAACCAGTTCAATGCTTTCAACAGAAACTTGCATTTTATAGTTTGTCAGATTTTAGTGCTGAGGAGTGCTACTTTTTCATCATGCACTAAAGGAGATGTAGACATGATGTTCTAGGCCATTCAGAAATAAGACATCAACATGGCTCAGGTTATAATAGAAAGGATGAAGTCTACTGCATAAGTTATTTGGAACAGGAAGAACAAATTGGCAGTGTCCCTTCCCTATGCCCATTTACTCAGAAGGATTTTCAGTCACCTTGAGATTGACCTGAAGGGAGAATTGATGGAGAAGATGGGTCAGCCCATTCGGTCTAGAAATTTAAAGAAGAGTGGATTTTCACTGGTTGGCAATATGTGGCCCAAGACCTCAGTGGCAGAAGGAGAAGCTATCATTGGAGAAGCTTCTGAAGCTCCACAAGTCCAAGAGGAAGAAGCTGCTGTCGGTGAAGAAGAGCCTCCTGCACCTGAAAGGAGGTGAGGATATTGCACCATAGTACATTGAACATGTTGGGCAATCTACTGAAGAAGTGATCCCTCCTACAGTCCCTGCACCTGCTATCATTGAAGAATCAGTGGTTGATCAGTTGGCTAGTGCTGCTCACACTGAGGGGGAGCATGAAAATATTCAGATTGAGGATACCCCTAGTGTTCCTACAGTAGAAGTTGCTATGGAGGAGAGCCATGAAGAATTAAATCCAGAGGTTGTGGCACAAGGCCACATTGAAGATGTCCAGATGAAGGATGCTCCAGCTCAGGGGGAGCCAGAAGTTCAAGGGGAGTCAGATATTTAGGGGGAGCCTGCTGCTAGTACCCCTGTAGATCAGTTTCAGGAAGGTTTGGTTGAAGACACCTCGGATGAAGATGATGAGCCTATTATTAGCTCTAGAAGAAAAGGCAAAGGTGTTTCCCCAAGAATTCCCTTGCTCACCAGGAAGGCACACCACAGATCCATGAACAAGAAGTTTCATGTGCACTTGGAGCCAATCATAGCTAGACTGAATGCTCAAGGGGAAATCTTGTGCTCTTTGCAGTCGGATGTACACTCAATATTTCTTAGTCATAGCACTGAAGCCAAGGATATTGGAGTAGTCAAATCTGAGCTCTAGGAGAGGAGAAGTGAGTTGGCAGCTTGAAGAAGTTGGTGGCAGATTTATCAGATTTTGTGAGGGTGCATTTATCAGCTCCTACCCCTCCTGCTCCCACTCAGTCTGTACCAAAGGTTAGTACAGTGCCATCAGGGCCTTCTGAACTAGTAGAGACAGTTGTTGGGCCATCAGGGCCATCTGTTGAGGAATCAGGGCCACCAGGGCCCTCTGTAGAGGATTTTGGGCCATCAGGGCCATCAATTGCAGATTCAGGGCCACCAAGGCTATCATTGGAAGAGTCAGGGCCATCAGGGCCATGTGAAGTTGAAGGTGTTAGTGTTGGGCCATCAGGGCCATCCAAGCAAGTGGAGTCAGTGGTAGGGCCAACCGGGCCTCAAGTATCAGTAGAGGAAGCCGCTATGCCCTAGGACCTTCTGATCTTCCTAGTCTTCAGACTCCAGCCCCTTCCTCTCCACCCACATCCTTCACTACCCCACCTGCACCTGAACCCTCCAAACAACCCCTTCCCAAACACATCTCTTCTCCAACTCCTTTCCTTGCTGCCTCCTCTTCATCCCCTATTCCTTCCTCTTCTACTCCTCATACAAATTCTGAGGCACCTCCTGCCTCTTCCTCTTTTGCTGGTCCCTCTTCAACCGGTCCTTCCTTTGCAAGACCATCCTCTCAACCTCCTCTCACTTCAACGTTTGCCTTTTTTCATCCACCTACTCCACCCTTTTTCGTCACTATCATTCCTGAAGGAGCCAGTATCATTCAACATACTGTGCATGACATCAAGGATGAGTTTGAAGAAGCCATCCTCTGCATAGTTCCTTGCTCTCTCTGCTCACATTCACAGGACTAATTCCCAACCCTCTTCCAGTCTTGTCTCCAAGAAAAGAAAAACCTCAAAGGAACTTGTTTTTCCTTCATCACAAGTTCTCTTCCCTCCTCTGTGGTACTCTCTCTAGTTGTCCACAGAAGAAAAACCTTGTATGCTGAATATCTCCAAAAGTGCACCTTTGTAGCCACTTTTGGTCTTCCCTACCTAAACATTTCTGAACATCTGAATATCATTCTTCCTACTTCTCCTCCTCCTAAGGCTGAACAAGCAAAAATCCTATCTACTGCTGAGTTCAAGGCTAAGGATCAGTGGGCCAAGGCCAACAAAGCACTCTACAGAAATTTTGAGGTTGCCAGGGCCAATACCTTTCCACCCTCAGACCGCCCTCTTACCTTGTCTGAGTGGTTTGTCTGCCAGCATAGATCTTCTTGGGGTCCCTTCATTCAGAAGGAGATTAAATTGATTAGGCACATCTAGATGTACCAAGATTATTGTTTTGTAAAACGCCTACTAGAAGTTCAACTTGGCCAGTTTAGGGCAACTATTGCTTAGCTTCGTATAGAGAATCCAGTCAACACCCCTCTTCAGGTTGACTTTGCAACTCTGAAGATGCCTGAGATTGCATTTCTCCCCAAGCTCCACTTTCTCCTTATGGACTCTAAAGTGGGTCCTATAATTTTTTACAGATTTGCAAGAGTTATGGCCCGGATCTTTGTTTAGAGGGGAGCTCCGCTTGCCTTTCATAGATTCCTGTTCAAGGAATATCAGAGAGGGTTTATCAAGTCA
Organism: Colocasia esculenta; assembly: GCA_014218235.1. Lineage (NCBI taxonomy): Eukaryota > Viridiplantae > Streptophyta > Magnoliopsida > Alismatales > Araceae > Colocasia > Colocasia esculenta. Next base: position 34,638,373 of record CM024754.1, read on the forward strand.
TCAGTTCTAGCTCCACTCCTTACAGAGGCTGAAAGATTTGTCAACACTGACTGGTGTAAAGCCTATCTTGAGGCTGCACTTCAGCTTGAGAACCTGAATTCCTCCCTGAGCAAGTTCAATCAGCTAACTCTCTCTCCAGAAAAATTCATGGACCTCAACTCCATAAATCTCGTTTCAGATCCTTATTCAACTTGGATTGAGAGGTACAAGATCTATGTAGCCTTGCAAAAGGATTTGATTGCTCACAAGCTTCATTATCCTCTTTCCATTGATAAATTCCTTCAGCATGCAAGTTTTGGAACTACTAGTCTCTACAAGTCAACACTCAGCAATCAGGAGTACTTCAAATTCATAGAAGAGCAGAGGCTACTCCACATCAAGAGACTAAGTCAAGAGATGGGGCCATCATATAATATTAGTTGGGGTGTCTTTAGAGATTTCTTTGAAGAGCAGGAAGTCAAAGCTTGGCAGCTTATTAGTCGCCATGCTTCTCGTTTGTCCCTGCCTTCTACATGCCTACCCCCACTATTGAATAAAATTTCCCTCTTTGCTCCATTTATCTTTGTCTATCTCTAATTTATCTTCTGTATATCTAATTCTTTTTGCTTAATGACAAAAAGGGGGAGAAAAATATGCTGAAATACATACCTTAAAAATTTTCCGCAAATTTATTTCAGCTCTTTATATATGCAATTCTTTATGTTTTATCATCACCAAAAAGGGGGACATTAATGATCAGTCCATCTCCATATAATTTATTGTTTATTATATGTATTTTTGGTAATTAACAAAACTCTGAAAATAACTTTCTAACATCATTTTATGAAGTTTATCTGTAGGCACTAAATCAAATAAGATTTGTAAGTTGCCTACATTCACTATTTTGTAAAGCTCATTACATATGTTTTTTTTTGTCTAAGTATATATCGACTCCCATAATAGCTCACAACGATTTCCTCAGTAGAACATTGATTTCAGTTCCACATCGGTTTCACTTAAACAACGATTCCTTAGTGAAACATCGATTTCATTCTAGCATCGACTTATAAGTAAAACAATGATTTTGGTTTTACGACGACTTCATAGTTAGAACATCGATTTCGTTGCTACATTGACTTTGCTTCACTTAAACGATGACTTGGTTACTACATCGACTTCGTTTCACTTAAACATCAATTTTGTTGCTACAATAATTTGCTTTACTTAAACATCGATTTGATTGATACATTGACTTCGTTTCATTCAAACATCGATCTCGTTGCTACATCGACTTCGTTTCATTCAAACATTGATTTCGTTGCTACATCGACTTCGTTTCACTTAAACATCAATTTGTTGGTAGAACAACGACTTCATATGAAACAACGACTTCATGTCTACAACTATTTCATTTAAACATCAACTTCAAATGAAACAATGACTTCGTTTCTACATCGATTTCGGCAGAACATCGACCTCATGTGAAACAACGATTTCGTCTCTGCAACGACTTCACTAAACAACGATTTCAGTAGAACAACGACTTTACTTGAACAACGACTTTGTTTCGAACAACGATTTCATCTGCACATAGATTTCAGTGTAACAACGACTTCAGTTAAACAACGACTTTGTACAGAACATCGATTTCATTTTATTCATACATGGATTATGTTCACATTGACTTGGTTTCAACATGGATTACACTCTCACATGATTATAAGTATATCATCGATCTGATATCAACATCGACTCTTTCTGTACAAGACTATCTTCAAACATCGACTCTTTTAGTAACAATTATATTTTAGATAGCAGTTAAATATTCTTATTTAAATTCTTTTCAAACCTTATTAAGATTCATTCCACATGATAATCAAATATTTTCAAATCTCTGTGGACTTCGAGTCTTCCCGCGAATGTTGTATCTTGTTGTCTCTGCATTTATTGTGAAGGTACAAATCTCTGCACGATATATCTTTTACTTATCTCACTTATGACACATAAAGTCACACTTATATGACAGAATGGCATTTCCCTTTGGTGTATCTTCATATACCACGACTACTAATGTTGACTGACAGTTTAGACAAAGATAAGTTGTCTATGTGTCAACATTTATTGTGTGTAGGGTTTCCAGTAGAAACGCACGTTGCAAAGATGGACCTGACAACCTGACAGAGGCTAGAAGATTCAGACAATCTTCCTTCGTGTGTGAATGTCTTCCCCAACATTAATTGGTGCAGGCTCACTTACTCCATACTTCGGACCAGTCAATCCAACGTGCATGAAGATGTGAGGCAACGAATACTTCAACGGTTAAATTATTTCAAAGAAGATAAATAGAAGACTGGTGACTTCATGCAAAACAACTCTTACACTTTGGAACAACCTTTGAAAGGCTTGAAGATCTTAGTCACCTAAAAGAAAGAAGAGCTAGCTTGTTCATTCAAAAGCCTTCTGTAGCTCTTAGCTCTTCTCAGGAAAATTGCTTAGCCTTTGAGAGCTCGTGTAGATCTGAGAGAGAGAGTCCATGTTGATAATCTTTATCTCTCAGACTTTGCCTCCGATCAAGCTGTGTGTATAAGCTTGGTCTTGGGGCCTTCCACCTCTTACTCATTCTCTTTGAGTGTTCTTCTTCGGTTGTGAAGAGAAGACCTGTGCATCAGGTGGTTTAGTTCCTCTTCTGGTAGAGAAGAGAAGGCCAGCTGCGGCTGGATGTGTAAGTGTCCTTGAGGAGGACTGCACCCTTGCTTAGTGAAATCCCAAGTTGTTGCTTAGGGACTGGGCATAGGACTCCTTGGGATAGGAGATCCGAACCAGGATAAAACTTTTTGTTGTCTATGTGTTTTTTTCTTTGTCTTTATTTAACACTAACTCTAACTATCGAACTTAGTGTTTTCTGTCAAGCATTTTATTTACAGGAGTTATTCTAAAAGTAATTTTAGCAATCCATTTCCCCCCACCTCTGGGCTTGCTATATGGGCAGCATTGAGGTGATGGGGCCATAGTAGATGGCGTCTTCCGTGAGCAGTGTTCCACAGACTTGCTTACTTCACCCTCGGGGTATACCCCTAAGGGACCTGTTATCCCTTTATTTCTGTACTTGTACTTTGCTTACTATTGTTTTACTTACATTGTACATATGGTGCGTACAGTTGCTGGAGGAGAGGCTCTGGGTATTTCATCGCTAGGCGGTTGCTGAGGGTCGGCCACCGGCCTTGTGCCGATGGTGTTTTTCTTGGCTGGGGCATCATGGCGTCTCCATCTGCTGGTGGTGAGGCTTCATAGAGCTTGGGAATGGGTGCAACATTGGCTGGGCGGCGTACCTATGCTCAGATCATTTCAGAAACCAAACCGCCTCCTCCGGTTAATATAGGAGTTAAACCTCCTGGCTTTACTGATGCGGGAGAACCGGCGGTTTTCTTTTCTCTGGAAGTGGTTGGTAGATCTTTAATTCCTCTTAACCTGGCTGTTATTGTGAGGTGTGCATATGGCAGGTGCTCTATTCCGGATTTCAAGAGTTGCTTATCTCAAAGACTAGGCCTGAAAGTTGATTTCATTACGAGTGTTTTGAATCAACGTCACCTTCTTCTTCGGTTTGAGGAAGAGGAGGATTACTTGAAGGTTATATTGAGAGAAGTTTATATATTAAAGGCTTGTTGTTCAAATTCTTTAAGTGGGAAGCAAATTTTGATTTAATGGTGATCCTACAGTTATGCCAATCTGGGTGGGCTTTCCTATGCTTCCAGTTAATTACTACTTCCAGATTTTTTTAAAGTCTATTGCAGGGAATCTTGGGCAAGTCCTAAGAATACATGAACCAACTCAGGCTCCTACTCAGACCCAGGAGGCTTTGTTTGTGTTGAACTTGATATTGCAAAACCTCGACCTAAGAGGTTATGGATTGGCTGTGGGCAAGATGGTTTCTGGCAGAAAATTAACTACTACAGGTGCCGGCAATATGTGGATTCTGTCAAAATTGGGGCATGCAGAATCAGAGTGCCATAGGAAGTCGAAAGACACAGAGGTGGTGAATGGTCTTCAAACTAATCAATAGGATCTTCAAAATAAACATGATGATAGGGTTGCAGTTAAAAAAACTTGGGTCAGAAGGATCTCTCAACTGCTCAGACTATTCCTACACTGGATAAGAATGTGGAAGTGTTGGTGGTTAGTGATCCTCCTATGAACGTGACAGAAGCTCCTTCAATGGAGTTATCAGATCCAGATCCTCAAGAGGTGGGTGCCTGTCAAAAAACTATTCACACTCAGAGCGCGCTGCAGGGTTTGCATGGTGCTATTTTGGAGGAGATTTCAGGCTCTAAAGAACCTTCTGTTGAGGTCATGGCCTCTGAGATGTAGTTGACTCAGGAAATGGAGGTATGTATCCAACCCACGTTGCATGGCTTGCATGAGAACCCGATAGTGGTTTGGCATCATAGATCTCTTTTAGGAGCCTGTTAAGGTGGCGCGCCGGCAGTTAGAGTCGTGTCAGTTAGGGCCTTTCCGGTGACGCCGCCCTCCGGAGAAGAAGCAGTCTTACTAAACTCTACCATTTCCAATTTTAAGCCTCCAGATTCTATTCTACAAAGGGCGGCTTCTCTGGCTACACGGAGAATATTTTCATGCCTTGTATGGGTAAACATAAAAAGGAAGGTCAAGTTGAGAAAGTGGGTGCCAGAACTCGCTCTAAGGCGAAGGCAGCGGTGGGGTCTTCTTCTGGGTACTCGTCCTCATAAACCCGTCCATATTATATTGGAATATTAGGGGAATTGCGAACCTAGCCTCTCAACGTTCGCTTAGGAGACTGGTTAAGATAAATAATGTGGATTTTCTGGCTATTGCAGAACTTATGGTTTCTATGGAGAGAGCAGATCATTTACGAGCATATCTATGTATGGATTCTGTAATTGGTAACAGTAGTGATAATGGTAAGATTTGGATTTTCTGGAGGAACTTTCCTTTTCATCTGGTGAACTGTTCTGATCAGCACATCACGACGGCTATGATGAAGGACAATAGTGTCTCCCTTTTAATAACGGCAGTTTATGCTAGCTGCCATGTAGATAGAAGGTCCTTTTGTTTGATGACCTTCTAAATTTTTCAAATTCTGTGGATGTTCCTTGGTTAGTTGGGGGAGATTTTAACTGTGTTTCCCCTCCTTCGGAGAAGCAAGGTGGCAATTCTGTCAACTTGCATGGCATGCTGGACTTCAATGCACTTATATCTGGTGCATCTCTTATGGACGTGGGTTACATTGGTTCGAAATTTACTTGGTCGAATAACCGTGCAGGGACTGCATCTGTCAAGGCAAGATTGGATAGATTCCTTTGCATTCGTTCTGTGGTGATATTTATCCTGGCCTCCAGATTAGACACCACCCTAGAGGCCCCTCAGACCATGAACCTCTTATGCTTACTTTTATTCCTGCTACTCCTTCTCCTGCTAGATTTATTTTCCTCTCCATGTGGTGTTCTCATGAGTCCTTTAAGCAAACGGTTAAAGCAGCCTAGGAAGCTCCAATTGAGTGGCATTATAATCCGTTTGTTGTTCTTCATATGAAGCTTAAGGCGATTAGATCTGCTCTTCGCACGTGGAATAGGGTTACATTTGGTAATATTAATGATAACTTATAATTCCATGAAGATCAGGCCAGGGCCATGCAAGAGGCGTTTGATGCTGATCCTTCTCCGGAAATCGTTCTGCTTTGGGGGCAGCAAATGCAAACTTAAGGAAGCCATTAATTGTGTTGAACTCTTCTGGGCTCAAAAAGCTTGTATGCAATGGTTAGACAATGGTGATAAGAACACGGCGTTCTATCATGCTGTGGTTAAAGGGAAAAGGAAGCGTAATTCTATCCATAGACTTCAGGTGGCGGGTTCCTGGACTGAGGACTAGGAGGTTCTTAAGCAAGAGGCAGCAAATTTCTTTGGATCTCTCCTTCAATCTTCTGCTCATGGCATTGATGAATCCCTTCTCCATGTCATTCCAACACTGGTTACTGAAGATCAGAATTATTTTCTTACTACTATCCCCACTAAGGATGATATCAAAGCGGCGGTTTGGAGCTTGAATGCTAACAGTGCCCCTGGGCCTGATGGTTTCACTAGCCATTTTTTCACTACCTGCTGGGATATATTCAACAAGACGTTGTGAATGCAGTTGTGAGCTTCTTTCATGGTTTTCCTATGCCTAGAGGGGTGACTTCTACTTTGATTGCTTTGATTCCTAAGATTGATAATCCAACTTCTTTTAGGGATTATAGACCAATGAGCTTGTTTAACTTCTGCTACAAGATTGTTTCTCGAATTATCCATGATAGATTGATCAACATTCTCCCTAATATTATCTCTGAGGAACAAGGGCTTTTGTCAAAGGCAGGCTTATTCTAGATAACATATCCCTTGCTAGACAACTGATCAAAGATATTAATAGAAAGGTTAGAGGTCACAATGTGTTGTTTAAGCTGGACATTAAAAAAGCTTATGACTGTTTGGAGTGGGAATTTCTCTTTGCGGTGATGAAAAAATTTGGTTTCTCCCTCAGATTTATTTCTTATATTGGTATGCTGATTAGTAATTGTTGGTTTTCTGTTTGTTCAATGGATCACCTACTGGCTATTTTCATTCCACCCGGGGCCTTAGATAAGGTGATCCCATCGCCCCAGCCCTTTTCATCATCATGGAAGAAGCCTCAGTAGAGGTATAAAAGACATGGTCCACACGGGTTATCTCCATCCTTATGCTAGTCCAAGAGCTAGCCCACAGATCTCCCACCTCCTGTATGCTGATGATACCCTTATTTTTTTTTATGGAGGGATTCATAATGTTAAAAGGTTGATGGGTTTCCTAAACAGGTATTCGTCTTCCTCAGGGCAGCATATCAATTTTTCCAAGAGCTGCTTCATGATAACTGATAAAGCTCCTGCTCAAGCGGTCAACAGAATTAAAGTGGCGACTGGTTTTAAAAGGCAAAGCGGTCCTCTTCTTTACCTTGGTGTTCCTCTGCATCCTGGCAGGGTGCTTGCTTCAGATTTCTCCCCACTCATTCAGAAAATTAATTGTAAGCTTGCATCCTGGAAGCCCAGACTTATCTCACAAGCGGGGAGAGTCACTCTCATTATTTCGGTGTTAGCCTCCTTACCGGTTTATCTGGCTGCTTCTTCATCCATTTCGGTCAGTATTCTGAATTATATAGACAAAACTTGTGCTGCATTTTCTGGAATAGCTCTGATGGTATGAGGCGACGTCACTGGGTAGCCTGGTCTACCATTCAACGTCCCACGGCTGCGGGAGGCTTGGGGGTTCGCAGCATTAAACAGGTGCAAATTGCATTAGCAATGAAGTCTATTTGGAACATCTACCATGGCTCCTCCTTCTGGGCATGTATGTAAGGAGACGGTATGTGTCTGGCAAGTATTATGGCCGCATGGGTTTGCCTTCTAAAATATGGACTGTTGCTCACCAATTAGTTCATGATAATACTAGATAGATTCATGGGAATGGGAAGGATATTGACAATTTATCGGATGCTTGGCTTGGGGAAAGGCCACTTTCCGAATTGATGGTTTCACCTTATGAAGGGGGCAGTGTTACTGTTAACGAGGTTATCTCTAATTCTGATCATCCTATCATGTCCCTTCTTCCTATGGCATCCTCCAGGGGTTCTGCTTACTGAGGATGATGATAAATGTGATTGGGTGCCTTCTCAGGAGGGGAATTTCTCTGTGAAGTCTGCCTACAATCTGGTTTGATCAGTTGGGGTGACGCGCTATGCTTTAAATAAAATTCGGCACAACGGTTTTATAGAAGAGCTGCATTGTTTTGTTGGAAGCTTCTCAATAGAGCGGTCCCTGTGGACCAAAGAATTGCTGAAAGTGGTATTCACATGGTTTCTTGTTGCTCTTGTTGTAGGTTTCCTAACAATGCGGATTACAATCACCTCTTCATTAATGGCGACCTGGCAGCTTCCCTGTGGAACTGGTTCTTACCGCTCACAAATGCTAAGGTTCACCTCCACAGTCACATTACTATGAGAGTTTGGAGCTTTCTTTCAGCTACTAATATTTCCTCTCCTATGGGTTTTGTTTCTATTCACTGCCTTATTCTCATGCTATGGGAGATCTGGAAGGGGAGATGTGGGTTCAGATTTGAGAAGAAAAGATACTCAGTTGGTGCAGCGATTAACAACATCAAAAGTATGGTTGCTCATTCTCTAACTAATATTCAGTTTAAAGTGGCGCCATCATCTTAGGAGTTACAGGTCTTACAGCGATTTGGTTTCTCTCCAAACTGCTCTACCAAGCAGTTCCGTCTCATATGCTGGATCCCTCCTATTATTAACTATTGTTTGAATGTTGATGGAGCTAGCAAGGGTAATCCAGGTGAATGTGGGGGAGGTGGATGTATCCGAGATAGGAGGGGAGCTGTGTTGGTGGCTTTTGCTCACTATTATGGTTCAGGGAACAGTATGGTTGCTGAAGCTAGAGCTCTTTGTGATGGACTCCGGCTGGCTGATTTCCTTGGGCTTCGGATTGCTATGGTAAACTTTGATTCCTTAGCTTTGGTTAACTCCCTCAAATCTGGGAGATGTCCTTCTTGGCAGGCTTATCGTTGGTGGCGTGAAGCATACACTATGGTGCTGAAGAACAACCTAATGTATGGCCATGTTTATCGGGAGACTAATCAAGTGGCGGATGGTTTAGCTAACTCTGGTTGTCTGTCCTAGGAGAACTTAGTTTTTTGGGGGTCTAGCAATATACCTCAAATGTGTAAAGGTGCTCTAGTTTTGGATAAAGCCGGTTTCTTTCATGTTAGATTACTGTGACTGGCTTTTCCTCTTGTATCTTTCTTTTTATTATATCATTGGCCCAGGTTCTCTTTGGTGGAGTGAGAACATTCTCCCTCTCTGGGGGAGGGTGCACTCTCCTAGACTAAGAACCTGAGGACCTTTTTAATTAAAAAAAAGTACTTTGCTTACTTTGGGACTGTACTAGACTTGTACACAATGTTGGAGGCTTTTCCTTCACTTCTTGGTACTTTTAGTGTTGTTGTTGTTGCTTACTCCCATTACATATCTTGTTAGACTGGTCCATTAGCCCTTCCGGGTCTTCGGGCCAGTGGGCGACGGTACCGATAGTCGGATCCTTGGTGCGAGCTGGGGGTCTGAGAGTCGGGGCTGTTACATGGAAAGAATATGGCATCTTCATTTAGGTGGTACCACGAAATTAGGCTTGATTTGAAGTCCAATGATAGTCCATTGGGTGAGAATTTACCCTTACATGGTTCATTAGTGAATAATTCTGAATTTCGGGTTATTTTCTTAGCATGAATTATTTTGTGGCCCAAAAGACTTATTTTGGTCCAATTATTCCATTGGGTTATCAATATCCATTGTTAAAGTCCATCTATGATTTTATTGTATTTTAGTACTCACTTTAATGCCGGTAATAATAATTATCCGACTTATTCCCTAATTACGATAATAAGTCACAAACGCTTTAAACTCGGCTAATCTGATTTTTTTTTGCACGAACTCTTTCGTAGGTCATTAGGGAGTATTGTTTATAGTTGAACTATGATTTTATGGAATTTTCCCATGTGATTTGTCTCCATTATGTTGGTATGTATGTTTTTACTAATTTGGGAATATTAAATTATTATTTTCAAATTATTTCTGATTTTTAAATTAATGAAATTTTGGGGTACTACACTTCAAAATCTTAGAAAGAATTGAAGAAATGGCATACATAATAGATCTTCCAGCGGACTTTACAGATGCTCATGATGTTTTCCACGTCTCCATGTTGAGAAGATATATCCGAGACCCGTCACAGATCGTTAGTTATGCACGAGATGATTTAAAACTGGACATGTCTATGCCAGAATACCTAGTACAAATTATAGGCCAAAGAACACAAAATCTGAAAAATAAGGAGATAGCGTTGGTAAAGATCAGATGGGAGAACAGACAAGGAGGAGAGGATATATGGGAGTTAACAGAGGAAATGTACAATGCGTATCCATACTTGTTGAGTAAGCTTTTAATTCTTTTTAGATGATAGTACCATATGTGATAGGTTATAAATTGTATGTCGAGTTTTTCTGGATTTTGAGGTCGAAATTTCTTTTTAGATGATAGTAATGTAACGTCACAACTTTTCAAATTGTAGTTCAAAGGCTTGGGCTGAAAAGGCGACAGAACTAGTTGTCGCATTTTTAACACGACGACTTGTCTAATCGTGATTCAGTCTTTAAGGCGACGGTTTACCCCGTTGCGATTCAGCCTTCAATTGGCGACATCTATGTCCATCGCATTGTAGAAGGTAGCCACCCAACCCCTGGTTTGTTTACATGATGCTATGAGTTTCTTATAGTTATGAGTTTATATGACTGTTAATTTTAGTGTTATGGGTTGTAAGCGATTCATTGGCACGTGTTGTAATCAAAAATGCTGAGTTTGTATGGTTTGTTTGTACGCGGCAAGTCGGGTATACGACGCCTTCCGTGGTTACCTCTCGAGTCGGGTACCCCAGGTTTTTTGTGAGCCAGGCATGTAGTGCTCAGGTTTGTCCCAGTATAGTGTGAGTACTGACAAGGTCTGTGTCATCTTTCTGGACATCCTCACTCCTTAGTTTGAGTTATACATCCGATAGAGGGAAAGATGACAGTGGGGCAATGACTTGAGTGTTGTGGTTGTTCTTGGTCGCTTGTAGCGCACTCTTAGTTGGGGATGGACACCAGTAGACATACTGGTCTCCAGCTAGTCCTGTTTCAGTGCCTCACTTTAGGGAGCTCGGGCCGAGTCCCTAAAAGGTGTCAGGCATGGAACTACAGTGGTATGGGTTACAGTGGTGGTGTTGTTTGGTCTCCACAGTTTGTTGACTCAGTTGAGGTGGAACGGCAGCTGGACCTTTCGTCCTTGCTACGAGGCTGAGAGGTAGACCTGTGTTGTTTGTCCGAGTTAGTGGTTGGTGTCGCGAACCATCTTCGTGACTCGTGTTTGGCATTACCCTTCTTTAGCTCGTACTACTGAACATGGTTTGTCGTTTCTTATGAAGTTGAATTCATATTGTTAGCATAGTTTAATTTATTTACTGTAGTTGTACTTCCATGCTCAGGTAGTTGTGTTATTTGATTATATTGACGCTTTACTTCTACTTCTTACGTGTTTATTGTTGTTTCAGATTTTGAGGGAGTTTCCCTACTAAGCCAGCTCACTCTTACTCTTTTCAGGTGAGGAGAGAGAAAGAGGTTACGCACCTGTCTTCTAGTCCAGAGCCGAATAATAGTGGAGTTGGGTCTACGCCTCTAGCAGTTTAATTTTCTTTCTGTTGTGCCTCGGGGTATGCCCCAGGCTACTGTAATTTGAGTTTGACTTTTGTTGATATTTGTCTATGTAATCCTTTTGTAAATATGTGTGAGATGTACAATCTTATATATATTCAGTAAGTTCTTTTATATTTCACAGACATGTGTGTTGATATCCCTAGCGAGCTTTGGCTTGTTCGTGGGAGACAGAGTCAGATCAAGCTCGTTATTAGGTTAACAGATTTGAACGATGTGGTCTGTCACACATGCGGCACTGGTACCAGCAGCAGCCACAGCGAGGATGTGGCCGCAGTCGTGTGATGAACATCACCAGAGAAGAGGCGGAGACCTCTAATCTGGTCGTCGATACGATTCCCATACTTGGTAAAGCTGCTCGTGTTTTGATTGATCCCGGTGCTACACATTGTTTTGCTTCAGAGGAGTTCTTGGGTTCCCTTACTGAGTTTGCCCCGGAGCGGACCTGTGACCTAGCTGTTGAGCTTCCGATGGGTGACTACGTGCATACTCTGGGTTACCTAGAGGGTGTCACCGTCGAGGTACAGGGCCACCCTCTACCAACCAGTTTGTTTGCCTCATAGATCCTAACTTTGATGCCATCCTTGACATGGATTGGTTGGAGGCACACTCTGGTTTGGTGGACTATCAGCGGAAGACCGTGCGGTTCAAGATACTTGGAGCACCTGTGCTTTGCTTCTGAGGTACCCGTCTACCTGCCGACCTTTTATTCTTTCTGTAAAGCTCGGTGCCTGATCTGAGATGGTTATGTAGCATACCTTACTTCAGTGAGTTTCTTAGATTCTGGCGAGTTATTTTGTTCAGATGTGCCTGTTGTCTGCGATTATGCTAATGTGTTTTCGGAGGATCTACCTAGTTTACTGCTAGAGTGGGAGGTAGATTTCTCCATTGAGTTGTTTCCAGGGATGATGATCCAACCACATGTCAACCGTATCGGATGGCGCTGGCAAAGCTACGGAAGTTGAAGCGCCACTTGATGAGTAACTTGAGAAAGGGCTTCATTCGTCCGAGCCATTCGCCTTAGGGTGCACGTATTGTTTGTAAGGAAGAAGGATGGCAGTTTCAGAATGTGCATCGATTATCAACAGCTGAACCAGGTTACAGTGAAGAAAAAGTATATGTTTCCCAGGATCGATGACTTGTTTAACCAGTTGTAGTCAGCTTCAATGTTATCAAAGATTGAACTGAGATCAGATTACTACCAGTTGAGGATCTGTGAGTCAGATATCGCTAGATCAGCTTTCCATACCCGCTACGGCCACTTTGAGTTTGTCGTGATGCTTTTGGGCTCCGATAGCCTTCATGGAGATAATGCATAGTGTGTTCTGAGAGTACCTAGACAGGTTTGTAGTAGTGTTCGTGGACGACATCCTGGTGTACTCAGCGACGAAGGAGGAGCACGAGGTATACTTGAGGCTGGTGTTAGAGGCACTGAGGAGTCACAAACTTTATGCCAAATTCAGCAAATGTGAATTTTGGCTAAAGGACGTGCACTTTCTTGGTCACGTGGTTTCAAGTGCAGGAGTGGCGGTGGATCCCACCAAGGTCAAGGCAGTGGTTTTTTGGGGCCAACCCACAATAGTTGCAAAGGTGCGTAGTTTTCTAGGGTTGGCAGGCTACTACAGGAGGTTTGTGCAGGACTTCGCCCGAGTTGCTGAGCCGATGACGAGGTTGACCAGGCAAGAGACCAGGTTTGTGTGGACAGTAGAGTGTAAGCAGAGCTCTCAGGAGCTGAGGAGCAGGTTGACATCAGCTCCGATCCTTGTTGTACCATCTGGTAGCGATGGTTTGTTGTCTACACCAATGCTTCAGGGACTGGTCTTGGTGTCGTGTTGATGCAGCATGGGAGGGTAGTCGCTTATGCTTCTAGACAGCTGAAGAAGCATGAGCAAAACTATCTGAATCACGACTTGGAACTTGTAGCAGTCATGTTTGACTTGAGGTTGTGGAGACACTACTTGTACGGCGAGGTGTTTGAGGTGTTTACGAACCATAGGAGCTTACAGTATGTCTTCACTCAAAGAGATCTGAACCTGAGGTAGTGTATGTGGCTCGAGTACCTAAAAGACTACGACTTTACTCTTTCCTATCACCCAGGAAAGGCTAATGTCATCGCAGACGCTTTGAGCAGGAGAGCCTACTTGAATTCTTTGTTGGTTAGATATTAGAGGTTGTTGGAGGACACCGCTCGGGGATGTTCTCTCGGTCAAGACTCAGGATAGAGCAGTGTTGACCAATTTCACAGTTCATCTAGTCCTATACCAACAGGTGTTAGAGGCTTAAAGTGTAGATTTAGAGTTAGCAGAGATCTTGCAGATTCTAGAGGTGGAGCTGGACGAGGACAGTGAGGTCAGATTCAGAGGCAGGCTGTACGTTCTAGCAGACGTTAGGCAAGAGTTGTTAGCTGAGGCACATAGATCGAGGTACTTTGTTCATCCTAGTTCCACCAAGATGTACCACGACTTGAGGAGACTCTTTTGGTGGCCCGCGATAAAGAGAGATGTTGCTGAGTTTGTCGGTCGTTGCCTACCTGTCAGTAGGTGAAGGCAAAGCACAACGTCCTGGTGGTGAGCTTCAGTCATTACCCATTCCGGTGTGGAAGTGGGAACACATCACCATGGACTTGTGGTTGTTTACCTCGTACTTCGCAGGGGCACGATAGTGTGTGGGTGATCGTCGACCGACTGATGAAGACAACTCATTTCTTACCAGTCAGATCAGCTTGGTCAGTGGATAGGCTTGCCAGATTGTTCGTGGACAGAGTAGTACCGTTGCACAGGACCCCGGTCTCTATTGTCTCAGATAGAGATCTGAGGTTTACTTCTCTTTCTTGGAGTAGTTTTCAGAGGGCACTGGGCACCGAGTTGAGACTGAGTTCAGCCTACCACCCACAGACAGATGGTCAGTCATAGAGGACCATATGACCCTCGAGGACATGTTGAGGGCGTGTTGCCTAGACTGGGGCAGCACATGGGAGTCACACCTTCTCATGGTGGAGTTTGCATATAATAATAGCTTTTACTCCAGCGTTGAGATGGTGCGCTACGAGTCTTTGTATGGCAGACCGTGCCAGATGCCTTTGCACTGGCACGAGGTTGGTGAGGTCAGTTGCTTGGACCAGAGTTTGTACAACAGTGTGCCGACACAGTGAGGCTAATCAGACAAAGACTGCAAACAACACGAGCAGGCAGAAGGGCTATGCAGATGTTCGCGGGAGGCCACTACAGTTTGAGGTAGGTGACAGTGTGTTTCTACAGATCTCACCAACCAAGGGCGTTCGTAGTTTGGGAAGAGGGGCAAAGCTCAGCCTGAGGCTTGTTGGTCCCTTTCCCATCCTAGAGCGTGGTTGGTGAGGTTGCGTACAGGTTAGCTCTTCTGTCCGAGTTGGCAGAAGTTCACGACATCTTCCACGCCTCGTAGCTAAGGAGGTACATGCCAAAACCGTCATACGTGATCGACTACTCATAGTTAGAGGGTTTTCCAAATCTGTCAGTGCCAGAGTACCCGATCAGTGTTGTCAACTACAAAGTGCAGCAGCTGCACAAGAGGCAGATCCCGGTCGTCATGGTGTTTGGGAGAATCACGTTGGTGGCGGGCCATGTGGGAGCACAAGGACGAGATGTGGGAGCATTTTTCTTACTTGTTTGAGTGTCTAGTATGTTTGCTTGCCTTCGTCCCCCAGGTTTCCCCCTTAATTTTGAGGATAAATGTTTTTTTTGTTATATTGTAACATCCCTTCCTTCCTTGGTCAACCAACTTCTGTTGAAGATAGCGACATATCGGGCCATCGCCTTCTGAAGGCGACGGGATGGTTGTTGCATTCTTGTTGGGAACACGACAGGCATGTCATCGCGTTCTCCTTCTGACCAAAGTTTGTAGTTTTGTCGCCTTGCTGTCGGGACAGTTGGGACACGTTTCGAGGCACTGTCGGGTAAAGGCGACATGTCAGGTGTCGCGTTCATGGTGTCAGGCCCGTGAGGGTGACATGTGGCGGATCCGATGGTAGGTCTGACCATGGCTTTGGGGTCATGACAGATTAGTCGTCAACATTCAGTAAGTGAACGCGACAGGTTGGCTGTCGCATTCTCAGATTCATGGCCTATTTGTGTAAGGCCAGTAGATCTCCCCATTTCCACCCCTTTCTTCCTTCTTCATTCCTTCCTCCGACCCCTTTGTGTGTGTTTCCTCTGTGGGGAGTGTGTGAGGGTGTTGGTGGTGAGAAGTGTGTTCTTCTCGGCGTGGTGTCCTCTCCGGCATGGTGTTCCCCTCCTCGACGTCTGACATCTCCTTCGATGTGTAGGAGGACGATCCTTACTCGTGCACGGTGTAAGCATGGAGCTTGGAGCAAGGAGGAGGTGGCCATGCACACGAGATGTCACGCCCCAACGCGAAATATCGGAACGTGAGGCAGTTTCAAGCAAGCGAGTATAGAGCATAGAATAGACAACAAACCATTGGACAATTTAATAATACGAAATCAAATAACATTATGATAATTCAACTAATGTCTATTACATCAACTAACTCAGAGCCATAACATAGGGCCCAATTGACTCTAATACATAAGATAGAAATAAAATACTAACTAAGACAATCTAGGATAACATGGTGACTTCATGGCACTCGTGGATCACTCCTGGTCCTCCACATCCTCATGAGTGTATTCATTCTCCTCAGCTCACCTGGGACACAATGACAAATACGTAGGGTGAGCGACAATGCCCATAGGATTTATATCTCATAGGGCTGGCAAACTTACATGATTATTGTATTAAAAGTAGAGTTACTATATGATAAAGCGAGAGAGTCGAGTAATGTAGAGATAGCATGATAGTAAGAAACAAGATAGCACAATAGCACGTGTTTGAAATAGCACAAGTTTCCAAATATAGCACAGAGTAGGATGGCCATAGCACAAATAGCATAAAGTATAAAATAGCACAACGAGTATGGTATAGCACTTTGATTGTCATTTAGATAGTCGAGATAGATAGCACTTGAGTGTAATGCAAACGCTGGTCATTAAACTCCCGCAGGCAAATAGCACTTTTGGGCGCACATCCCAGGACCATACCGGGCCCTTTATATATTGTCAGGCATTAGTTATATTGTTTATCTTAGACAATCAGTCAATGGCCATAGAGAGTACCAAGAAATAGATGAGAATACTAGATGAATAGACGAGATAGCAGAGAGAGTGTGAATAGATGAGCGAGTAGAGTATAGATGAGAACTATAGGGCATTGCACATAAAACGTCGAATTAAACGAGCGATAGTACCAGTTGCACAACACGCGTGATTGGTGTTGGCAGTTTGGTGGAATTCACTACCCTTCTGCTGACCATGCTATCCACAGGTCCAGAGGTCCAGCGTGAGTCAAGATGAGAGAGAACTTCTAAAGCCATTTGGATCATATCAATCCCTAAAGGTGTTATGGGCGTTAGGGTACAACCAGCTCGGTCTCCATGAGGGAATCCACAGAGTGCAGAGTCTTACGGAGGTCTTAACAAAAGGTTCCTGGTCTGCCTGAACGGAATGTCCGATAGAGAGGTTCCAACTTGTCAAGAGAGTAGTGTGTAGAGAAAACAAGTTGCTCGACGTTCTAGAGAAATTCTAGAATAGTGGAGCGGCGATATCGGTGTTCCAAAACCCCATAATAAAGCGGAAACAATGTCATTATTAACAATGGAAATAATGTGCAATTATTAAAGTAAATTACCAGATAAATTATTCAAGTATTTTCTGCATGATTTTATGGCAAGGATGTAAGTTTAGTGTGTGCATGTGCATGGATCATGAGACAAGAATAATTGTGCACATTGACTTTTAAATTAAGAATTAAGTGACATACAGCAAATTTTAATAACTGATAGTTATGTTCATTACACAACTTAACAAGTATACACTTGCTTAAATAGTCCAAATAATCCTTTAAATAGAATTAAAATCGGTGCTGGAATAATGCAGGTAAATTGCATCGTGGGTGATGGCCGCATTTCTGAAGTGGGCAGAAATGCGTCGACGGAGGCCGTCACGTTCATTAAACCCTAATTCGTTCGAATGGTGTGATCCCCAGTGGTGGGAAAACCACCCTGAAACGCAACGACCTTCACGGTCGCGTTCAGAGGTCGTCTGACAGGTCAACGGTGCGTAGGTTGAGGCGCTGGACGTGCCAAAATGTGTTGGTCTTGGTGGACACCTTTCTGGTAATCGCGGTGGCAGAAGCCGACGCGATACCAGTCACCTGAATCGCGGCCTCTGACGTGGACGCGATTCAACATTCAAACTGAGAAACGCAGAAAACGATGGAACATCTAGCGATCATCATGCAACGCTTATATCTCTCAAACTAGGGCACATGGGACAAAGTGATGAACATGAAACTTGTAGAGGAAATCAATATGAAGAGATCTATGCCTTTGGATCGAATTAATTTGGTCTCGTAAGGAGTGCAAACTAGTAAGAACAAGAAACGACACAGATATGCGCAACGATGGAAAAACGCTTATAACTCGACAATTACATGATGGAATTTAGGCAAACCACTTGCAAACGAAAGTAGACAAGATGCTCTACAAGATAGGATGATTTAGTTTTGTCTTTGGCCCGAGAATACCTACCTTTGTGAAGCTTAAAGTCTGGGCTGTGCACAGGTCGAACAGAAAAATGCGGTTGGGGAAGTAGCTTCCTTCTCCAGCCATTCTCCTCCCTTCCTGATGCCCTAGCTCCACCTCCCACGATCCCAGCAAGTGTGTGAACCTTCCTCTTTAGTTTTAGGATGAGTTCTTATAGGTTTAGGGTTTATTTCATGCCCTAACATAACTAGGAAACTGGGTTGCGGTTCTAGCTAGCACCTTACCTTGCTTTGATGATCTCCCCTCCCAATTGGAGTGGAAAACCCTCTAGAAGGTTGCTGCAATGGTGGGTGGCAATTTGTCTTGCCATTCATGGCTAATTGCCATACTTTTAACCCTAATTTACCCTTTTCTAATTTCCCTATAATCATGGTCACGAATTAGGGGTATTGTTCTTGGTTCCCAACCCATACTCCTAACTTGCCCATTAGCCTTTGCATGAGCTAATTTAATCAAGCCCATACATTTTTATATTTATTGGGTTTTATTTAATCCATTTTTCCCATTATTTCTATTTATTTAGGTATTTAAAATATCAGGTTGCTGCACGAGAAGACCCCAACGGATTGGATTTTCTATTTGAGGTAGGGACTCTATCCTTCCCCCAGTTCTATCATGCTAGGGCACCATTCCCCTTCTCCAAGCCCTATAGACTCCATGCTATGTGGTGTATGCATGTTTGAGGTCTTCTTGTGCTGAATTGGGGGGTGTGGGTTGAGTGATATCATGTGTGCATGTGAGGTTTCATGAGTGTAGATCCTTCACATTGGCATGCATGGTGTGGATGAGATGGTTGTGTTCCTAGCATGTTTTGATGGTTATCCATGCTCCCCTCCCCTGTGTACACCATATTTGTCATATATGGACTTTTTGGCAGGCCTCGGGTTGGAACCCAGGTCTCTGCCTGTGGTCGTGACAAGGTTCCTATCGCGACCCAGAATGAGGCATATCGCCCCGTTGCCTTCTGGTTAGGTAGTGACGCTCACCCTATCGCCTTCTGGTCGCGATAGGGTGGTCGTCGCCTTCTAACCCGGTTTGCTTGTGGAGTTGTGGGAGGTCTCGAGTGGGCACCCCAACTTCTGTCTGTAGTCGCAACAAGGTTCTTGTCATGACCCAAATCGCGATGCTCCCTACATCGCCTTCAGACCCATGTCACGACAGGTTGGGTGTCATCTTTAGAAGGCGACAACCCTTGCCGTAATGCCAAAAAATGACCCTCTTTTGCTTTGCAGGACTTTTTCCTATTTTTTCCCATTTTCCCCATTTTTTTCGGTGCCTCCCCATTGTTGTTTCAAGGCTTGGGCAGAAATTGTAAATCACGACAGCTTATGCCGTCGCGATTCACAATCTCTGTCGGGCTGCTTTGAATCGTGACTGGGTATCTCGTCGCAATTCATATGCATTCTTAATGGCGTCGAGGGGTCTAAGTCGTGATTCTTATTTCTATATTCAGTTTTTGGAAGCGTTCCTTATGCAAAATTTCCCTTTTCTGAATCGCGACGGCTAATATTTCTAAAATTGATTTTGGCAAGCTTCTATAAACGGAATTTGGAAACTCTGAATCGTGACGGGTTATCCCATCGTGATTTAGAGTCTGCTTTGGCCAAAATGGAAATTCTTAAACACGTCCATTATCCCCGTCACGATTTAACCTTAAACGTGTCCACTGTACCCGACGCGATTTTCAACTGCTGCCAACTCGAAAACTGAGCCTTCCACTATAAATATGACCCATGGGCCAACGTCCTGAGGTGAAGATCTTCGATTCCAGGGAGTGTGAGAGGCCATTTCAAGGTGAAGCCTTGACGGATTTTCGTCTCAAGCGTCAATGTCGTCGTCTCCATCTTCCACAGCCGATCTCGCGGCGCTATCTTCCTCTATTCAAGCTTCAGCAGCCTCCTCTGCACATTCAACTATTTGGGAAGCACCTCCACTCTCACTTTTGTTATAAGCCCTCCTCCAAGCCCCCACGTGCTACTCTTTCATTTCTCCTTTTTTTTTAAGCATACACACATGCATGCATACACACACACACCCATTTTCTAGGGTTTAAAAACCACCACGCGGTGAGTCCATCTCCTTTTCTTCATGTCATTTCATTTATTTGGGTTCAATACTACACGTGCATTGGCTAATCCTCTTCTTTTTTTGTCTATTTTGCAAGGGTAATCAAGTGAAAGTGCCTTCTACCACGCCGGCCATGCTCGTAGAAGAAGAACAGACCCCGTCTCTCCCGCGCAATCTCCCCACTCAAAGGTACGCTCGCGATCACTTTTCCTTGCACCCATCGTGTGCACCTCCTTCGGTACCTACGTGTACCTGGAGATCACGGTCCATCCAAGGATTATGCTCCACCCCGTTTTTTTCTTATCTTTTCTTCATATTTTCTTTGTAGAGACTTGAGTCTTTCTTTAAGATGATAGTCGAATCTACAATTGGCAATCACGATGGGACCTCTTTCCACCATTTCGTTTGATTACCCCTCCTTTGTGCCCCACGTGGCACTCTCCTTGGCACCCTTGCGTGCCCCTCCTTCATTTCCTCCTTTTCTGTCCCAAGTGATTAGCCAATTTTGTGGTTCTCAAAGAAAATTTGAAGAAAATAAAAATAAAAAAAATGATAAGTTGATCCATGTTTATGTGAGATTGTGTTTTTGTTCCATGCTTAGACCCTGCTGCATGTTCATGTGTGTGTGTTGATTTTGTACATATCTCCTATTTACTGCCTTTTCTTCTGTTTTGGGTTGCCTTTTGAATCGCAACCGACACAGTGGTCGCGATTCACTATTTGATACGCGACTAGTTAGTCGGTCACGTTTTATTCTTTCCTACGACGGCTTGAGCCGTCGTGTTTCTGTCTGCAGACTGTCCATAGGGACTGGCCGCAGCTTTGGCAGCGTACTGGGCTTTCATAACCGCGACATGGTGACTGGACGCGATTCAGTTCAAGTCACGACATCTGTACCCCTCGTGATTCTGCCTGTTGACAGAACGCGACCCTCTACCATTTCTCTGCTATAACTATTGTATACAGGGCATTTCATCTTGGTCGGGGGACCTCCTTCCCTCATATCTTAGGCTCCACACACCCTTCCGGTGAAGGCAAGCTGTCCATTGGGCATTCCGTCCCTTTGGACTAGCGAACCTTCTCCCGGAACCTCCGTAAGTCTTTGTACCTCGTGGATTCCCTCACGGCGGACCGAGCTGGTTGTACCACTCCGTTGACCTGGGTTAGACATCCTATTGTGTGGTGAAAGTTGTGATTTTAGTTGCACCCCGAATCATCCAACCCAACTAAGATCTCATCTGGAGTGTCAACATTCTTCAATCCATTTAATTAATTGTGAAACTCCTAAAAACAAGCGATAAGCATCATAACTTGTTTGAACCACCTTGACTACTTTACATCTTTGTTCAACATTGATGATTGCTTGTTGCTTTGTTAAAAATGGACCAATATCTCATGTTAAATTCAACTATGTGGACTATGAGGATATTTAGATGGCCAATCTGTTCACTCCCTGTCTGTCCATTTCACCACCGTAAGGGACAAACTTCAACTTCATATGGTCATGTGCGCACACTGCGCACTAACCAATTTGACAGCCCTCACACATACTCCAATCAAAACCCGGAGAGAGCCTTCTCCCCACCAAGATCCAAATGTGCAAAATGTTCTGAATGCCATAGATCAACTCACCCCTCAACAACCATCTCATTCAATCTTTGGTTTGAGGGTGTGATTCCTTCTCCCTCTCCTTCCCCTAGGCACCCGTCTTTGTACATTCCGGCGACTTCGCCACATCTCCTGTATATCTTCACCTCGGCTCCTAGCTATTTGCGCTCCCGTGCTATGGTCCATACGGATC
The DNA here is from genome assembly GCA_014218235.1 of Colocasia esculenta. Lineage (NCBI taxonomy): Eukaryota > Viridiplantae > Streptophyta > Magnoliopsida > Alismatales > Araceae > Colocasia > Colocasia esculenta. The sequence continues at coordinate 34,660,204 of CM024754.1, forward strand.
AACCCTTGGGAAGGCCCATTAATTCACGGTCACCCCTATGTACTCCCTCATAGGCCCAGCGGCAACCCACTCCACTTCAACATGCTCTTCTCCAAAAATTGAACAATCTGGAGAGTCAAATCAATCAACTCTCTAACTCCACGGGTGACCCCGTCGCCGCCATACCGGCTCTCCCTCAAATTTATATTCATCCTTCAGAGATGTTGTCGTACCAATTGTACAATGGCACGGGCAACCCCTACATTCATGTTAAAGAATTCCTCTATGAGTCTTCTCGTTGGCAGCAAGATCCCATCACTTTGGCATACCTTTTTAGAAGGTCTCTTGATGGTCCTACACTTGAATGGTTCTACTCCTTAGAGCCAAAAGAGGCAGGGGACTTCCGCATCCTTCACAAGAAATTCCTTCAGAGATACAAAGACCGCGTCAGTCCATATCTCTCTATCACGGATCTAGCATTCGAGAAGATGATGGCTAACGAGGAATTCGTACAATTCGCTGACCGTTGGAGGTCAATGGCCACCCACCTACAGCATGTGCCCTCGGAATCAGAGCAAGTCAAAATCATCATTTCCAACTCTACTCCGAGGTTCAGGCATATCTTGGCTATGAACCAAATCACAACGATGGAAGAGCTCTACGAGCGGGGACGTTACATCTAGACACATCTAATGGACTCTTCAATCATGAACTTATTCAATCAAGCTGGTCCAAGGCACAATGGGTCAGTGGACGTCATCCACCATCCACTTCACCACCATACAACATCCACTTCTCATACGCCTTCGCATAAGCCTCCCATTTATCACAACATGCCTCCACCTAGGCGTCCACTGATTCATCCTCCTCTGACTCAACAACCTCCAAATAGGCCATACAGTGCCCCCATGCATGAAGAAGCTCCCGTGCCCAACGTTGCACTTGCTCCCGCACCCATGCCAGTTCCCACACCTCCACCACAACAGCCTCCACCTCCATCACAGCCCGTTGCTCGGGCCGAAGTTGCCAACAACCAACCCATCCATGAAACCACCTGGTGTTACAACGATGAACCTTCCGAGGTCATGTTGGTACGCCATTTACCTACCCCTCCTACATTACCATCCATTATCACCAAACCCTCCACTATTAAACACCCTGTCATTAAGCTGCCACCAATCATTACACCTCCCCCTACGCCAATGCTATTGGCAACTCAACTTGAGCAAAATCCCCCTACCATACCTATTACACCTCCATCGGCCATACAGCCTTCCACTACACCCACCATATCCACCCCCATCCAACGGAGCGGGTGCAAGCAAATGAAGAGCAACAAGCCATGTCAGCAGAAGAAGGAAGCCCCAGGGCCGGGCATGCTATACAAAATCCAAGATCATATCCCCCGCATGCCAATCATTGTAAGCATACTGGGCACATTCACTGAACGGGAGTCCTCCCCTCCATCCATGGCCGTCAAGAGGCCCTCCAATGATATGTCAATCATTCCTATTGCCAACAAGCCTCAATTCAAAATACTCATAGGGAATTTCTCCCTCCATGCTCTCATGACCCCTCACACCGTTGTTGTGAACCTTCCCACTCAAGTGAAGGGGTCAACTATTTAAATCATGCTCACACATTCCAAAGCCAAATCTTTGGCTCATTCAATTACCCAAGGGCACGTGTCCCTTCCCATATCACACGCTATACAATCTTTGGGCACGATCCCTCCATTGTTGCTTCGAACTCCACCAGTGGAACTCCCCACCATCTCATTCAACTACATTTCAAGGGAGTTGCCACTATTGCTTGAACCCCCTACGGAAGTCAACAATCCTCCAATCATTGAGAGCCGTTCAAATCAATTGAGAAGAGCTAGATCATCTGCCCGCTGGGCACGCTACGTGAGGAAATACCTGAGGGTCAGAAAGTCAATTCCCAAGTGCAATTGCAAACACCAGGCAAGGAAAAAGACCAGAGGACCTCCACCTCCCTCATCATCAATCACATCCTCTTTTGTGCTACTTAACCCTTCCCATGGGTTCTCCACATTCCTCCCCCACGGAGGCATTTTCTTCCACCTTTTTTATGATTCATCACATGTATTGGGCATTGCGCCCCTTTTGTACCCTTACTCTCTGCCTCGTGCCCCTCACGGCGTTATGTTCATGCCATCCTCCCCTCCATGCCCCACGTGGCACATCTCATTGTTTCCACCCTCCCTATCGTGCCCCACGTGGCGCGTCTCCATCCTGTGTCCCACGTGGCACATCTCCCTCCAGTGCCTCACATGGCACATCTCCACTCTATGCCCCATATGGCATGCCTCCACTTTGTGCCACACGTGGCACATCTCCCTCCAATGCCTCACATGGCACATCTCCACTCTGTGCCCCATGTGGCATGCCTTCACTTTATGCCCCACATGGCACGTCTCCACTTTGTGCCCTACGTGGCGCATCTCCCTCCAGGGCCCCACATGGCACGCCTCCATCCAGTGCCCCACGTGGCACGCCTCCATTTAGTGCCCGGTGGAACATCTCCCTCCTGTTGGTTTTGTGTGTTTTGAAATTTCCTAAAGTTGTATTTTAATGATAACCAATGAACATCACTCATACTTTGATTTTGATGATGACACATTGTGATTTTATGATGATATATTCTTTATGGTTAATATCTCATATTTTAATGATAATATCTGTACTAATGATTTATGTGTTATTTTGCAGGTTATACAGAGTTTGTCATGGTAGTGTCGACACACCCTCTACTGTGTCGACACAATGCTTCAACCCAAGGCAAAATGATGAAGAAATGGTCAAGTGGTGTCGACAGGATCAAGCAGTGTCGACACTAGATCCAGTTCCCAGAAGACCTGTTTGGTAGTTCTGGACAGTGTGTCGACACAGCCTGAAGTAGTGGTCGACACTAGTGGACTCTTCCCAGAGAACCAATTCTGCTAGTATTGGGACAATGTGTCGACACACTCTATAGTAGTGTCGACACACTCCGGCTAAAACTCAATTTCGTGAAATCATCTGGACACGTGGTGTCACGTCCCGAGAATTACGCAGCAGATATTGATAATTAATTCGAGTCGATATCTCGAGACGTGGACAGTCGGCAAATAGCCTCTAGCTAGCACGCACTAAATGTGTATCAACACAACATCATAATAGGGCCCAAATGTGAACTCAATTATAAATTGTATTCAAATCTCATATGTTCTCGGATAAACTAATACAGGACTAAGACTCAATAAAAGCAAAAGTACATACTACCTTACTTCCTACTACATTGTTCTAACACTCAAAATAAACTAACTATAGATAGACTCATGTTTGGAACGCTCTTCACTCGGACGCATTCCCATCCTCGACTTGCTCTTCCTCTTGCACTTCATGGTCACCTAGATTGGGTAAAAGTAGGGAATGAGCAAACTAGCCCAGTAGGATTTATATCTCAATGTGCGGGCAATGATATAAGTGATTAACATTTTAGAACTAGGCAAGTATGATGAATGATATGCAAGTACGAATAAAACTTGTTAAAACATGATATATAAAACAAGCTAGAGAGAGTGATTACGATAGAACAAGATTGGTGAACGAGATAGAACTAGCAATAGATCACTTTGCACAAGCAAGCAAGATTTCAATTGATGTCAAGAAACGCAAAATATCATTAATTGCATTAAATGCAGGATGGCCATATCACGCAAGCAAGCAAGCAAGATTTCACAAGCACGATCAAGTAACACTAATCAGGCACGTAGACACCAATGTACACCAAGAAAAGATCCATCAAGAATGTACACCAAGACACGTGTATGTGGTATGTATCTATCATTCAACAAGCAAGAAAGTACTCCCAGCGCAGATGCAACGCCAGTAATTATTATACCCCATGGTTAACAGTATATCTATGACTCGCCGTCATTGGGGCTAGATTGGAGCCCTTGGACACACTCCGTGCCCTGTCAGCATCTCATGTAAATTTTTAAATGTAGATTAAATGTAGATACCCACAGTCATTAATAATGGCCAATGAGAGTTTCAAAACGTAGCATGTGTAATGTCATGTTCATGATGATGATGAGAAGAAGTAATAATTAAATTGAACATGATTTCATGAGAACAATGGTCAAGAGATAAATTCGGCAGCATAACGGTACAATTTATACTTTCGTTCAATCTTTACATTAATGGCTTTAGTCTAGTTTGTAAGTCACACTCACGAGATCAAGAAGAGAAAGGAAGTGCACGCTATCTCCAGGGAACTTCAATGGTACAACCAACTCGTCGGCCATGTGGGAATCCATGGTCAGAGGAGATTTACGGAGGCCTTGGTGAAAAGGTCGCTAGTCTACCGATTCGGAATGACCGGTAGAGAGTTTCCAATTCCCAAGAAAAGGCTGCCTAATAGTGCTAGTGTGTAGTGCGGTACGCATGTCTCAATTCACGAACCATCGGTCTCAAACTCGCAGAAAACACTTGACAATATAACATGGAATAAAACTATGTACTTTAACTAATCATGGATTGCAAGATTTATGATAACCATTATCATTTAAACGTGGAAGAACAGTAGGAAGATTAAATCACAAGAAACATGAATGGATCATAACATTTAAGGAGCACTTAGAATAGCATTCATGTAATTAAAGCTTTTAAATGGGTTAATCAATTTTTAAGCCATTAAATAACAATCATGTAATGCTCAAACCCAAGACATGCAACCTACACAGTAAATATCATATTTAAACAGATCTTGGGTATATGCGGAAAACTATGCATGAAAACACATGGTTTCAGGTAAAGTTCTGAGATCGCGACATATCCCTATAAGGAAGGCGACGGGGTCGTCAGATCAGGCAGGCAGAAGGCGACATGGGTACTGTCGCAACCAGAACGCGACAGAGGTACTGTCGCGATCCGACCTCAGAATGCGACATATCGGGCCGTCGCGTTCACAGGGTCTGCGCCTGAGCCCGACATGGATCTGACATGCTCTTGGTTCAGACTACCATGATTTGACACAGGGTGATATTCATGAATGCCTATATCTCTCTATATGCTGATCTTTAGACAAAACTTACAACATAGAAAATGTCGAGGACATCTATTTAAAGAACTTTTGTGTTGTGGGCTGGGTCTGAATCGGTCTCTAATTGCATGAAATACAGGAAGCACATGGTAAAGCCCTAAACATGCATGACTTCATGGCGACTTACATGTTAGACTTGTAACATGCGATCTACTGATATTTGGACAAAACGTCTAACATAAAAATGACAAGGAAAACTAGTATAAGAACTTTGTTGTTGGGGTTTTAACCTAATTCGGTCTTAATCCTTGTGAAAAACATGAGTAAGTGAAAGTTAAATGCAACCAGAAAACGCAGTATCATGCATGACTCTATACGAAGTTTATAACTCTCTAAATAATGATCTTTAAGCAAAACATTTAACATGAAGATGACCATATCGATTATACAAGAACTTTCATGTTGCAGGCTTGACCTACTTCGGTCTTAAATCTAAAGCAAAATAGGAAGAACCTAGGCTAACTGCAACCCGAAAACACAGTATTATGCATGACTCTCTTACGGGTTTCATAACTCTCTAACTAAAGACTTTAGATAAAACGTTGAACATGAAAGATGATCTTGACTACAAGTAGAAGAACTTTTATGTTGATTATTTGTCTAATTCTGTCTCAAATCGTGTGAATAATAAGAAGAACGGGAAAAGCTCTAACAGTGCGCGACTTTGGCAAAACCCTATAATTCAAAATCTACTATGAAATTCGATGAAACCAGTGGGAAATGAAAGTTAACTTGATGCTCTACACATTGTATAGAATAGTAAGGTTTGGCCCAAGAAAACCTACCTTTGGTCGACTTCAAGAGAGTGGTTTGTGCAGGTGCGCAGCAGATGAGAAGGGGAAGAAGAACGGCTTCTTGTGGTCGTTCCACAGCTCCTCAGCCACCAAGAGCTCCTCCACACGACCCTAGCAAGTTCTAAATTCGTTCCTAGGGTTTGGGTGAAGAGTATTTAAGTAAACATGGTGTTTAGGAGTCCTATTATAACTAGGAAAAGAGGATTTCGGGATTGGCATGTTTGGTTCCTATTTTTGATGATTTCCTCCTCCCTTTGAGTGTGTGAGGCATTAGGAAACCTCCCCTCATAGTTAGGCACGAATTGGGTTGCCATGAATGCATGATTGCATGATTGCATCCCAATTCAACTCAAATTGCCTCTTTCTAATTTCAGCCTATTTAGAGTTACGAATTTCCATGCATTTTCTTGTTTCATTTGATTTTTGGGTCATATGTGGTCCATTGGCCCACTTATGATATTGGGTCATTATTATATATTGTTAGAAGCATTTCTAACATTTTATTTAATTTATGATTGCTTCGTATTTCCGTGTTAACGATTTTCCGACTCGTTTCTTTATTTGGATAATCGGTCACAATAATTCTTAAACCTAGCTCACATGATTTTTATTGACCCAATTTTCTTGATGGGTCATTATAGGATATTATTTGAAATCCATTTATGATTTTTATTTAATTCCTAACTCGTCCAAGTATTGTGATAATGATATTTCGACTTATTCATGAATTACGATAATAAGTCGCGAAACACTTTAAACTTAGCTAATCCAATTTTTCTTATCACAAATTTCTTTGTGAAACGTTTAGTAATAATGTTTGGGGTTGATTTAAATTTTACGGAATTTTCCGATGTGTTTTAGCACATACGATAATGATATGTATGTTTAAATACTCCGATATTATGGAAATTATTTATTTCTATTTATTTGAATTTTTTTATGTAATTAAAATTTCCGGGGTGCTATACGTGGCCGCTTGGGTTTCAAGGGATCTACCTAGGTTTTTGTGCCCACGTACCCTAAGGCCTTTTATGGACATATGGGGGTATAAATACCCATGTCCTTGGCACTCCAAAGGATCCCACGAAAAAGCAAGCCTAGACCATTCTGGAAAAAGGAGATTTGAGTGGGAAAGAGGCATCTGCATCCAGAGAAGCAGAGCAGCGCCGCCAAAGGGAGAAGAAGGAGAAGAAGAAGGAGAAGAAGAGGAGGAGCTCGAGATTGCAAGAGTGATGATCAAGAAGGAGATCCAGCCAAGTTTGTAATTGGTCAGAGTCCTAATTTTCTGGGGAATCTGTGTATGTGTTCTACACAGATCTCCCAATTCAATTTGTCTCTACCATTTCTATTGTACTGAATAGATCGTGCTAGAGGATCTATTCTCTGAGTGTGCTTGTTCTAGCAGAACTTGGATCTATTGTGATCCAGAGGGTTGAGTACTTTGTACTCTATTTTGGAGCCCTAGTGCTCTGGGTGGAGCCGTTGTGCTCTGGTGATTGAGCCGTGGAGCTCAAGGGCTTGTGAATTTGCTGAATTCACAAGTGATCTTTGGAGTAGGTCGTTGTGCCTATCTCCTGGGTTTCTTTGAGTTGTTGAACTCAAAGAGGTTAGAGTCATCGTGCACTAGTTTGTACTGCACTTGTGTTAGTGGTTCCTCCGTTGTGAGGAGGTGGACGTAGGAGACATAAGTTGTGTTCTCCGAACCACCTTAAAATTCTCAGTGCACTGTGGTTTGTTGTGTGGTTTGTTGTTCTCATTCACTATTCTCACACACCACACTTGAGTTTGATCGAATTGTGTGTTTTACTCATTTTAATTCCACTGCCATTCACTCAATATCTTGTTCATTTATCAAAGTCACCTATCCGATCCCCAACACCTCCAGTGCCCCACGTGGCACATCTCCATCTAGTGCCCCACGTGGCGCTTCTCCATCCTGTGCACCACGCAGCACCTTTCCTTCTTGCCCCCCATGCGGCGCACCTCCCTTTTTGGCCCCTCATGACCCACTTTTCCCTTTCTCTCCTCCGAACCATCCAGGTTCTTTTTCTTTTACTGGGCACCTCGCCCTTCTTTTTCCACTCCCTCTGGAACCACCGGAGTCCCCAAAGTCTTTCTGCCATTCTCTCCTTTCCATTTTCAATCAGGGCATTCGACCTTTCTCCCACTGTTTTCGGAGTTTTAGTCCCCATGTATCCTTTTAATTTCCAAATAACTTTGTACATTCTTCAAAGCCTCTGGGTCTCACCCCAGCGCAGGGCATTCATCCTCCTTTTATCTTCTGAACTCTTATTTTCAAAAGTTATTATCAGTGTAAAAACAAATCCATAAAAAGATGAATATTCAATATTGCCATGCTATCGCAGCACTTCCGTTATGAGAGTTCCGTGCCAGGAGTCTAAAGTTCCCTCCCGGGACATTAAGGTTTGCCCTTGACATATATAGGCACTCTTCACACACTTCACGACACCCTAAGCTGATTGCTTCGGAAGACACCGTCACTATCACGGCCATACCCGAAAGGCACGACCGTCTATTTCTCCTCTTACTCGGCCAAAATATGGGTAGAAGAGGTAGTCTGGGCAAGGCAACCAACCTGAAGCACTCCCTGATGAGAGGATGTCTTAAAAAGGGTAATCAATCAGGAGACCAATGAACATCAAAGTAAATGCATGTCAAGAGTGACAAAGTCCCCGTAGAGATCCAAATGGACCTGGTCGTGTGCATGCAAAAATCAAAATTAATCAATCGATATAACAGGGCATGGCAAAGAGTGGCAAAGTCCCCACGGGTTTCAAAATGAGCCCGGGCGTATGCATGTCCCTACAAATGAATGGTCTGTCAACCAATTCCAAAAGCCTTAGTATTTAATCGAGACTGAATCTTCTGGCGGTTATGCCAAGGGAGGAAGTCAAACACAACTCTTCAAACACCCATATCAAGCTTGTCTCCAAAAAATTTCTTCCCTTCTCCCTGCTGGACCTAGTCGCCTTCTCTGGTATGTTTTTGGTGGGGACACTGTTAACCACGAGCAGTTAGCCCCTGGGCACCACCATAAATGCACGCCCCACTCTTAGCACGCTTTAATGAAACAGGAGGTAACAAGGACCCCTCGCCAGTCAGTTTTCATAACTTAGATATGGCCGGGATGACAATATTTCCAAAATCCAAAAAAAAAGATGAATATTCCAAAAATCAACAAAAAAATTCAAATATTTTCCTACAATCCATAAAAAATCAAATATTTTCAAAAATCCAAAAAATCAAATATTTTAAAAATCCATAAAAATTTGAATATCTTCAAAAATAAAAAAAAATCATGATGGTATTGCTCAGGGCAAGTACATTGCATCTCTCATTGTGTTAGATCAATTCTATTCTTCCATTTATTGACTTATCCTGCCATTGAACTCTAATTCTAATTTGGCCAAGTCCACTTATCCTCATGGTTTAAACAAAAAAACTGAATGAGTTGTGTTTATTATTGAATGTTTTATCATGCTCCATGCTATGAATGATGATATTCCATGATGTTTTGAGTGCACGATGTTGCCCAGCTAGCTAGCCCAGAGGGGGGGTGAATGGGTTATTAAAACTTCGATCTCTGATTAAACCTGTTTACTGAAAGGATTGCACAACTTAATAACAAGGTTAGAGTTAGAGCAAACAGACAACAATCACACAAAACACATCCACAAGACACAAGGATTTTATCCTGGTTCGGAACTCCTCTCCACAGGAGACCTACGTCCAGTCCCTGAGCAATACCTCAGGATTTTACTACCAAGGGTACAATCCCCCTTAAGGATCCTTACACCCAGCCTCAACTGGTCTTCCTTCAGCCTGAAGGGAACAACACCACCCTGGATACCACCAGGTCTTCCTTCGTCCAGAAGGGAACACAACCTAATAAGAAAAAGGGTGTGAAAACAGGCTTCAGACTCTAGCTTGACCAGCTACACACTGAAGCTCCTAAGCCCCGAGAGAGAAAGAGATTTAACAAGGTTTTTCTCTCCAAGGACCACACAGGCTCTTACAAATGAGAAGATTCCTTTTGAGCACAGAGAGCTAAGAGCTTAGAACAAGGTTTGGAGTGGAGGCTTCGCTCTTCTTCAAAGTTCTAAAGATTCTAAGAGATGGATTTCTTTCTTCTTCTAAAAACAAGCGTTGTTGCACACACCCTATCTTTTCCGTCTTGAGTCTTCTATTTAACTGCTGATTCAAATTCGAACGTTGAAGTGTCCGTTGTCTCTTATCCTTGTGTACGTTAGACTGGTCACTGAGGAAGCTTCTGATCGTCAGTCTTTTATCCTTGTGTACACGCCAAAGAGATGTCATAGAACTTTGTATCTTGTGTCCAATGTTGTCCAGATGAGTCTTGTCAGATATCTGTAAGCATATCATCAATAAATAGAAGACAGCTAAGACTGCTGTCTATTGTTAGTTGAGATGGAACAGATATTGCAGTATATAGCAAAGCTCCTTTCTGTCTAAAAAAGTACGTAGACAGAGTAGCATAGAAATGGAAGATATTGTCTGCATGCATGGGAGATACGATCGGAGAGCATTTAATGCATAGCAGTCAACGGACAAGATATGACTTTGACTTTTCAACGCTATTAAAAGGCATTATACTGATGCATCAAGAAATTCGATAAAAAGAATCTTGCTGACTTATGAAATCGTTATGAATTATAGCAAGTTGTTATGAACTGTAAGGAAATCGATGTGATAACTTATGAAGTCATTACAACAAGCAGGTCGTTGTGAGTTCTGAAAATCGTTACAAGAAATCGTTATGACTATCGAGTTGTAAGGAAATCGTTACACGAAATCGTTATGACTGTCAAGTTGTAAGGAAATCGTTACACGAAATCGTTATGACTGTCAAGTTGTAAGGAAATCGTTACACGAAATCGTTATACAAAGCAAGGCGTTATGATCAGTGAAGAAATCGTTATGAACTCCAAAGAAATCGTTATGAAGTCTAAAGAAATCGTTATGACTATAGAGTCGTTGCGAGTTCTAAAGAAATCGTTACGAGGTCTAAAGAAATCGTTACGGCTAGAGAGTCGTTGCGAGTTCTAAAGAAATCGTTACGAGGTCTAAAGAAATCGTTACGGCTAGAGAGTCGTTGCGAGTTCTAAAGAATCGTTACGAGGTCTAAAGAAATCGTTACGGCTAGAGAGTCGTTGCGAGTTTCTAAAGAACGTTACGAGGTCTAAAGAAATCGTTACAGCTAGAGAGTCGTTGCGAGTTTCTAAAGAAATCGTTACGAGGTCTAAAGAAATCGTTACGGCTAGAGAGTCGTTGCGAGTTTCTAAAGAAATCGTTACGATATCGATTTGTTTGAGTTTTCCGGTCAAAGAGGAAATCGTTCTGCTTATCAAAGAAGTCGATACAAAGACTTGGATAGAAGTGATGAGACTTACCAGATTGTCTTGAACTTTCATTTTTCTTTTATTTCCTGTACTTAAGGCTCAAGTAATCCATTAGTGTTATTTTGTTAATCATCAAAATTAATATATAATAAATGGAAATATTTATTATGGGGACAGTTTGGTCATCACACGATTCGAGTTACCTCATCTGGCGCTACAGCAAGCAATCAAGCTGCAACTGCTACCCTCACCATCAGTTATCTGCATTTTACTATATTTTATACATTTAGAGTATATCAAGGACCTTGTCGCTCTGAGGAATCTAGAATTTGAGTTCCCCTTTAACAAAAATGATGATTATTCCAGAGGATCCTTAGCCATACGGATAGGCCGTTACGCTTAGCACGTGAGGACGATGGACCCATGTTTGAAAAAAACTGGTATCCTGACTCAGCCTCGTAACAATAAAATCCTTGATTATTTTCTATTTCTTTTATCCTTATTTTTCTATTAGCCCAACATACATGCATATTTGAAATCACTGTGTAATGCCACTTGAGAGCCGTTATAGCTTCAATTCCAAATCAATTTGAAATATTCCATTCCAAGTCAAGTAACTAACTCCCTTTGTTGACTCCTCCGGGATAATTTCCTTGAAACTCTTTTGTTTGGATTTATCCCCCACATTCGTCTTTACCTCCTATAGATCCACCTTAGCAGTGGTAGACGCCCCCAATAGTGCAACCTAACGGATTGTGTCTTTAGGTACTTCCCCTATGCTAGAAGTTGATCTCTCCTTCGAGCCCCACGTGGCACCTTTCCTTCGTGTACCACGTACACACCTCCCGTGGTGCCCTTCGTGCACACTCTTTTTTTTCCATCCAAACATTTGTGTTTTTCGGTCTTCTTCTCTAGAGGTGATTTCCTTGGGTTTTAGTGGAAGACTCTCATCAGGTGGTGTTTACCACAATGTTACACGTGTCTATTTTTCACCTTGGTGCCTACTTATCAGTCCGCTCCACCTCGCTCCACTTCGCTACGCTTCATTACACCTCATTTCATTTCACTCCATTGCACTCCACTTTGTATCCCTACGCTTCGCTCCTCTGCAAAGCAGACGCCAAGGCGTGGCAGCTGTAGACACGTGAATTTCACTCCACTGCGGGCAAATTTCAAATCGCGTCGTAATGCCACAAAATGACCCTCTTTTGCCTTGCAGGAGTTTTCCTATTTTTTCCCATTTTTTCCAATTTTTTCGATGCTTCCCCATTGTTGTTTCAAGGCTTGGGAAGAAATTGTAAATCGCGATGGCCTATGCCGTCGTGATTCACAATCTCTATCGGGCTGCTTTGAATCGCAACGGGGTATCCCATCGCGATTCACATGCATTCTTAATGGCGTCGGGGGTCTAAGTCGCGATTCTTATTTCTATATTCGGTTTTTGGAAGCTTTCCTTATGCAAAATTGCCCTTTTCTGAATCGTGATGGCTAATGCCGTCGTGATTCTTATTTCTAAAATTGTTTTTGGCAAGCTTCTATAAACAGAATTTGGAAACTCTGAATTGCGGCGGGTTATCCCGTCACGATTTAGAGTCTTGCTTTGGCCGAAAATGGAAATTCTTATAAGCGTCCATTATCCCCGTCACGATTTAACCTTAAACGTGTCCACTGTACCCGACGCGATTTTCAACTGCTGCCAACCTCGAACTCTGAGCCTTCCACTATAAATATGACCCATGGGCCAACGTCCTGAGGTGAAGATCTTCGATTCCAGGGAGTTGTGAGAGGCCATTTCAAGGTGAAGCCTTGACGGATTTTCGTCTCAAGCGTCAATGTCGTCGTCTCCATCTTCCACAGCCGATCTCGCGGCGCTATCTTCCTCTATTCAAGCTTCAGCAGCCTCCTCTGCACATTCAACTATTTGGGGAAGCACCTCCACTCTCACTTTTGTTTATAAGCACCTCCTCCAAGCCCCCACGTGGCTACTCTTTTCATTTCTCCTTTTTTTTAAGCATACACACATGCATGCATACACACACACACCCATTTTCTAGGGTTTAAAAACCACCACGCGGTGAGTCCATCTCCTTTTCTTCATGTCATTTCATTTATTTGGGATTCAATACTACACGTGCATTGGCTAATCCTCTTCTTTTTTTGTCTATTTTGCAAGGGTAATCAAGTGAAAGTGCCTTCTACCACGGCCGGCCATGCTCGTAGAAGAAGAACAGACCCACGTCTCTCCCGCGCAATCTCCCCACTCAAAGGTACGCTCGCGATCACTTTTCCTTGCACCCATCGTGTGCACCTCCTTCGGTACCTACGTGTACCTGGCGATCACGGATCCATCCAAGGAATTATGCTCCACCCCATTATTTTCCTTTATCTTTTCTTCATATTTTCTTTGTAGAGACTTGAGTCTTTCTTTAAGATGATAGTCAGAATCTACAGTGTTGCCTCCTCTGAGAACGCGACGGTGACCCCGTCGCTTTATTAGACAAAGAGTGACTTGGCGACCTATTCACAGTTTGGTTCTGCTACGTCTCTGGCTTCTTGACACCTGTGTTGTTTCTAGCACGATCCTACTCTAGTCGTTCGCTCGGTGCTAGGCACTTGTGGGCTTGTCTTTTGAGATGTTGTTACCATTACCTGGACCCCCACCCCATCCCCACACGCCGGTTGAGGGAGTTCTCCAGGCAGTAGGCGTGCTCGAGTTTAGGACTCTGGTAGCTGGGGCGAAAACAGTGGGGACAACAGCGTTGAGTCATTTGCAGAGCTATCTTAGTTGAGTCTGTGATGCCAAGGTGGTTTTGGGTGTTCTTCTGGCACAGATCAGCTAGTCCTTCTCACTGCGTCACTCTACGTGGTTTCGGTACCACTTAGAGGGGCTAGGCATGGGACCATAGTCCGGATAGACTACGGCAGTTGTGTGGTTACTTTAGTTCCACGTCCCACTCCAATGAGAGGTGCAAGACATGGACTGGTGGTTGAGGGTAAGGCGTGTGGTTCTGTGGCTAGTGTCTTTGTCCAAGCAGTTGTTCACTGTCTGTGTTTGCAGCCTTGGGCTCGTCCCAGTGTCGTGGTTTACATGGGTTTTCAGTCTCGATGTTGTTTTAAACTGATGTCCGTGTAGTTACTTTCCGCTTTCGCACTTACTCTGTTAGTAGAATAGATTTATTTGCTTAATTTCAATTATAAACATATATCTATTCTGCTTGTTAGAACCAGTGGGAGATTGGTAGTCCCTACTGGGCTTCTTCAAGTTCATTCCCTTCTTTACAGGTGAGACTTCACAGTAGCACCCACCATGGCGGGCTAAGGAGATGGGGCCGTAGTAGACGACATCTTCCGTGAGCAGTGTTCCCTTGTACTCGTGACTTGTCACCCTCAAGGTATCCCCTAAGGGATCTGTTATCCCTTGTTTTAGTACTTGTACTTTGTTACTTTGGGAATGTACTAGACTCGTACTTTGTGTTGGATGCTTTTCCTTGACCAGTTTGTACATTTTTAGTGCTTGTTGTTGTCATTTAATTCTATTACATATCTTGTTAGACTAGTCTGTTAGTCATTCTGGGTCTTCGGGCCCGTGGGAGGCAGTACCGACTGTCGGATTCTTGGCGGGAGCTGAAGATTCGGGCGTCGGGGCCGTTACAATGTAGGTGTGATTTCTAGTAATAGTATCAATGTATTTGCATAATATGCCTAGTGTGAACAGAAGTGAGAGTACGTAGAAGAAATGTGTGCTATCATATAAAAATAGTGTTTAAATTAATAAAAAGTTAATTAAAAAGTCATTACAGGCAACTCCTAGGGAAATAATGTGCTGACAAGTACATCACCTGTCATGAAAAATGTCGGTGCCCGCAACAACTTTGTTAGATGTCAAACAAAGTAGCTATAGTAAATAACATGTTGTGACGTAGACAGTAGAATATAAACAATTGGGATTCTGAAATGACAAATACATTTGATCATAATATCATCTAAATCAGATAACTAGAAACAATATTTGAAATAGTTGACTTACGTAATTGAAGCTACTTTGATCAACAGAAGTTACTAAAGTTAAAATCGAACTTACCTTTGTTCAATCGAAGCTTGCTTCACTTCATTTAATCGAAGTTGCCTTTGTTCAATTGAAGTTACCTTAGTTCAATCAAAGTTTCCTTTGTTGAATTGAAGTTACCTTCATTGAATTGGAGTTACCTTTGTTCAATCAAAGTTGCCTTCATTGAATCAAAGTAATCTCTGTTCAATTGAAGTTGCCTTCATTGAGTCGAAGTTACATTCGTTCAATCAAAGTTGCCTTCGTTGAGTCGAAGTTACATTCATTCAATCGAAGTTGCCTTTGTTGAGTCAAAGTGACATTTATTCAATTGAAGTTGCTTTCATTGAATCAAAATTACCTTCGTTCAATTGAAGTTTCACTTCTTATAATCAAAGTGCTTTGAGTAATTGAAATGAATTGTTCTTATAATAGAAGTGCTTGTTCAAGTAATCAAAGTGATACTTATTTCAATCGAAGTGCTTCGTGTAATCAAAGTGAGCGCTTCTTCATGTAAATGAAGTACATTCTTCGTGTGATCGAAGTAAACACTTCTTCATATAATCAAAGTGCTTTCTTCATATAATTGAAGTAAACTTCTTCATGCAGTCGAAGTAACACAATGAATTTAGTATACTTCGATTTTGTCTATGATGTGAAATAAGATTAAGTCAACCTAAAATTAAATTCCTTTTATTATTAATAGTTAAAATAGTTTGGTCATCATCAAAATTTGAGAATTAACATGTAATTAGGAATTAAATTATTTTTTTCTACGTACATATTCTAACAATCTCCCTCTTGTGATGATGACAAAACCTGATATATATAGACAATGAAAGGATAATATAAACATGTAGAATGATGCATACAAACAATATAAACAATCAAAGCACAATATATATAGAGTGGTTGTAACATCTCAGGTTCTGGTTGCCCTAGATGTTGTCGTTGGGGTCACGACAGGTAGGGTGTCGCATTCTTGAACGCGACGCGATCTACATCGCCTTCTAGTGTGTGAAGGCGATGGTTGTTGTGTCATGAACTGCTTCTCTGTGGCTGGTGTTCCATGTGTCCGCACTCATGTGTGTAAAGGCGACGCGCCAAGTGTCGCATTCACCTGAGGCACATGCATGCGTGACACGTGGTCTAGAAGCTGCCTACCTATCAGAAGACCTGTCGAAACTTTTGAGAAGGCGACAAGGTGCCTGTCTCTTTCTGTTAAGAACGCGACACCCTCCTTGTCGCGACCTCAGTGCCAAGATCTTAAGGCATGCAAGCTCCTCTTTGTTCCCCTTTCTTCTTTTTTCTCCTTTCTTTCTCCTCTCCCGGTGGGGGAGCTCCCTATCTTCCTCTCAGGTGCCTTGAGGTATGGTGGAGGTGCCGGCGTGCTCGTGGTGGAGCGTTGGAGCAGGGAGGAGTGAGGAGGAGGCAGCCATTCCGATGTGAAGGCCCCCAACAGGTCTGGCTCTTCAAGTTCAAGTAGGGATCTCAATTCTTTCTTCCTTGTTAGTGTGGATGGAGCATGGTTTTAGGTCGTCCTTTCCGTGCTCGTGTGGTTCATCAGTGTTTTGCATGGATAGACGCTTGCCAGTGGTGCTCCTTTCCTTGTGTTGTAGATTGTTTAGCGTTGTTGAACTTTGGAGGAGATTATGTTGGTCCTTTTAAGGTTTCTATCGGTGTGTTTGAGTTGTAACCTCCTTTCCTCCTTCCGTTGGCTCACTTTGTAGCCTTGGGAACCCATGGGATAGTCCTCATCCTGGTTTCGAGCTTGTTGGGTTGAGTGTGTTTTGGAATTTCCTAAAGTTGTATTTTAATGATAACCAACGAACATCACTCATACTTTGATTTTGATGATGACACATTTTGATTTTGATGATGACATTTTGAACATGTTACTTACCTCATCTATGTAATAACAATGCTCAAAAAACATGTTTCAAATACTTTACACTTCATACTTTGATGATAATATCTTGTACTAATGTCTTATGTGTTAAATCTCAGGGATATACATGTTGTATCATGGTAGTGTCGACAAACCCATTGATGGTGTCGACACTGGGTCATAGTCCTGAAGCATTTTCATCAAGATAGGGTCAAGTGTGTTGACACAGTCCATGGTCGTGTCGACACTAGACCCAGCTTCCAGGAAATCCATTTGTCTGACTGGGACAGTGTGTCGACACAGTCAGTGGTCGTGTCGACACTAGACCCAGCATCCAGAAGACCCTTTTTGCACAAATGGGACAGTGTGTCGACACACTCAGTGGTAGTGTCGACACACTTTGGTTGAAGTCTCAACATCTGATTTATCTGGACATGTGGCCGCTTGGGATTCAAGGGAATCTACCTAGTTTTTGTACCCACGTACCCCAAGGCTTTATGGACATATGGGGCTATAAATACCCATGTTTCTTGTACTCCAAAGCCTTGCTACGCAAAACAAAGCTAAGAGCATTCTGGAAGAAGGGAGAAGAGCGGGAAAAAGGATCTGCATCAGAGGAGCAGAGCAGCGCCGCCAAGGGAAGAAGAAGGAGAAGAAGAGAAGGAGCTCGTGATTGCAGCAGTGCTGGTCAAGAAGGAGATCCAGCCGAGTCTGTACTTGGTAGAGTGTCAATTTCTCTAGGGATCTGTGTATGTGTTCTCATAGATCTCCCAATTCTATTTGTCTCTACCATTATATTGTACTGAGATAGATCGTGCTAGAGGATCTATACTCTAACTGTGCTTGTTCTAGGAGAACTTGGATCTATTGTGATCCAGAGGTTTGAGTACTTTGTACTTGGTTGGAGCCATAGTGCTCTAGGTTGGAGCCGTTGTGCTCTGGTGCTTGAGCCGTAGTGCTCAAGGGCTTGTGAATTTGCTGAATTCACAAGTGGTCTGTGGAGTAGGTGTCGTGCCTATCTCCTGGGTTTCTTTGAGTCGTTGCACTCAAAGAGGTCAGAGTCGTCGTGCTCTAGTTTGTACTGCACTTGTGCTAGTGGTTCCTCCGTTGTGAGGAGGTGGACGTAGGAGACACAAGTTGTGTTCTCCGAACCACCTTAAAAATCTTCTGTGCACTATGGTTTGATGTGTGGTGTTGTTTCTTATTCACTATTCTCACACACCACACTTGGATCTGATCGAATTGTGTTTTACTTATTTTAATTCCGCTGCTATACACACAATTTCTTGTTTCATTTGTCAAAGTCACCTATTCGATCCCCAACATTTGGTATCAGAGCAGGTCATAGTCAAATCTATACTCTGAGGTGCTTTGGTGAATTTTCTGTATTTCAGATTTTGATCACTTGCTCAAATTTCTGTGTGTTTTGGTTTGATTGTCTTTATCATGGACTCTAGAGGTTTTGTTGTTGAAGGTCATTCAATCAATAGGCCTCCATTTTTTGATGGTACTGACTATCCTTACTGGAAGAATAGGATGATGGTTTTTCTTAGAGCACAGAACTATGAAGTATGGAGAATTGTTGAAAAAGGACCAATTGAAGTCACTGGAGATGAAGATCAATGGACTAGGGAGCAGATCAGAAGGGTCACCCTGAACTACAGCGCCATGAACATGCTGCAATGTGCCATCCATCCAAAGGAGTATTCCAGAATCTCTATGTGTAAGTCTGCCAAGGAGATGTGGGATAAATTAGAATTACTTTATGAGGGCACATCTCAGGTCAGGGAGACTAAGGCTAACATGTTAGTTTCTGATTATGAGTTGTTTATCATGAAATCTAATGAAACTATATCTGAGATGTTTGCTAGTTCATGGTTATTATAAATGGACTTCGAGCCTTGGGTAAGGAATACTCAAATGAAGAATTGGTAAGAAAAATCTTGCGTTCCTTATCTCCTGTATGGCACACTAAAGCAACTGTCATTGAAGATTCAAGGATTTATCCAAAATCACATTGGATGAACTCATTGGATCATTAATGACATATGAGTTAAACCTTAAGAGATCAGAAGAACACATGCTAAAAACAAAAACCATTGCTCTTAAAGCTTCATCAAGTAATAAAGGAAAATCTAAAGAAAATTCTGAGTCCGAGAAATCTGAATCTGATCATGATAATCTTGCTTTCATCACCAGACAATTAAGGCATTTCTGAAATCAAACAAGAAGAATTGTGGTAATAAGCAAAATGCCATGTCTAGTAAAAAGAAACATTTCTCCATGTTGATCATAAGAAAGCTGATGAAATTCTTGTGTGTTATAGGTGTAACAAATCTGGACATATGAAGGCTGATTGTCCAGAAGGTAAGAAGGAAAAGCACATAAACCACAAGAAGGAGTTCACAAAAAGAAGAACAGGCCATGGTGGCTACATGGTCAGATGATGAAAGCTCAGACTGCAATGAAGAATCCTCAACTTCAGATGAAATGAAGTTTGCTTCATGGCTGGAAGCAGCGAAGAACAGGTAGATATATCCTTTGAACTATTTACCATTGAAGATTGGCAAGAAGCATATGGTAATTTAGTTGAAAATCTTTCTGATGTTAGAAAAGAAAATAAATATTTGAAAAGAAAAATTGAAAGCATTCTTCATGATACTTCATCATCTAAAAGATTTCTAAATTGGAAGCTCAAATTTCAGACCAAATCAAAGAAAATGATGAACCGTTGATTTTGTTGATAATCTGAAATTGAAAATTCAAAAATTGAACAAAGAACTTATCAATTCTGTTAAGAATTTGAAGAAAAAGAAAAGAAAATCATGAAAACTTGAATCAAGTTGAAAAGCTAAACTTTTGTATTAAAGAAAAAGAAGACATCATCAAGAACTTCACTCAAGGTAAAGATAATTTGAATGCTCTACTTGGAATGAAGATGAATTCAAATAAGCATGGCTTAGGTTTTGAACCACAAAATTCAAAGAAAACTGAATCATCTCCAAAGAAAAAAACCGTCAAAAACTCCTTTGATAAAATTTGTCAAGGCAAGCTCATCTGAAAACAAAGGAAAAATACAAAAACAAAAAGAACCTGAGAGGTCGACACATACCCTACCTAGGTCGACACACACTATGCACAGGTCGACCTATCCCAGTCAGAGGTCGACCTACCCTTCTTATAAAAATCACAAAAACTTCAAACCAATCAATAATCATCTTTCTCATGGAAATTGGAATGTTTTCTCCTCTTACAATTCAAGATGGAATAAGTCTTGGAACCAAAGGTACAATGGTAACCAATGGTTCAATCCTTATTTCTATCATTCACCTTTTCCTGCCCATCAACAGCAATACATGCAAAGTTTTTCATAATGGAACAAACCAACTAAGAGGCATAATGTTCAGAAAATTGAAAAACAAAAAGTTGAATCTTCTGTTCCAAAGAACACAGTGAAGAAACATACACAAATTTGGGTCAGAAAGGATCTGTTTTCTCTCTTTTCACTCAGGATGTTGGTACCAATCTCATGTGGGTACCAAAAACTTTTCTTGTCTAATTTGTTATGTGTAGGAAAGTCGTGCATCCAATTCCAACAATATCTGGATTCTTGACATGGATACTCACGGCACATGACAGGAGACAGAAATAAATTTTCATGCTTGATTGAAAAGGAAGGTGGATCAGTCACCTTTGGAGGTAAGAATAAAGGAAAAATAATTGGCAAAGAAAAAATTGGTAAGTCTTGCATTACCTTAAGTGATGATGTTTGTTTAGTTGAGGGTTTGAATTACAACTTGCTTAGCATTAGTCAATTGTGTGACAATGGTCACAAGATTCTTTTTGAACATGATTCATGCAAAATAATTGACTCCTCTTCTGAGAAAATTAAATTGATTGGAACAAGGGAAAATAATGTCTACATGATTGATTTGTGTGATAATTCTTCTTTAAATGTTTGTTTGATTGTAAATAAAATGACACTGCTTGGTTGTGGCACAAAAGGTTGGGTCATGCAAGTTTCACAACCATTAGTAAACTCATAAGAATGAATCTTGTAAAAGGTCTCCTGAATCTTTCCCAGTCATTAACAATCCTGTTTGTGGGATATGTGCTCAAGGAAACAAACAAGAAAATCTTTTAAAGTGTTCAATGAAGTACTTACATCTAAACCACTTGAGTTGCTTCATATGGATCTTTTTGGTCCAACCAGAACTCAAAGTCTCGTGGTAATAGATATGGCTTTGTGATCATTGATGACTTTACAAGATATACTTGGGTCTTATTCTTATCCATAAAAGTGATGCATGTTCAGAATTCAGAGATTTTACAATTCTGCCTTAGTGGGTTTATCTTTCAAACTGACTTCCATTTTGACAAATCATGGGGGTGAATTTGAAAATAAATTATTTTCTGATCTTTGTACTGAACTGAACATTATCCATAAATTTTATTCCCCTAGAACTCCAGAACAAAATGGAGTTGTAGAAAGGAAAAATAGAACTCTTGTGGAAATGGCTAGAACTATACTCATTGAAAGTAAACTGTCTAAATCTTTTTGGGCAGAAGCTGTAAATACAGCTAATTTCATTTTGAATAGAGCATTAGTAAGACCAAAGATCAGAAAAACCCTTATGAGTTGTTCAAGAATAAAAAGCCAAGTGTGTCATATTTCAAAATTTTTGGTTGCAATGTTTTGTTTACAATAACAACAAAGAAAATCTTGATAAATTTGATGCAAAAAGTTTTTAATCAATCTTCTTAGGTTATTCTGAAACTTCAAGAGCTTACAGAGTTTATATTTTGAAAAATAAACTGTGGAAGAATCTTCACATGTCATTTTTATGAAAACTTCCAAAAGCTTGACATTCCTACTTCATGCAGAACTCCATTATGTGATGATGATGATGATTTTCTTGAACAACCATCTATAAATCTTGAAGAGCAAGAAGTACCAAATGCACATGAGGTTCTTGAATTGCCAACTTTAAGTGATTCAGGTAATCATGTTCCTGAAAATCATGCAAACCCTGAGGTAATTTCTGAACCAAGATTTTTAAGAGACCATCTACTTGAAAGCATTGTTGGTAATTTGCAAGATGGAATAAGAACCAGATCATCTTTTCATTCTGTCATAGATGAAGATTCTTGGCACTACTTTCCCAAACTGAACCCAAAAATGTTGATGAAGCTTTATCTTGTGAAAACTGGATAAATGCTATGCATGAAGAGCTTCATCAATTTGAAAGAAATCAAGTTTGGGATTTAGTACCAAACCTTCAGATTTAACTTCTGTCCTTGGAACTAGATGGATTTTCAAAATAAATTGAATGAATCTGGTCAAATTGTTAGAAATAAAGTTAGACTTGTTGTCCAGGGGTATAACCCAGAACTTGGTATTGATTTTGAAGAGTCTTATGCCCTTGTAGCAAGACTTGAAGCTATTCGAATATTCCTTGCATTTGCTGCCTCTTTGAAATTCAAAGTCTATCAAATGGATGTCAAGAGTGCATTTTAAATGGATACATAAAATAAAATATTTTGACAAACACCCCCTGGTTTTGAAAATGAAAAATTTCTCAATCATGTTTTTAAACTTAATAAGGCTCTTTATGGTCTTAAACAAGCTCCAAGAGCTTGGTATGACCGGTTGAGCTCCTTTCTTGTAAATAAAGGTTACATAAGAGGAAACGTTAATCAAACTTTGTTTACAAAAACTGTAAAAAATTATTTCATTGTTGTTCAAGTTTATGTTGATGATATCATTTTTTGATCATCAACTAATACTTTGTGCAATGAGTTTGCCCATCTTATGCAATCTGAATTTGAAATGAGTCTCATAGTGAACTAGTACATCAAACTCCTGAAGGAATTTTTCTGAGTCAAACAAAATATGTCAAGGAGTTGCTCAAGAGGTTTGACTTCCAAAACATCAAGCCATCCAACACACCAATGGCCACAAGTGTAAGACTTGAGAGTGATGCTTCTGGTAAGCCTGTTAATGCTACACTTTACAGAGGTATGATTGGATCTCTTCTTTATTTAACAACCTCTAGGCCAGATATTCAATTCAGTGTCTGCATGTGTGCAAGATTTCAAGAAAATCCTAAAGATAGTCACATGTCTGATGTTAAAAGAATTTTCAAATATCTTCTTTCTTCATGTGATTTGGGTCTTTGGTATCCTGCTGGATGTAAATTGGACTTGATTGCATATAGTGATGCTGATTATGCCGGGTGCAAACTTGATTGAAAAAGCACTAGTGGGTTGTGTTTATATCTAGGAGGGTGTCTTATTTCTTGGGCTTCCAAAAAGTAACATTTTGTAGCTCTTTCAACTGCAGAAGCTGAGTATGTTGCCGCTGGTTGTTGTGGTACCCAAATCCTTTGGGTCAAACATCAACTTCTAGATTATAATCACACATTAGGTTGCATTCTCATTCTTTGTGACAACACAAGTGCTATAAATCTGTCCAAAAATCCTATTCAACATTCCCGCACAAAACACATTGACATTCGACATCATTTCCTTCGAGATGAAGTGTCAAAGAATTCTTTTGAACTCCACTTCATTGACACAAAAAAAATTGCAGACATTTTCACTAAGCCTCTTGCAGAACCTAGATTCACTTCTCTTAGAAGGGAACTTGGTTTATGTAAGTTTTCACATGTCTGATATCTTCATCTCATTTCTTTGTGCAAATAAAAGCCATTCTCTCTTGCAAATAAATTCCTACTTCTCAGTTGCATTGAAATTCTTGGTATATCAAATAGTGATTTGAAGAAAGGCAAGTTAGGCTTGTCTGGACACTTTCACTATGCGTGAGTATATGTCTCTCGCCAAGTATCAGATTCCTTTATGCAATTGTTGAGGGGGAGTATTGTTAAGGGGAGTCATTGTCTATTCATCACTCATTTCTCTTGACAATTGTTGTCTATACTGAGCCCCAATCATCAGAATTTTTGAGTCATTGTGCTATTTTCTTATGAGAGAATTAAGATTGAACCTAAACTCATTGTGCATTTAGTTTAATTTCAAAGATTCATTATCATTTCAAGATTAAGCAATCTTAATTCTGAATGTCTTTAAAATAACTTGCAAAACACTTGTAGGCACATGAGTGGCTTTAGTATTTAACATATGCATGTTTAAGCTTCATTTTTACCACATGTTAAGAATAATTTTTCTAAAGTCGTAGTCATGACTTTTGGTCAAAGCAACTATTCCTGCAAAACATCAAAAGAAAATGATCACAATCTGGAAAGATACAAACAGAGCAATGCAATTCTTGATCACTGAGTAACCGGGTCATTTCACCTACAAAGTGATTTGTTTCGCGTCAAAAAGTGGAAATCAAAGTTTTCAACTCTGTATAAATAATGAAAGTTAAACCACTGAGTAATCAGGAGATCTTGCATCTAATCAATGTGATCTCTTGTACTGAAAAGTGAGATTAACTAATTTATTCTTGTATTCTTTCCCAGTTAAAAAATGAAAGAAAATCAAATTGACATGATGGAAAAGCTTAAGACCTTAATAAAGTTCATGTATACTGAGTTTAGACCTATTATTCTACATTGTGTTAAAATTAAAGCTCCTAACATCCTTGTTAAATATTTCTGTTCATTCATATAGGTCACTTTTCTTCACATTTGCATCATTATTTTAACTACATTCAGATCATTTATTTTGATATACTTTGTGTTGAGTGTGTCTTTGTGATTAAACTTTATTGCATAATACAAAGAACTCAATAATTTCTCTCATATGTCAATATCACTTTGCCTCATTATTTTGATCATTTTTACCATTCATTTCCTACGTTTCAATTCTTGATCTCCTACACTTTGTTTCTCTCTCTTATCTATCTTTTTGATGCTGTCAAAAAGGGGGAGAAAGGTCTTTAAAGGGGAGAAAGGGGGAGATTTGAGTCTGGCTATTGGGAGATTGTGCATATGTTTTGTCATCATCAAAAAGGGGAGATTGTTGGGTTGAGTGTGTTTTGGAATTTCCTAAAGTTGTATTTTAATGATAACCAATGAACATCACTCATACTTTGATTTTGATGATGACACTTTTGATTTTGATGATGACATTTTGAACATGTTACATACCTCATCTATGTAATAACAATGCTCAAAAAGTATGTTTCAAATACTTTACACTTCATACATTGATGATAATACCTTGTACTAATATCTTATGTGTTAAATTCTCAGGGATATACAGGTTGTATCATGGTAGTGTCGACACACCCATTGATGGTGTCGACACTGGGTCATAGTCCCTGAAGCATTTTCATCAAGACAGGGTCAAGTGTGTCGACACAGTCCATGGTCGTGTCGACACTAGACCCAACTTCCAGGAAATCCATTTGTCTGACTGGGACAGTGTGTCGACACAGTCAGTGGTCGTGTCAACACTAGACCTAGCATCCAGAAGACCCTTTTTGCACAAATGGGACAGTGTGTCGACACACTCAGTGGTAGTGTCGACACACTCCGGCTGAAGTCTCAACATCTGATTTATCTGGACACGTGGCCGCTTGGGGTTCAAGGGAATCTGCCTAGGTTTTTGTACCCACGTACCCCAAGGCTTCTTATGGACATATGGGGCTATAAATACCCATGTTTCTTGTACTCCAAAGCCTTGCTACGCAAAACAAAGCTAAGAGCATTCTGGAAGAAGGGAAGAAGAGCGGGAAAAAGGGATCTGCATCCAAAGGAGCAGAGCAGCGCCGCCAAGGGAAGAAGAAGGAGAAGAAGAGAAGGAGCTCGTAATTGCAGCAGTGCTGGTCAAGAAGGAGATCCAGCCGAGTCTGTACTTGGTTAGAGTGTCAATTTCTCTGGGGAATCTGTGTATGTGTTCTACACAGATCTCCCAATTCTATTTGTCTCTACCATTTATATTGTACTGAGATAGATCGTGCTAGAGGATCTATACTCTAACTGTGCTTGTTCTAGCAGAACTTGGATCTATTGTGATCTAGAGGTTTGAGTATTTGTACTCTGGTTTGGAGCCATAGTGCTCTGGGTTGGAGCCGTTGTGCTCTGGTGCTTGAGCCGTAGTGCTCAAGGGCTTGTGAATTTGCTGAATCACAAGTGGTCTGGGAGTAGGTTGTCGTGCCTATCTCCTGGGTTTCTTTGAGTCGTTGCACTCAAAGAGGTCAGAGTCATCGTGCTCTAGTTTGTACTGCACTTGTGCTAGTGGTTCCTCCGTTGTGAGGAGGTGGACGTAGGAGGCACAAGTTGTGTTCTCTGAACCACCTTAAAATCTTCTGTGCACTATGGTTTGATGTGTGGTTTGCTGTTCTTATTCACTATTCTCACACACCACACTTGGATCTGATCGAATTGTGTGTTTTACTTATTTTAATTCTGCTGCTATACACACAATTTCTTGTTTCATTTGTCAAAGTCACCTATTCGATCCCCAACAGAACTTCTATCCGATATCGTGACAAGTTGGTTGTCGCGATATCAGAAGAAGGAGACGCCGAGTCTGTCGCGTTCTGGTAGCGACAGCTAGATCGTCGCGTTCCCTATTGCACTTCTGTTTCCCCATTTTCAATCTTGGTTGGAGTGGCCCATGGCCAAGTCGCTTAGAGGGAGGTCTCCCCAACTTGGCGCAGGGCTCGTTTTCCAGTTAATGGTTAATCTTCGTGATTCCTTTTGGTGTGGGCCTTGGGGTGGTTCTGCCCCAAGGGTCCTACCATCAGATGAGGAATGCGGAGGGTCGATACGTCGTGTTTAGCATCTGAAGGTGACACCCTGCTTGTCGCCTTCTTGTTGCTATAGGGTTGCTGTCACATCCCCCTTGCCCGTCGGGTTTCCTTGTTTTCAGGCTTAGCAAGGGTGGTTTGTGCCTAAGTTGGTTAGGGAAATGTTTCTTCCCCAACTTAGGCACATGACTGGTGTTCCGTGGTGCTACCCTTGTCAGGTTGTGGGTGTGGGCCTTGGGCCGTTCTTCCCTAAGGGCTATGTCTTCAGATGAAGAATGCGACAAGTTGATACATCATTTCATCATCTGAAGGCGACACTCTGGATGTCGTGTTATTGTCGCGATAGGTTTTGTGGCGCTTTCGAGTTCTGATTGCGATGGGTTTCCTGTCACCTTCTGGCTTCTGTGCTGGTGTGCAGCCTTTTCTATAATTCTGAGTTCCTGGCTGAGGTGTGTGTGCTTGTGTTGGCCGATGGTCCTCCTGGGGGTTCCGAGAGGTGTGTCGTGTGTGCCCTATGCTTGCTAGGCTTGTCTTGGTTACGAGCCGGGAGTGACGTTTGCGTGTTGTGGTTTCCCCTCTCGTTCTCTATTCGCCTGGTGCTTGGCACTTGATGGCTTGTTCGGTTCAAAGGTTTTGACCGTTACCTAGGACCCCCAGTCTCCGTGTGTCCATTGAGGGAGTTCTCTGGCGGTAGGAGTGCTCGAGTGACAGACTCTGGAGCTAAGGGGAAAACGGTAGGGGACAACGACATAGAGTCTTTGCAAAGCTCTCTTAGCTGAGTCTGGGACGCCGAGGTGGTTTGATTGTTCTTCCGGCGTATATCAGCTAGTTCTTCTCACTACCTCTCTCGGTGTTGGTTCCGGAGCCACACCGCGGTGTCAAGTGTGGGGCCGCAACTTGGTCGAGTTGCAATTGTTCGTGTGTGATTCTGTTCTCTTGAGGTGGCTCGCTGGCCTCACTCTTCCAGGGAGGTTGTAGGCAGAAGCCGGCTGGCGAGCAGAGGGAGTGGCCGGTGTGTCCTCCTCTTAGCTACCAGTGGTGGCGGCTTGGTTGCTGTTGTTGTGACGGCATTTCCTCACGGTGTTTCTAAGTGCGACTCATTGCCCTAGCCTGCACGATGGTTATACCCTGGCCATGTCTAGTTTCGATGGGCATTGTTAGTCTGGCCTTGTTGGCCCATACTTCTAGTGGTTTCCACTTTACAGGTTCTCTTAGGGTGCCTTGTGCAGGTACCCGACCGTTGTTCCGTAGTCTGTTCCTTGGTGCCGTCCGTGGTGGCACCGGCGTGTGTGGTTTCCTAACCTCATGACGTATCCGGGGTTCAGGGTGGTTCTGCTTGTGGGCCCTCGACCTTGTGGAGGTCTGAGGTGGGCGTGCTTGTGGTGAGACGTCCTTCTCATGTGGTTGTTCTGTGGTCTCTATGAGACCCTTGTCTCGGCGTGTGTGTGTCGAGGGTTGCTTCCGCATCGTGTCCAACTCCGCTGGTTCTGTAGGAGTCATGTGTGGCCTGACCTTGGTTATTGGTCATGGCTTTACATTGGTTCCGTTGTTTGTAGTAGCTAGCTTAGTTGTTTACTCAGTTATTGCTTTCTAGCGTAGTTGCTTTTGCTTTCCTTTGGAGTTCTTACTGCTCTGGCTAGTAAGGGACTAGTTATCCCTACTGGGTCTTGTTCCCGAGGCTCACCCCCCCCCCCCTTTACTTTCTTCAAGTAGGGGTTCCCTGTTGCAGGAGTTCGGTGTCGGACAGTTGTGGGTTGTGGTGGTGGTTTGTTCCACTATGCATTGCCAGCAGTGTGTGTGCATGAGCATGTGAGCTCTTGTACTGGTGTGAGTTGAGAGTTGCCTTTTGCAAGTCATCGGGGTATGGCCCTTAAGGACTGTGCTTTTATTTCTATACTTGTACTTTTATTTGAGACATGTTGTACATATTTCTTTATTAATGTACGAACTTTCTTCTTATAGTTATTTGAATTCATTGTTTATATCACTGAACTAAATTCTTACCCTTCCGGGTCTTCAGATCCGTGGGTAGCGACGCGACCTTCGGGATTCCTGACGGGGGTCTGGGAGGTCGGGTCGTTATAGTGAAAGAAAAGGATTCTATTACATAAAACATTTTTCTTATAATTCTCTCCCTTACATTCTCATCTAGCCTAATTCTCCCCCTTTTTGTCAATCATCAAAAAGGGTATGGAAGTTATCATCAGGTAGATACAAAGTAGAGAGAAAAGATGAATAATAAGGAAGACTCATGAAGAGAATTCTCAGCAAAAGGAAGACACCTTTCAAAGATATCAAAAGCATGTCATAGTCAGGACTAGAAGTCTATTGAAAGTACTTGAGTTGTCCACAATGGAGTTCCTTGATGAAAGAATCAAGCTTGGGAGTATTTGGATGAGAAATGACGAGAGTGGATTAAGTTCTTGTCAATGCAATGTTTAAAGAATAAAGTAGAGGTCATCGGTCAAAGAAGTGATTCTACTTTAACATCATTCTTAGCTTTGTAGTAAAGCTGAAAGCACTCAGACCAAAGAGGTGTGAGATGATCCTCTACGAGTTTGAATTTATTGATCCAAAAGGAATTCCAACCTAGAGAAGAGGCACAAAATTCTTGAAGAGTTCCAGATAACATTTACGCCATGTATGGAGGTTAACTCTTTCTATCTGGGCTAAAATCCTCTAGATGGAGGAGGTGAGATATGAGTATTTTTTGGCTAATTTAACTAAGGACTCAAGATGAGATAAATTAAACTGATATTTCACAAAAAAATTTAGCTTGATCTAAGAGTTAAGGCAAAGAACTTCTGAGAGTAAGGACTGGCTACAATAGCTCTTAGAAGAGAAGGATGTAAAGTGCTAGGTAATTAAGATTTTAGCACTAGAAGGATTAGGATTGGATTCAAAATGAAGTAATCTAGTGAATTGATGACAAGAGAGACGGGGCAGATGGAGGGCAAAACATTGCTCATTAAATTTTTTAAGCTTCTCACACATGGTCACAGTTTTGTCTACAAAAGCTCTTACAAATGTGTCGACTTTTCTGAAAAACCATTGATACAAGTGCAAAGGAGGTCGACCTACTCTTTTCAAGTTCTATTTGAGCTTGAGAAAGTATCTGGCTTCTAGGGGTTCCTTTGCAGACATTTTTTCTTTGTTAAGCCTTCAGATTTACCCATCAATTTCTATAGTTCTGTCCCATCAAACTAGTTAATATCAACTAGCAAAAATAGCCACTCCTTAAAATCATAATTTGGCAGGTCAAGAGATAACTGATATATATATCTCCAAAGTTCGATGTATTCTGAGATCCACTTTTATCCCTAGTGATTTAAGAATAATCTACGAGAGGAGGATGCTGTAGTTCAGCAAGAGTTACTTATTCTTTGCCTTTTTTTTTTCTTTGCACCCGATCTTCAGGAAGCTCCATAGGTCCAAAAGAAAGATCAGGAATGAATTCTTCTTCTTCCTTTATATCAACTGGAGGCGGAATGGTAGATTGTGGAGGTTGTGGTCTATCAGAAATGGAGGTGGCTTGCTCGGGCTCTTATTTTGGTTTCAAAATCAAAGGATCTCGGTAATTTGTGCTTCTTATAATTATTTGAAATTCCTTATTATTTGATCAAAGCGAACCAAGTCTGGCATCCAATCAACAAGTCTTTTTTCCTAATTCTCCTGCAAAACAAGCTTTCTGCACAACAATTGTTTTGATTTGTAAATACAATGTTGACCTGGTCTGCATATGAGAGAGAGAGAGAGAGGTCTCATGAAAAGGAAAGGTCTACCAACTGAGTGCTGCATAATTAGACCAATTAGCAGAACACATGTTACGCAGAGGAGATCTATGAGCAAGTCAGTCAATTCCGCCGTCTCGAAGCACACCTGTGATCTCTATTTGTATACCAACCAACAAAGGAGAGTTATACGCATCTCAAACTTTAGAAAACAAAAACAAGGGACACAAAACTGGGTTGCCACCCCCTCTAACACAACCTGCCGCGATCCTTCCTTCCACACGCCTCGTTCACCACAGCCCGCCCCTCCCCCCCCCCCCCCCCCCCCCAGCATCCCATTTTCGCCGGCCGCTTGACGACATCCACCCGCACCCTCGTCACTTTCCATTGACGCGAGCAGGTTCAGACAATCTTGATATAAGACAGCGGGGGTGGTCGTGATCCGGCCCTCTAGCTCGGAGCTTTCGCCATTTTCTCCATCTTCTGAACGAGTAAGAAACGGACACCGCTGGACGAGAAAGCCCCTCGTCATCCACCTCCTAACATCACACGTGGCCACATCTGTACGTATCCATCCATGGCGACGCAGTCAAAGAAGACGGGGAAAGTTCCTGCTGGCAGGGTGAAGCTTTTCAGGGAGCCGCCGCCGGTGCTGTCTGCGCCGCCAGTGCTCCATGAACTGCCCTCGCGACGGCTTCCTTGAAGGCGCCCTCGTCCCATTCACCACCCTGTACAAGCACCAGCAAGAGTAACCATCAGCCTTTTTTAACCGGATAGTGGAATCTAGCTAGCTAGTATCAAAGGCGACGTACGTCTTAGGAAGCTTCTTACAACCACATGCTCCTTAATTTGGGCGTGCTTTTTTTTTTAATGGAGATGCGTATGGGGACCTTTCTTAATTAATATTAATCTTTCTGGTTGGCGTCTCAAGTGGTCATTTATGGATGGCCATAGATCTTCATATCCTCCCGTTTTCATTGTTAACGCGGATTATGCATTTGGTTGTTTTTCACATTAATAGAAGGGGAAGGTTCTGCCTACCATCAACCGGAGATAGAGCAGATGGATGTGCTTATGGTTCTTCGTAGTGCAATGAAGATGTCATCTACATTCTTTTATATCTGTGAAGTGTCTCAGATTTATCAAATTAAGGATTTTGCATAAAGTAAGAAACAAGGCACTAATTAATTAAGGTGGCCTCTGCAGCGACGAGTTTTATGAAGAAAAAAACTGTTCTCACTTAAGCAAAACTGAAAAATTAAGTGACGAGTTGTGTTAGTTGTGCTTCGTCCACCATCTTCATTTGAAAATCTCAAGGTGAAAACAAAAATTTTGAGGCCGAATCCATGAAGTTAGGTCTTTGCTTGTTCAAATACTTTTATTTTGTTATTTTGGAATGTTTATTAGAAAATGAATTCACAAACAGACGCAGCTTTCTTCTTAACAGTGATGAGAGGCTTGCTGCAAACTGGCAAGTATATATATGCCACATGCCACTTGTTAACCCGGACAGAAGTGCGAACCAATCCATTAATTGGTTGGTTGCCTATTATATATTGACTGCCTCACACTAAAAAGGGCACCCTAATTAACACTTCGATTAGGTGCGCATGATTGTGCAATATTTCTTACTACATACATATCAACATATCCTCTCATGTCTAGCTTGTCCTCCTCTAGATGAAGATGCGGCTTAATTAATTCTCTCTGGGATCCTTTTGGTCTGAATAATAAAGGGTTAGCAGCAAGGGACAATTAATTGTTTATAATACAACAAGGTTAAAAGCTTATAGGATAAGTACTCCGTAAAGATGGAAAAAGGTCATAATAACAAAAATGAACACTCATGCCTACCAGTCCTACAATAGATAAATAAATAAATAAATGACCACAAATCAAGGAAGTATTCTAAGATAATTTTGTTAAATGCATGATCTTTAACCCAAGACAACGGGTAGTCTCCATACCTCGATTAGTAGCGCCAAGGTTGCTCGTCTAACTGGATTCATCTGGCTGGATTGGCCATTGGCCTCCAGAGATGCGACGCTGGTGTTTCCCATCTCCTTGAGGCACTCGAGTATGGGAAGAACCAGGTCCAGAGTGTCACATTCCGCCCACACGGTCACCCTCAGTTCTATCCGCACCGTCTCAGATGATGATGCGGGGACTCTCACGACTTGGACCCTCACCATTTCGCCTGATTTGGCAGCCTCTTCGGCGGCCTGATCCGCTGGTGGAAGGCGTGTCTCCATGAGCCGGTTCTTCTCTTCTAGGTCGGAGATCTGTGCCTTCAAACTGTTCAAGTATTCTTTGGCTTTCGTGAGAATTGATGCCTTATCCTTCTGACATAAAAGACCAAACCCATCAGAGAAGCAGCAGAATTTGATTTCATGTCAAGAAATATCTATGATCATATGCTATAAAGCACATGAAATATGAGATTTTGCTGGTCCTAATCAGTGATTACGTACGGAGTTCCTTGGCCTACCAAATTTTTTCTGAACCCGTATGAGATTCTTCTCTTATTGTGGTGATCATAACCAATGAGTGTATTTGTCAAAAATAAAATCAGTGAGTGTCCCCATATCAAAAACTAACAATTGCATTCCGTTGCACCCTAACCATACGACCCTGGAATATTGCATAAATTATGCCAAACTAGTTTGGTGTTCCATTGCAAATTTAATTTAGTGGGCCTTGGATTGAGTCCATTCTAGTCTCCTAATTTTATAGAATCATCTGAGAAAACTCTGAACTGTTCAGATTCCTAATTTTATAGAATCATCTCATGATCAACAACGTCATATATATACAAGTACGTACATATGTACCTTTGTCCCTTGAGGGAGCAGCATTCGTAGTGCAGCAAAGCTCTCATTCAGCTTCTCACGGCGCTTCCGCTCCGCTATCATGTGGTGCAGCTGGTTGCTGGTGGGCACGCGGGGGTAAACGCTCATCGTGCTGAGCTGCCTCAGCATGGCATGCGCCATCTTAATCATCCTTTGGCCGTGGGAGAAGTGTCTGGGTTCCACACTCGGTGCGAGAGCCTGGTTGTAACTCCTGAAGGCACGCCCTCGGCGGCTCCCTTCCATGACCTGCCGCTCTAGGCTGTGTGACGCTGATGTGTGAACGGACGAAGAGGGAGAAGACGCTGAGATGACTGCGAGCATTGCGCTCGCGATGGCTGCGTCGTCGGCCGCGGGAGTCGGAAACTGGATGCTGCGCGTCTGGCCGTACGCGTGCATGGTCACTTGGTGCGGCGGAAGTGTTGTCGCTGGCATCGCTTGGGTCGGCTGTTGATCTATCGATACTTCGGTGGTGGTGTCGACAGCAGGCACGCAGGAGGAGGTCCTCGCCTTGGTCAGTATAAGGGAAGAGTACTCTGGGCTGCCCACTGAGACCGAGCGCAATGACGACGAAGAGGATGAAGGCCGGCTCTGATCAGCGAGGAAGATCTCTCCCAACGGGGACTGCTGAAGAAATTCTTCGGAGAACATGTTCCGAATACCCATTTGCACGTTGATCTGCACATAGGGAATCCCACCGTCATGATCAATAATGAACTCACGTGTACAGGTGGATCGATTTTATCCATTTGGTGCGGAGCTAGCAATTAATGGAAAGGTGAGATACAGGCTTTGGCAGACGTGAAAGTGAGCACAGGATTGTTTACATACGTTGGTCGTGGTGGGCAACCCTAACTCGATCTCACCACCCCTGCATCCCATGAAGATTGCAGTCTGTTGTGAAGAAACATTTCATGAGATCACGGTTTTGCATCATATATAGATCGTCAAAGTACCACATTCAGAAATTTAAAAGGCATGCAACTCGATCGCAACGAACCTTGATCCCTGCTTCCTGCAAAGAAATGCACAGTTCGCGCCCATCATTTAGCAACTACCAAATCATGAGGTTAAGCAATCACACTTCTTCCTATCTTCTCATGCGCAAGAACTCTTTTAAATTAAAAGTAATTACCTGGTAGAACTGACGCTGCGATTGTGTCGATGCCGAGGTCGCAAGTCTTGATTCTTCAACTTCTAGGTAATCCAATCCTTCCTTGTACGCAAGGCCAGGGACGCAGCTGTAGCCAAGGTATGTGAATCCAATCAGTCTCAGCTCGATCGAAAGGCTCACCGGAAGATGTTTGATCTCCAAGAGATGGAAAGGCCGGACCTAGTCTTACCCAGACTCAACGCTGCAGAAGGACCTCCGGTACTGGTCGAACAGCCGGCTGCGGGGAGTACTGGAGGAGCTTCCTGGTTGCTTGTCGTCTCCGTCATTGAACCATCCATCCATCGATGCTAAACAACTAATACAGAAAGTTCCCCACTTACAAGGACTTCCAAGAAGGCAGGTGTCAACCGGCCGCAGGAAGAGGAAGAAGAAGAAGAAGAAGCTGTGGTACTGCAGTAGTCCTCGTTATTCCCGTCCCCTCCCTTTTCATCTACGCATATGTAGCACATAAAAGAAGCAGCAGCATCCCCTACGGTGCCATATCGATCGCTTGTTTTTGACCATTTCCATTTTGTTTATGCACGAGATCTAGAGTGTGTGTGTGTGGAGAAGAGAAGGAGAGAGAGAGAGAGAGAGGGAGAAGAGGCGGGTTGGAGGGAAGAGGCGGGTTGGAGGGAAGGGAAGTGCAGCAGCATACTTGGCTGGATGTGGCATGTAAGACCACAGGCAGATATATACGCATCCGAGTATACGAGCAACGCCGACGAGGAAGTTGCTGCGCTCCTCGGATCTGAGAGAGAAGACGGAGTCCATGAGAGATGTGAAGCAAGGAGGATATAACTATCTTCTCAGCTGAGCTCCGGGTAGAGCTCCTCCACCCATCTGATCATTCTGTTACTTCTTGTAGCTTTGCCTGCATAGATTGGGGAAAATAAAATTGGAGAGGTGGGGTTGTTGAGCGAGCGAGAGAGAGAACAGGGTTGGGAACATTAGATTGAGAAGGATAGATAGGGAGTGGGAGGGCGATAGAAAAGTATTGGGATGATTAGTCAGCCAAGGCGTGAAGAGTCGCCGTCAAAGTCTCTGCGCGCGAGGTTTTGAAAAGGCGTCAAATGAGCAGCGCTGAAATGACGATTTCCACCCTCCGGAGGCATCCCCCACCCACTAACCTGCTAGGTGGGCCCTTGACTGGTCCCACTTTCAAATAAGCGCGACCCAATAAGGCCACATGTAATAGTCTTTTTTGTTACAATAAAAGCGATCCGCTAGATGCCCTAATCGCTAGCCAGAAGTCCTGATATGAGAACAACGCCAGAGTTTGTTCCCGGAATTTTTATACATGATAGGTATTATTATTTGATGGAGATTGCTTTAAGGATGTCTTTTTAGAAGAGAATTATGAGTCAATAAATGTGATAAATATCAATATTTTAGACGTATTAAGATGTCAGAAGTGGGTGATGCTTTAGGAAAAATGAAATTGAACAAGGCCTTAGGACCGGATGGCTTACCTATTGAAGTATGGAAAGTCTTAGGAGACATTGGTATTAAGTGGTTAACTAAATTTTTCAATAAAATTTTGAAGGAACGGAGAATGCCAAAAGAATAGAGAAAAAGTACTGTCGTGGTTCCTTTCTATAAAAACAAAGGAGATATTAAAAACTGTAATAATTACCGTGGAATTAACTTATGAGTCACACTATGAAACTTTGGAAAGAGTAATCGAGAAACGAATACGATGTAGACTACTGTATCAGAAAACAGTTTGGTTATGCCAAGTAGATCTACTACAGAAGCTATTTCTTATTACGGCAGTTAATGGAGAAGTATAGAGAGATGAGAAGAGATTATATATGTTTTCTTGATTAGAGAAGGCAATGATCGAGTACCGAGAGATTTGATTTGGTGGACATTAACAAAGAAGGGAGTTTCTCAAGAATATGTTGACTTGATCCAGGATATGTACGAGATTGCTACTATAGTGTGAGAAACCCTTGCTGGAGAGACTCGTGAATTTTCGGTCACAGTAGGCTTGCATCAAGGTTCTGCTCTAAGCCCGTATCTCTTTGCTTGGTTATAGACGAGGTAACTAATCAATTGCATGATGATATCCCTTAGTGTATGCTATTTGCAGATGATATTGTCTTAATTGAGAGAGTATTGATGGTAAATGCTAAGCTAGAAAGTTGGAGGCATGTCTTGGAATAATTTAAGGTTTTAAAATCAGTAGGATAAGTCAGTGTTTATGCATTGTATTATAATAATAAGAGGGTTGTCACAGGAAGATATGATTCAAATTGATGGACAAAATATTCCTAAGAGTAGTAGCTTTCGATACTTAGGGTCTATTATCCAAGAGAATGGGGAGATTTATGACAATGTGGCACACAAGTTAAGACAAGTTGGCAAAAATGGAGAGAAGCGCATCAGGAGTCCTCTGCGATCATCGTTTTATACAGTGAAACTTAAAGGAAAATCTATAGAATGCAGTGAGACCTGCTTTATTATATGGTACCGAGTGTTGGCAGTGCGAAAGGAGTACATTAACAAAATGTGTGTGGCGGAGATGAGGATGTTGAGATGAATGTGTGGTAAGACTAAGAAAGATAAGATTAGAATGAGCGCTTCCGTGAGATTTGGGGATAGCTCCAATGATAGAAAATGAAAGGAAAATTGACTTAGTGGTTTGGACACGTGCATCGTCGCCCTAACTCAGCATCGGTTAAAAGATGTGTGACAAAATCTTAGTGGATACCAGTAAAAGAGCTAGGGGAAGGCCTAAAATGAGATGGTGCGATGTTATAGGAAGACTTGAACTTTGCGATGTTATTAGGAAAGACTTGAACTTTTGGTTTATGATGATGATGATGATGATGATGATGATGATGATGATGATGATGATGATGATGATGATGATGATGATGATGATGATGATGATGATGATGTGATGATGATGATGATGATGATGATGATGATGATGAGATGATGATGATGATGATGATGATGATGATGATGATGATGATGATGATGATGATGATGATGATGATGATGATGATGATGATGATGATGATAACTTACACAAGGATTTAAGAATCTGCTTGCACCCAACTTTGGTGATAACTCTAGTCACATCCAGATTCCACATATCTTTAGTCACATTCAAGTTATCTCCGAGTTATCTCCAATTTGACAGTCACTATACAATGTATACATGTTTTTATCTATCCTATACACCATTATAACTTTTATCTCTTAGTGGAATCCAGATAGATTTATCCCTTTTTATATAGAGATAACTAAAGTTATTTTCAACTTATACAGTCACCCCACAATTAAATAACTTTTATCACCCCTTTTATTCTCCCTTATCATCCTTGCCAAAGTGGCCTAAGTCCAAAAGCTGATGGACGTTGTAGCTTTTGGGGCTCTTACCTGAGCTAAAGTACTGATACTATCATTGTTAAGAACGTAATTGTCCATGGAGACATGAATAAAAATACGGATCATATGCTTTTATCTAACCATACTAATTGCTAAATTGTAGAAAGTCTACTAGCTATTGAATCGAAAACAAATGTATTCTCATGTCCTTTAAGCTTTGACCATATGCTTGTCATCTATCTGCGCAGCCGTTTGTAGGCAAAATCTGACACCTGTTTGTGCCCTCAATTACAACCATCAACGAAAAGTCTTTCTGAAAGAATTAAGAATAGGTGGAGCTGAGAGGAAAAAGCTGAAGACGTGAACTCGCCTGGTGGAAACTCTGAAGGATCCCTCTGCTGCAGACTGCCACAACTGCCATTCTCTCAACATAAGGTAACTCACCTGCGCCTTTCTGCTCAAGGAATATGCAACCACATTCGCCTTCCCAGGCTGGTACTCAATGCTGAAATCATAGTCCTTCAGGTATTCCATCCAACGAAGCTGCCTCATGTTCAGATCCCTCTGAGAAAAGACATACCGTAGACTCTAGTAGTCGGTGCGAACCACTAACCTCACACCGTACAAGTAGTGACGCCAAATCCTTAGTGCAAAGACCATAGCTGCAAGCTCCAGGTCATGGGTGGGTAACTCTCCTCGTGGGGCTTTAGCTGACGTGATGCGTAAGCCACCACTCTACCGTGCTGCATCAGGACTGCTCCTAGGCCAACACCAGAAGCATCTATGCAGACCTCAAAACCCTCTGTACCTGAAGGCAACACCAGGACTGGCGCTGACGTAAGCAGTCGCTTCAACTCCATGAAGCTCTGCTCACACTGCTCCGACCACTCGAACGGTATTCCCTTCCTTGTCAAACGAGTCAGGGGTGCAGCAATCTGCAAAAAATCTCTAATAAATCAGCCGTAGTAACCAACCAAGCCAAGAAAACTGTAGATCTCTATCACTATACAGGGTCTCTCCCACTGCAAGACTGCCTCGACCTTCGCTGGATCCACTGAAACTCTGTCACCTGAGATCACATGCCCCAAAAAGTGGACCTGCTGCATCCAAAACTTGCACTTGCTGAGCTTGGCATACAGCTGGTGCTCTCGCAGAGTCTGTAACACGATCCTCAGGTGCTGAACATGCTCCTCCTCTGAAGCAGAGTATACCAGAATGTTGTCAGTAAACACCATGACAAACTGGTCCAGGTACTGGTGAAATACCCTATGCATCAGATCCATGAAGGCCGCTGGCACATTGGTAAGCCCAAACAGCATCACCAAAAACTCAAAGTGCCCATATTTGGTCCTGAAGGCAGTCTTCTCCACATCAGAATCCCTGATCCGCAACTGATAGTAGCCTGACCTCAGGTCAATCCTGGAAAACTTGAGCCGACTGAAGCTGATCAAAGAGATCATCAATCCTAGGTAGAGGATACCTATTCTTGATGGTCACTTGAATCAGCTTCCTAAAGTCAATACACAATCGCAGGCTACCATCCTTCTTCTTCACAAATAGC
This sequence comes from Colocasia esculenta, assembly GCA_014218235.1. NCBI lineage: Eukaryota > Viridiplantae > Streptophyta > Magnoliopsida > Alismatales > Araceae > Colocasia > Colocasia esculenta. The sequence continues at coordinate 34,699,754 of CM024754.1, forward strand.
ACTGGAGATCCCCAAGGAGAAAAGCTGGGATAGATATAGCCTTTCTCCAACAGCTCCTCTAACTACCTCTTCAGCTCCCGCAACTTTGCTAGTGTCATGCGGTACGGTGCCTGTGCAAAAGGTGCGGTGCCAGGGACAAGCTCAATAGTAAACTCAATCTCTCTGTCAGGTGGTAGACCACGTAACTCATCCGGAAAGACGTCCAGAAACTCACAAACCACTGGAATGTCCTCCACTCCCCAAGAGACCTAGTCAACAAGCACGGCAGTGGCAAGGAAATCCTGACACCCAGAAGCCAACAACCTTTCTGCCCTCAAAGCAGAAAACAAGAAACATGAAGTAAAAGGTACGATACCCTGGACTAGAGACAGCTCCTCCGGGTATCTGAAGGTACACCCTCTTCTTCCTGCAATCAACCATAGCACTGTATTGCTCGAGCCAGTCCATACCCAAAATCACATCAAAGTCCTACAACTACATAGCAAACAACCGGGTTGGCAAACACTGACCCTGCATCTGACTAGTACCTCCTCAACACAGTAAGAGGTAAGAGCAAAGTCTTCTGTCGGTAGCTCTACACAAACTCGCTGGACACTCCATGTCTAGCTTCTCAAGAGAGTCTAGAAACTCCTCAAAAAAAAAGAGTGGGAGGCACCAGAATCAAACAAAACTCTAGCTGCATAACCAAAAATAGTTACAATACCTTCCATAAGCTGAGCTGCCTCTGCCTCTGCTCGGGTCATGTGCATGACACGAGCCCTGATCTTCGGCCTGCCTGAACTCATAGTTTGTTGATGCTGCTACACAGGAATCTGTTGTTGCTGCTACGTACGTAACTGAGGTTGATTCTGCTGTTGCGGGTCTCGAGGTAACATGGGGCAATCCCACGCCATGTGACCCAGCTACTCACACCGATAACACCGGCCAGCAAAAGAATGTTGACTCTGCTGCTGAGGCTGCCAAAAAGGCTGTTGAACACTTTCTACTAAAGGCTGCCTCTGCTCTACCTACCTCCTGTCACGTCGGAACCTCCTCTGGGACCCTGACCTCGACGACGTCCCTGCAGAAGAGGACGTATAGGAGGTCGTGGTCCTCAAAGTCTGCTGAAAGCTACTCTGCTGCTGTCTCTGCTGGGACGAACCCACATGTGCCTAAACAACTCTGGCCTGCCCACGGGTCCGTAAAGTGTCAGCGTCAAGTGCTGCAGCAGTCTGATAGGCTGTGTCAAGGTCAGTGACGCGAGCAACTATCAGTGCCTGTCTGAGCTCTGGCCTCAGTCCCCTTACAAACAGTTGGGTTCTCAGGCTCTCATCTGCCTTAATCTACGGTGCATAACGCCCCAACTCTACAAATCTGGCTCTGTACTGGACCACAGTCATCTCACCCTGAGTCAAATCTAGGAACTGGTACATCCTATCAATCCTGACATATGTGGGACAGAAAGCTCTCTCAAAGGCTGCCATGAACTCTTGCCAAGCAATCTGCCTGAGTGGGCGAGATTGAAAAGTGATATCCCACTTAGAGGTCCACCAGGCCAATGCCTGACTCTGCAACTGATAGCTCGCCAACAAAATCCTCTCATCTGTTGTGCACTCCGTGGAACGGAAAGTCTACTCCATCGCATCCAACCACGACCAGGTTGCATCTGAATCTGGCTGTCTCTCAAACTGCGGAGGCTGAAACTGTAAGAACTTCCTAAACACCCTCCCAGAACCTCCCTGAGGTGCCGGAACGTCACGGTGCTGAGGAACAATCTGTGTCATCCCCTCGAGAAGAGGGGTCTAGTCAAACCCCTGAGCTGCCTGAGGAGGGGGTGGTGGCGGTGGTACAATACCACTGTGTGCGTCCTGCAGTCCAGGTTGCGTCTACTGTGGTGGCGGGGCATCTCGAGCCTTCTGCTGAGGTGCCTGCTCAGCCACCTCCTCAATACGACGTTGCCTCGATGCCATAATGAATCTACACAGGACATGCACACAAATCAATACACAAAATTACTCCAGTTTTGCTTGCTGCTACTGTACTCTTTAGGCTCTGAGTTACCAACATGAACATTTCCTTATATGTCTCGATAGGCCAGGCTTTGATACCAACTATAACAACCCAGGATCTGAATTACCACTTAACCATCGGTAACCCAAACCTGAACCGCCACCCACGGGCCGAAGTCCGGAAGGGTTAAAAGAGAATGTCTGAGGAGAACATATAAGAAAATGTACACTCAATAATAATTTGAACAATCTACTATATATAGATAACAAAATGGTACAACTCAGAGCTGATCCAACAAAAGTAAAGAGTACAGTAAGTACATATACTGAAGTACTAATCATAGCAGCTAAGCAGGTCCAGCACCGGAGTGACCTGGCTCCTCAACACCTGGAGCAGACGACGAACCACCTGAAAGAGAAAGGAGTGAGTCTCAAGAAGAGACCCAGTAGGGACGCTAATTCCCACCAGTAATAGTACTAAAACGTAGTGCGGAAAGTAAAGCTATAGTAAGTAAATACTGTAAGAACACACAAGAAACCGGTGGCGTGACACCCAACTCCTCGCAGGAGTGTGCCAAGAAAAACTGGAACCTCGCAGGCTCAACAGTACAGCAAGCACTACAAGAACACACATACACACACACACAAGGTAGGACCAGCTAGGGCCTATGGCTTGGCGCCTCGACACCATAGAGTCCTCCAACCCTAGCCACGTGTGCACACTTAGACGCTCTCCCTTGCGTCTGGTCCTTGACCGATTTTCCCCTATGTCGGACTCAAACGGTGGAGAAGGGGCCCCATGGAAACTGGCTCATAACCACCACAAGGGGCACACACAGGATGAAGTCGCACTCGACGTCTATGCTCACTGGCAGAATAACTCAACGTCAGTCATTCAGACGGAGCCTTTCTCAACGTCTGGGAAACACAACTCAACCACAAATACAAGCACGGCAAAACTCAGCACAAGCATAGACGGAGACGCTCTCAACGTCTGGCACACCGTTCCAGGAGGTAGACATCGCGTGTCAACACCTCGTACAACGGTAAGGGGCTTAGCCTGCTAGGACCTACTTGTGAGGTTGACGACAACATCGATTGCCGCAAACCCTAGGGTAAACGGCAACACCCTTGCCGTCTACAGAAAGTAGACGGCAACCAGCTTGTCGTTTACCTCTCCTTGACGGCAAGGGATCTTGCCGCCAAGTTCCATCCTGAAGAACTTGATGTCAATCGATGTTGACGTTAAGTTCTTCAGCTTCCAACAGCTGATATGGCCCTAGGTCGTTCCCACGGGAGATCCAACACAAGAAACCACGGTTTGATGATAGGAAACGGTTTCCCTCATCACAAATCACTAGTGTGAAGCCGGGGAAAACAATGATCCAACACTTGGATCGAAGGATTCACCCCAAAACCCGGTATGAAAAAACCCTCCCCAAAAACCTCGATTTCCATGCAATCCACACACAAAAATCACTACATTGCAACAATGGGGAGTCAAGGGGAAGAGTCCCTATCTCTGGACGCTAGAAAAACTCCAAAATAAACCTCAAATCATGCCATTTTTCCCGGAGCTCACCCGCGAGGATGATCCTCCAAACCCCGATTTTCCGCACGATCCGACGCCGCCACGTGCACCACAACCTCCCCACGAGCTCCTGTCGGCCGCCTGAAGAAGTGGGAAGAAGAAGAGAGGTGAAGGTGGTGGGAAGGAGATGGAGAAAAGTGAGGAAGAAGGGCCTCGGGTTGCCCTATAAAAATAGGCCCCGAGCAGGTTGACGTCAACATATGTGCCGTCAAATTGCACCGACATGAACTTGACGTCAACATCGATTGTCGTCAAGTTCAAGTACGGAAGACTATGGAAACTTCAGTTAACGTCAACATCCCTTTACATCAAGACCCAGTAGCGGCAACACCCACTATTGACGTAACACCCTTGACGTCAACAAGCACTGTTCCAGAAGAAGGCCCATTAAGGGTCCAATAAGGCCCATGGCTTACAGTTTCTGCCACCTTATGCAGCTTGTAGCAGGGCACGAGTCAGCTCTTGAATTGTTTGTTGCATGTTGCATAATTGAGCACGCTCAGCAGCCATTGAAATTTTCTAAGTTCCTTCAAAAGAAAATTGGACATTAGGATATTAAAGAGGCACTAGGTTAGTGTGTGTGTGAATATCTTTTAGATCTTAATCATGTTTCTACCCAATCCTCACATAGGTATGATAGCCGACAAGTAGTCAAGGCAGTTCATCCAAGAACATCCTAAACTTAAAATTTCTAAAGCTCTGATACCACAAAAATGTCATGCCCCAACGTGGAATATCGGAACGTGAGGTAGTTAATATAGTGCAAGGATCGAGCGGATAATAGACATCAATCCATTGGACAATTTAGCAATACTGAATCAAATGTATTTTATAAGTCAAACCACTATGTCTATTACATTCACTAATGCAGAGCCATAACTATGGGCCTAGAGAACTTCATCACATTTAAATAAAACAACTAAATATACCAAATTCTAAAATAATACGACGACGTCTAGGTCACTCTTGAACTTGCTCGTCCCCATCCTCATGAGTGTGGTAGTCCTCATTCGACTCACCTAAAACATATTAATAAATAACGCAGAGTGAGCGATAACACTCAGTAGGACTTAAATCTCATGAGTCAAGCTTGCTTTAAATGATTAATGTATTAACGAGCAAAGTAACTAACGATAGAGTGAGTCAAGTAAAGTCGAGAGAGTAATAGCACAAGTATCATGGTTCAAATAACACATGAAACAAGTATAGCACAAAGAACAGGATTACTGTGATGCAGATTGCCAACTCCATTCCAGACTCCAGCTTGGTTCCCAGCTTGTACTACATTTTGTAGGGCCTGTGTAAGTTCTGCCATGGTTTCTTGCATCTCTTGCCACTGATTACGGGCCATTGCAAATGAATGAAGGTTCTGTGAAAACAGCAACCAATCACTATCTTAGTATATGAAGTGCATGATAGGAGTGGGGCATTTTATTTAGCATGTGTTGTGAGCCTATGAATCTAGCTTATCTCTGGCTCTACCCATACTCACTGGGTGACTTACAGGAATCATTCATGACATAAATTGTTTGGGTATGCCCTAAACCTTGGACTTAAAAATCCTTGTTTATTCTTAGGCTCTAATACCACTAAACTGTCACGTCCCAAAACATGATAGTGAGAGAATTATTTAATCGTTGAGACGTGAACAATCGACAAATAAGTCTCTAGAGAGCAATCACATATAACACAACTAATTTGCGCTAATCATAAATCTTAAACTCTTCATTTCATTCTAGTTGAACTACAGGACTAAGACTCATAAAAGGGAAAATTACATACTATCGTCACTCCTACTACATTATTCTAGTACTCTCATACTCAAACATAATATTATCATGCTAAAATAACACGACTTCAATGCAAGGCTTGAGAGCGCTCTTCACTCTTGTTCATCCCCGGTATAGTCTTGGTTCTCTACGTCATCCATTTCCTATTCTCTAAATGTTGGAAAGTAGGTAATGAGCACACACGCCTAGTAATATTTACATCTTCCAACAATGATATAAGTATTTAACATTTTAAAAAGCTAGAAGGTATGAACATGATATGTACTATGCAATTAAAACAACGATAATAACAACGTGAACAGTGTATCATGGAAGATAGTAAGATAAAGAGATGTAATGATCAGTATAGTAAGAAAGTGGTAATCAAGATTTCAGGATAGAGTGAACAATGATCTATCAAGATGGTAATTTCATGAGCAAGAGAAAGATAACATGTAACAAGATTGGCCATTTCACGAGCAAGCAAGTAACAAGCATGTATCTTTCACGAGCAAGATAGTCAATTCACAAGTCATTGACATGCACTAAGGATCTATGCCACCTTGGAATGCATGAACATGTGTATTGTGGTGTATGTATCTAGCATTTACACACAAGTACTCTAGCGCAGATGCAACGCCAGTAATCATTATACCCATGGTTAATAGTATATTCTCGACTCTCTATCAAGGGGGCTAGGTTGGAGCCCTTGGACACTCATCGTGCCGATCCAACATCTCAAGTAATTTAAATGTAGATACCCACAATCAAGTATAGTCGTATTCCTAGAGTTCAATAATATTAAGATAGTTAAGGCAATAGTTCAAGAGTCCAATCTGTGTAGTATAACGATGTGTTTTCAATTTAGTCCAATCACTTATTAGTAACTTGGGCTTATGTTCAATAAAGGTGTACTCTAGAATCAAGATGATAAGAGAAAGATTTTGTGGAGAATGTCAAGAAAAGAGAGATACATACACACTAACTTCTAGGTACTTTAGTGGTACAACCTGCTCGTCGACCATGTGGAAATCCATGGTCAGAGGAGACTTATGGAGGCCTTGTTCAAGGGGTCACTAGTTCGGCAGAAGGAATATCTGACGGAGAGTTCACCACAAGCCAAGAAGGGGCTTTCTAATTGTGCTAGAGTGTATGCACATGCCACAGTGAGAATCACTCGTGCATGTGTGTAAATCCGATTATGGAAAAACTCCATTTATGGAAACTTCATTTATTGAAACTATCACGAGTTCTAAATCAAGAAATAATAATCATGCATGACCAATTTTTAGCAAGTTGACGTGTTAAGTTTAGCACGTTCGATAACAAGGCAAGAAAGGGAATAATCGAAAAGTAGAGAGCATGATCATTAACTTAAGAGCAATAAAAAATTATGTGAATATGTTTTAACTTTTACATGGATTAATAAATGCATGTTTACAGTATATACCACGAACAGGGACAAACCGGGCCAAGAAACGACGAAAATCGACGGAAACTAGGATGTATGCTCATCAGAAGGCAAATGCAGTCCCATCCCTTCCACTTCTACAGTCATAACTACTTATTTATTATGCAAATATAACACATGAATATACTATCTTGAAGTCCTTTGAATAAGGAATCCAATAAGAAAACGGAATCTAAATCCAATGTAAAACAAGAAAAATTCAGGTGATATATGACAAACTATGCAGTCTGCCCACAAAAAAACAAGAACACGACCATCACATGGTCGCGACCTGGTTGAGACCATGAGGTTGTCACCTTCTGGATTTTGATGCGACAATGGTCGCGTCACCTTCTGATAGCGACGTGTCGACCTGACACGACCTTAAGATGACTTTTGGGTTGCGTTTTGAAGTCAAAACCGATTTCAATTCGAACTAGGTTTGACCTACAGAACTTTGAAAAATATAAACTAATGTGTGGTGATCCAAATTAGGTGAGACCACTTCTGTTACTTAGAAGACTTTCTAACCAACCTACAGTAACAAGTAATTAAGAAACAATAGTCGTTTAGTAGGGTAACAAGATGTATTGTGACTCTTTATGTGAATCTAACATAGTACTCATGTATGGGCTAATACTCTCTGTACAGGTGATAAAAATTGGGGAAACTGGTTCCAAATGAAACTAGACTCATATGTGAACAAGTTCTATGTTGAGTGCTCACTCTGGAAATGACTCCACAAAAAGATACATAACTCGTAAGATAGATTAGAGTTTTAAACAAGACAAAACAACGTCCTAACTGTTGAACCACTCTATTACCTTCATATTTGGTGCTAACAAAATTTTGATTAGTTGTTTCATCAAATTTATGATTATTTTAAGGCGCACTAAAATGCTAAATCGATGTTCATTCAATATACATCGATTTCTATTCAAAAGTGCCACATCGATTTCACTAACAACAATTTCATAAGTTACACAATGATTGATCGTGTAACGATTCGTTAAGTGAAACATCGATTTATCGTGCAATGATTTCATAAGTGAGAACAACGATTTTCTCTCATATCGATTGGTTCTCATAACGATTTGCTCGCATAACGATTCATAAGTGAGAACAACGATTTGCTCTCATATCGATTTGGTTCTCATAACGATTCGTTAAGACTAATAACAATTTACTCGCATAACGTTTCATAAGTGAGAACAACGATTTGCTCTCATATCGATTGGTTCTCATAACGATTCGTTAAGGCTCATAACGATTTGCTCGCATAACGATTTCATAAGTGAGAACAACGATTTGCTCTCATATCGATTTAGTTCTCATAACGATTTCATAAGTGGGAACAACGATTTGCTCTCACAATGATTTGGTTCTCACAACGATTCGATAAGTGCCATAACGATTTACTTCTCACATCGAATTGTTAAGATTCATAACGATTTGTTAAGTCTTATAAGTATAACGATTTGATAAGTAACTTAAACATCTATTTGCTCTGAAGTGTTTTTGGCGCTTAAATAAAAGTCAAATATCTTCTGACAAAAAGGCTGCATGCATATCTCAAAGTCGTGTCAGAAAAAGATATGAACTGCTATTATCATGATAGCAAAAACACAGTAGCATGCACTGTTATCTTATAACACTCTTTATGCTAACACTCTCTTCTATGCTTACAGACCTCGAGACCACTAGAGTCTGATTAAGACAAATGAAGAGAAGATCAGAAGAGCTTCAACGGATCTCTTAACGGATCTATTCAAATGCCCTCATATAAAAGATGAAGCAAGGCTGAAGAAATAAAGAGAGAGCTTTCCTGAAAATCTTGAAGGAGTGTACAACCAGTGAGGAACCTCATCGCCACATACACTCCAAGGAAAAGAGAGAAAGAGCCTGAGCCAGAAGAAGTGTTCAAGCATCTAAAGCATTCAAGCCTTCAAGCTTTCTTTCTCTCTTCATTCGCTCTCTGAGCTCATTGTAAATTTGGGGGAGAGTCCTTGACTGTGAGTTAGTTCTTAGTGTCATCTTGTAATAGCTCTCGGTCTGATCTTTTTTTCTAAGAAAGATTTCTGTCCAGCTATAGGACTGTATACAGTGTAGAATCTAGCTAGGGGTTTGTGTCTAGCAGAACCACACTGGGGTTTGTACCAGGAGGTTGGCTTTTTACTTGTAAGAGAAGTGGGCTGCCTTCTTGCCCGGGAAAGAGAAGAAGACCAGCTGGGGTGCGGGGTGTATTGTCCTTGAGTGGGACTGTACCCTGGTTAGTAAAATCCCAAGAGGTTGCTTGGGGACTGGATGTCGGACTTCCATATGGGAAGGCCGAACCAGGATAAATCCCTTGTGTTATTTGTGTGATTGTTTACTTGCTTCCGCATTGCTACTCTTTATCACACTAAACTAACCAAACTTTGAAGTGTTAATTTTATGTGTTTAAGTTTCTATTTCAGAAAAAACCTATTCACCCCCCCCCCCCCCCAGGTTAGCTTGCTGCCATTCCAAAAGGGCCAACAGGTGGTTCAGAGCGGGTCTCTGAACATTCAAAGAAGATCCAACGATCTTAGAGCAAAGATCCATGGTAGCTCAAGGATATGATGAAGGTCAATCAGTCACCAGACCCCATTCTTTGATGGAGAGGACTACCAATACTGAAAAATGAGGATGGAATGCTTCATTCGAGGCACAGATTTTGATCTGTGGCAGGTAATTGAGGTAGGAGATTATGTTATTGTTCCTGCTGAAGGTAATACTACTATTACAACAGCAGATAAAATAAATTATCATTAAATTTCAAAGCTAAGAAACTATTTATGTTGTCTTTATCTAAAAAGGAATTTGTAGAGTTTCTACATGTAAATCTGCAAGAGAAATGTGGGATAAACTGCAGATACTTATGAAGGAACAGATAAAGTGAAACAAACTAGGATAGATATTCTTGTCTCTCAATATGAACAATTTAAAATGCTTCCAACGAAAACATTACTCAGATTGATAATAGATTTTCGAGCATAGTAGTTGGTTTAAGCTCTCTTGGTAAAACTCTTTCTAATGAAGAAAAACCGTTAGGAAGTACTTAGGTCTTTAACTATTTCATGGACACATAAAGTAAATGCTATTGAAGAGGCCATGATTAACAAATTGTCGATTGATAATTTAATAGGTTCTCTCATGGCACATGAAATAAATATGGAGCGATTATCTGAAAGCTCATCTAAGAAGAAATGTACTAATGCTCTTAAAGTGGTAGCTGCTCCTTCCACTTCTTCTTCTAGCTCAAAAATTGCAGGATCTGAAGACAGTGATGTTGATGAAGTACTGTCCAAACTTCAGAAGATTTTAAAGAAGAAGAAAAAGGGTCAAGAAGGATCCAAAGGAAAGAGAAAAAGGAGGAAAGAACCAGTCTGCTATGAATGCAGAAAACCTGGACATCTAAGACCAGACTGTCCAAGACTCAAGAAGACTGGTCAAACCGAAAAGTCCAAGAAGCAGCACAAGAAGTTCAAAAGAAAAGCCATGGCGGCTGCTTGGGAAAATGAAGAGGACACAAGCTCAGACTCATCAAGCTCAAGTTCAGAGAAAGAGCAAGTAAATCTAGCCCTCATGGTAGGACTAGATGAGGTACATTCTGACTCATTTTTTAATTCATGCACAAATTCAGGGTCAGAATCTGAAGACTTGGAAGAAGTCTTTAATAAACTTTATGATAAACACAAGGTTGTTGTAAAAGAATTGAAAAATATCAAGAACAACCTTACTTGTTGGAAAATACTAATTCTGATCTTAAATCAGAAATGGAACAATTGGAAAACAACTAAAAGTCAGTAAAGATAATAATCATCTTTTAAATGAAGATTTGAAAAGTAAGAATAATGAGAAGTTAGAAGAAGAAAAATTAAAAACTCTAACTAAAGAAAATTGTATTAAAAGAATCAGTTAGAAAATTAACTAAAGGGAAAACATCTTTAGCCCTATGCTTAAAAGGATCAAAATCTGGAAATAACAAATAAGGGCTTGGTACATACCTCGGAAAAAGAAAAAACAAGTCATAATACGTGAAAAATATCCATTACCAAAATTGTAAAAGAAACCAAGATGTCTCAGAAAAAGGCCCCTGTAAAGGAAAAGGTTTCCAAAAATTGTGTTCTAAACAGACATTACAAAGATAATAAGAACGACAAAACAATTTATATTCATTGTTGTTCTCATTGCAATAAATTAGGACACACGGTAAACACCTGCACAACAAGGCACCTAGTATGGATCCCAAAAGGATATTCTTATGCATCTAACCATCAAGGACCCAAAAAGATTTGGGTACCTACTTCTGAGTAGTTTATTTTCAGGATAGCCTTAGAGCATCAGGAACAAAGGATGCTCAAGGCACTGATGACTGCCAGCTCTTCATCCAACTCATATATGAAGAGGGAGTAGTCACCTATTTATTTTTAAATTATAATATTACTAACAACTATTTGCAAGTCTCATTCAGGTGGAGTCTCTCACTCAGGGGGAGCACAGACTAAGGGGGAGTTATTCATTAATGTCAATTATTATTGAACCCCTCAATGGTAAGAAATTTTCACAAAGGGGAGAGAATGCATGGTAAGATCCTTCCTTTTTGTATGTTCTATGAATTTTCTGCATTTTCTATGCTTCATATCTTTGTGTCAGAAAATTCACATAAATTTTGTCATCACCAAAAGGGGGAGATTGTTGAACTCTTTATTACCTTCATATTTTGGTACTAACAAAATTTATGATTAGATTATTTCATCAATATTATGATTATTTTAAGGCGCACTAAAATGCTAAATCGATGTTCATTCAATATACATCGATTTTCTATTCAAAAGTGCCACATCGATTTCACTAACAACGATTTCATAAGTTACACAATGATTTGATCGTGTAACGATTCGTTAAGTGAAACATCAATTTTATCGTGCAACGATTACATAAGTGAGACGAACAACGATTGCTCTCTCGGTCTCACAATTCAACGATCGTTAAGGCTCATAACGATTTGCTGCATAACGATTTCATAAGTGAAAACAACAATTTGCTCTCATATCGATTGGTTCTCATAACGATTCGTTAAGGCTCATAACAATTTGCTCGCATAACGATTTCATAAGTGAGAACAACGATTTGCTCCATATCGATTTAGTTCTCATAACGATTCGTTAAGGCTCATAACGATTTGCTCGCATAACGATTTCATAAGTGAGAACAACGATTTGCTCTCATATCGATTTAGTTCTCATAACGATTTCATAAGTGTGAACAACGATTTGCTCTCACAATGATTTGGTTCTCACAACGATTCGATAAGTGCCATAACGATTTACTTCTCACATCGAATTGTTATGATTCATAACGATTTGTTAAGTCTTATAAGTAACGATTTGATAAGTAACTTAAACATCGATTTACTCTGAAGTGTTTTTGGCGCTTAAATAAAAAGTCAAATATCTTCTGACAAAAAGGCTGCATGCATATCTCAAAGTCGTGTCAAAAAAAGATATGAACTGCTATTTTATCATAATAGCAGAAACACAGTAGCATGTATGTTATCTTATAAACACTATTTTATGCTAACACTCTATTCTATGCTTACAGACCTCGAAGACCACCAGAGTCTGATTAAGACAAATGAAGAGAAGATCAGAAGAGCTCCAACAGATTTCTTCAACGGATCTATTCAAAAGCCTCTCATATAAAAGATGAAGCAAGGCTGAAGAAAGAAAGAGAGAGCTTTCCTAAAAATCTTTGAAGGAGTGTACAACCAGTGAGGAACCTCATCGCCACATACACTCAAAGGAAAAGAGAGAAAGAGCCTGAGCCCAAGAGAAGTGTTCAAGCATCTGAAGCATTCAAGCCTTCAAGCTTTCTTTTTCTCTTCATTCTCTCTCTGAGCTCATTGTAAATTTGGGGGAGAGTCCTGACTGTGAGCTAGTTCTAGTGTTCATCTTGTAATAGCTCTCGGTCTGATCTTTCTTTTCTAAGAAAGATTTCTGTCCAGCTGTAGGACTGTATACAGTGTAGAACCTAGCTAGGGGTTTGTGTCTAGCAGAACCGCACTAGGGTTTGTACCAGGAGGTTGGCTTCTTTACCTATAAGAGAAGTGGGCTGCCTTCTTGCCCGGAAAAGAGAAGAAGACCAGTTGGGGTGCTGGGTGTTGTATTGTCCTTGAGGGGGACTGTACCCTTGGTTAGTAAAATCCCAAGAGGTTGCTTGGGGACTGGATGTAGGACTTCCATGTGGGAAGGGCCAAACCAGGATAAATCCCTTGTGTTATTTGTGTGATTGTTTACTTGCTTCCGCACTGCTACTCTTATCACACTAAACTAACCAAACTTTGAAGTGTTAATTTTCTATTTTAAGTTTCTATTTTAGATTTCAGAAAAACCTATTCACCCCCCCCCTCTATGTTAGCTTGCTGCCATTCCAAAAGGGCCAACACTAACATGCAAAATTTAATTCACGAAATCCTCATAATAGAAATTGGGGGAAACAGCAAGAACATGATCTATACACATGTATGCATGCATGAACGAGTTTAATTAGAGTTTGGCATAGAGATAACCTACCTTTGGGTTGAATAAAGATTTGTCCTCCAGAAAACCCTAATTTCAACCCATTGGAGGATATCGCCTAATACTCACAAACTACTGGGTAGAAATTGGGCAAAATAGTGCCATAAGAACTAGACTCGAAGAGATTTTCCACGGGTATATGGCTTGCATGGTTTGGCCGAGGTTTTATTAACCTTTGGTGACGATCTTGAAAGGTCTTGTTTGCAGGTCACAGGTGGAGATGAGCATGAAGTTGCTTCTTGCCCAACCTTCCTCTCGCAATTCCCAACCTCCAGAGAGTCCAAGCATGACCTAGCAACCCTAGGGGTCATCCCATGGAAGAGAGGGGGTTATTTAAAAGGGGATGGGTTTTTAGTTGCCTAATTAGATTAGAAAACCATTAGGCACGAATTTAGATGTATTATTCCTTTAGTTGAGGATGTCTGTCCAAAAATCATGATGGGAGTCATATAGAAACTTACCTTAGGTGGTAACCACGAATTTGGACTTCGTTTGAAGTCCAATAAATATGTATTTGGTAAGAATTTACCCTTTTATGGTCCATTAGTGAGAAATTCTGAATTTCGGGTTATTTTCCTAACCTGAATTTATTCATGGCCAAGAGTCATCGCTTGGCCCAATTTTCTTTATGGATGGTGAAGGAATGATGGTGAGAGTCCATCATAATTTTTATAACATTTTTGGAATTATTTCTATATGTGTGATAATAGGTTTCCGACTTATTTCTTAATTATGAGAATAAGTCGCAACAATTCTTAAACTTGACTCAAACGATTTTTCTTAGCCCAACTTTCTTGGTGGTCATTAGAATATATTATTTGAAGTCCAACTATGATTTTTATTTAATTTTCTGACTCATATAACTACGTGTGATAATGATTTTCTGACTTATTTATGAATTACGATAAGAAGCCGCAAAATACTTTAAACATGGGTAATCTGATTTTTCTTCGCCTGAATCTCTTTATAAGACATTTAGAAATATTATCTAGAGTTGAACTATAATTTTTACGAAATTTTTCATTGTGTTTTCGTGTATATGATAATGGTGCATACGTTATTACTATTTTTAGATTATTAATTATCAATTTTTTAATTTATCTATAATTTTAAATTACAAAAATTTTGGGGTGCTACATTTAGTGTTTGATTAAGTCAAACATGTGTCATTATCCCTAGTTTCTTTATCATTGGTTGTGATATATTAGTTAGTTCATCCTTACAAAATTTTGTCTAATTCTATTTTGATTTTTCACATATGATAAATAGGTTTTCTATTTACCGAGTTCACCATCTCAAGTCGTAGTTTAGGATTTTGCTAACTAAAACATGTTTGTTTGACCCAAATATCTTTGTCAATATCTATCCCATTATTTAGCTTGAAATCCTAAATTTTCATGTGGTTCTGAGTTGGTCTGACACACATGATAACGAGGTTTCCGATATTACCAAGTTTTACCGTCTTAGGTAATGTTTAGGATTTCATCTGCTCAGTCGCTTTCTAATCGGTCCAATCTCTTTACCCCTCATTGTAATTCATTATTTAATCTAAAGTTTCATCTCATTCCATATTGATTTCACACATGATAATAAGATTTTCGTTGTCGGCTCATTTATCTTTAATTAAATACTAAGCCCCTGCTTGATTATTATTTTCTTTAAAAAAAATTGATTTCCTCTTATTTATTCTATTTATTTATGATTTAAAAATTCTGGGTTGTCACTCCCTCCCCCACTTAAAAAGAATTTGGTCCTCTAAATTCACATTCGTTTATGAACTAGGTCTACGGGGAAGTTGTTCTAACGTAATGAACACCTGATCCAATAATTGATTGGTGTAACTTCAGGGTCAAATAAAAGAAGGTTAGAAATATTACCTTCCATCATTATTGATTACTTAACTTCCCTTAAAATAATATAAGAGTTAGAGAGCTATCTTTCTTGAAGTACAGGGGTACGTGCGATGAGCAACCAAGAGGGAAGGGGTGAATTGATTATCACCTAATTTAAAAAACCTTTTAAACAAAATAGATTAAACTCAATTAAGTCAATCCATAAAATGATGTGCACAGCGGAATATGACAATAGAAATTGTGAAACCAACTATCCTAAAGTGTATAGAATGGGGGTAGAAGATATGGATCAAATCATAAGACACGCAAGATTTATAGTGGTTCAGCAAACACACCTCTATGTGCGCTTACGTCCACTACCTCACACCCGTGAGGATTTCCACTACTTGTGTCCAGGTACAAGCATAAACCCCCACACATGGTTGTTTCCCGGGACAACACAAACCCCACCTCATTTCCGGGGACGAGACAACCCAGTATGTATGCACGCACGCAGTACACACCCATAACGTACTCACAACCCAAGCACACACACAGTGATATTCAGGGTTCTAAAAAGAACAAAAGAAAAACGTGAACATGAGGACAACAATCTAAACAAGCACGTATAGAATTTTCCTATCATAGAAGGTCGGCCTTGTGGTCGTCTTTGCCCGATGATGTCTTAGTGTAGAACTGGCCGATGTAGAACGCTTGAGAACGAAGCCTTGCAAGTAGCAGCACCAAGTCCACGCCTTTCTGATGAAGAACACCTTCTTAGAACTTCTGGAAGGTTTTTGGATGATGGAGACTCGTGCTTCAGACTTTTACAGGTTTAGAGCATCTGTAGGCTCTTCCCAGGGCTTCACGATCCTCTCTTGAACTGTAGGGC
>CM024754.1:34715977-34777784 GCA_014218235.1 Colocasia esculenta
TACTGCCTGGGTGATGGTATATCTGGATTTCTATGCCTCTTCTAGAACCCTGTTTTACTTCTCTCTCTACTGGTACATATAATCTACCTCTGAGTCTAACTACACAGTTATCATCATTGTGACACCATCCATTTTGACAATTTTTGCTAAATTCTCATCTGTTCTCTGAGCTTCAATAATCTGCCAATATAAAGATGGCTCTACAGCACTACTGGCTAGTACTGCTCGTCGATGACTGCTTGGAACATACAATGAATTTTCTACTATTTCTTCATACAATTTTCACTCTTTAATCATCATGACTCACATATGCTTTTCTGCTTAATGCATCAGCTACAATATTGGCTTTACCCGGATGGTAAGCCAAACTGAAATCATAATCTTTCAAATATTCTACCCACCTGCGCTGACGAAGATTCAAATCCTTCTGAGAGAACATATATTTCAAACTTTTATGATCTGTAAAATTTCAAATCTCTCACCAAAAGGTAATGCCTCCATATCTTCAAAGCAAAAAACAACTACTGCTAACTCTAGATCATGCGTGGGTAGTTCTCTTCTGCTGGCTTCAACTGCCTAGATGCATAAGCTATAACCTTGCCATGTTGCATTAACATTGCTCCAAGCGTCTTCTAGATGCATCTGTGTACACTACAAAACCTCCACTGCCTACTGGTAATGCCAACACTGGCGTGCTGTAAGCCTTTTCTTCAACTCCATAAACTTTCTGATAATCATTAGACCACACAAATGTACAACTTTCCTGGTCAACTTAGTCATTGGTGCTACAATCTTGGGAAATCCTGTATAAAATGCCTGTAATAACCTGCTAAACCCAAAAAACTCCTGATCTCTGTAATTGTCTTCGACGCTTCCCATTTCATAAATGCTTCAACCTTAGCTGGATCAACTGCAACTCCCTCTACTGAGTAACATGACAAAAACTGAATTTCCTTCAACCAAATTCACAAATTAGTAAACTTAGCATACAACTGATTATCTCGCAGAGTCTACAAAGTAATCCTCAGATGTGCTGCATGCTCTTCCTCTTATGCTGAATATATTAATATATCATCTATGAAACCACAATAAACAGATCCAGATATGATGAAAAATTCTCTTCATTAAATTCAGAATGCTGCTGGTGCATTGGTTAGCCCAAATGGCATAACCACAAGCTCATTGTGCCCATACCTGGTCCTGAATGATGTTTTGTCAATGTCTTCCTCTCTAAACCTTAACTGATGATACCCGGATCTCAAGTCAATCTTAGAAAACACTTTAGCTGATTGAAGCTGATCAAACAAATCATCAATTCTTGGCAGTGGATATTATTCTTTATAGTCACATCATTCAGCTTTCGATAGTCAATACACATCCTGAAACTTCCATCTTTCTTTCTTACAAATAACACACGAGCTCCCTATGGTGAATGACTTGGCCTGATAAAAATTTTTCTAAAATTCCTGTAACTGCTTCTTCAATTCCTTGAGCTCTGTCGGGCCATACTGTACGGTGCCTTAGAAATTGGCATGGATCTGGTACAATTCTACTGTAAAGTCCACCTCCCTGTGTGGAGCTAGACCTGGTAAATCATCTAGAAACACATCTGAAATTCTTGACCACTGGAACTGCTTCTACTGACTTACCAGACTCAACTAAACTCACTGAGGCCAGGTAAGCTACACAACCCGCATTTACAACTTCCTAGCTCTAAGTGCTGAAATTATAAACTTGGAAGTGTAGAACGGCATACCTGAAATTCAAATACTACTCCATTAGGGTGACAAAATCTGACCCTCTCTTCTGCAATCAACCATTGCTCCATAGGCTTCTAGCCAATCCATACCCAAAATAATATCATAATCTCTTAACTGTAAAGCATATAATCTAGCAGGCAACTGATTCCTTGAATCACAATAGGAACCTCATCGATATAGCAAGAAGTGAGCATAAATTCACCTGAAGGAACCTCTACCACTAACTCACACAACTTCTCTTCTAATGGGTGCACTATACTATCCATAAATTCCTCAGAAAATAAAGAATGTGAAGCACCTGGTCAATTAAAACTCTTGCTGAAAATTCATAAATAGGCAATATACCTTCTATCATATTAGAAGCCTCTGCCTAGGCCCAGGTGATAGCCATAACCCGGCCTCTACCTCGGTGGTGTGGTGGTGCTACTCTACCTTGTGCTACTGGCGGCTGCTGGGGCTACTGTTGTTGCTGCTGCTACTACTGCTGCAGTCCTTTCCATACCCATATTCTCTTGGATAGGGACAATTACGGATCAAATGTCCTGGCTGATCACAATTGTAGCACCTATAGCCCGGTGGAATTATTGGCTGCCTTGCTGTACTCTGTTGCAATTCTTCCACCTCTGGCCTGTAGCCTCGCCCCTACTGGAACATCTACTGACGACCTCCTCCTCCTCGTCCTCTGAATATCTTTTTCAATTTTGAACCCACACTTGCTAAAACCTGAAGAAGATGGCCCAGCGGTGCTTTCCTTTACTGACCCCGAAGACTGCTGCGGTAGCGAAAACTACCTAAGCCTGTTTCCCATGAATGACTAGTCCAAACAAACCTCTCTAGAATAGCTGCTCTCTGTGCCACCTCCTCTACAGTCTTGCACGTAGTGGTATCACAGCATTCTGCAACTCTATCCTTAATCCACGAATGAAATATTCAACCATCATTGTTATTTGTTACAACATACGGTGCATACCTACTAAGCGCCATAAATCTCATATGATACTCTAGAACAAAGAATTTCCTTGCTGCAGAGTCTGGAATTGCTCTCTTTTAGCTTGCTGAACCTATACTGGGAAAAATGTGTCATTGAACACCTCTAGGAATTCCGGCCATGTCATAATATCTTCTGATTGCCTGCAAAAGTAGTTGGCATCTTCAATCTCCACCATTCTTGCGCAAAACCCCACAACTGGTAAGTAGCCAGAACCACTCTGTCCACTAGTGGACACCTTATAATCATAAAAACTCTCTCTATTTCATGAATCCAGTGCTCAGCTGTGTGGATTAGGTCCCCCTATATAAGTAGGTGGCTGCAATCTCAGAAATCTCTCAATCTGCATAGTTGGTTCTTCCTTTGCCCTCACTGGTGGTGTGGTGTACAGGTACCATAAGAAGTACCTCCACTCTAGGTGGTGGTGGGGGTGGTACAACTGGTACCGGTCCTACCTCCTCAACAACTGAAGGCCCTGCTACTGCTGGCTACGCTGGACCTGCTGGTCCAACCTTGTTCTTATCTGAGTTATACTTCCCATAGTGCCAACTCAAGGATGAGTGGTTTCCTCCGGATCAACTTCCCCACCTCCCCAGTCTCTCCTTTCAGCCATTTCAAATTCTTGCACAAACAACATTCCAACCACATACATACCAACTAATCAATACAAAAACCAGGGTCAACTACCAGCAGTGGACTAATGTAGAAATGACTATGTAATCTCCCAGTTCCTTTATGTTTACACAGACCTTGCTCTGATACCAACTGTGACGGACCACGTCGTTCAAACCTGTTAACCTAATAACGAGCTTGACCCGACTCTGCCTCCTGTGAACAAGCGAAGCCTCACACGGATATCACCACACCATATCCGTGAAACACAAAAGAACACACTGATATATAATATAGATCCAACATCCCACACATAACTACAATGGATTTACATAGCCAAATTTCAACAAAAGTCAAACTCAAGTACACAGGCCTAAGGCATACCCCTAGGCACAACAGAAAAGTAAATTACACTGCTGGAGGCGTGAACCCAACACCGCTACGATGCGGCTCCAGATAGAAGACACGCGTGAAACCTCCTGCTCTCCCTCACCTGAAAGCAATAAGGGGTGAGCCTCATGAGTCACTATCTCAGTAGGGAAACTCCCCCAAAAACCGAGCAAACCAAACTCACAAGTAACAAAAGTAGGAAGCTATGCTAACAATTTATAGAACTAAATAGTAGGTTAATAAAGCTGTAAACTCTACTTAGCACATGCTATCAACAAAAATGCTTTAATAAATAAACAGTAAACCACAACCAGGTGTATGTGCTAAAGTAGAAAAACGCCAGACTCGAGCCACGTAGACTGGTTCGCGACAACAGCAACTGACCTGGACAAACCACACAGGACTATCTCTCAGTCTCATAGCCAAGGACGAAAGGTCCAGCTACCGCTCCACACAACATAACCAAAAAACTGTGGAGACAAACACACCCACAACTGCAGCTCACACGGCTATAGCTCCATGCCTGACACCTTTAGGGTCTCTGGCCCGAGCACCCTAAAGTGAGGCACTGGAAACAAGGACTAGCTGGGGACCAGTACTCTACCGTGTCCGTCCCCAAACCAAGAGCGCACTACAAGCGACTAAGTACACTCACAACACACAAGCCGTTGTCCCACTGTCGTCTTTCCCTCAGCGGACCTACTACTCAAACTATGGAGTGAGGGTGTCCAGTAAGACGACATAGACCCTAGCGGTACACAAGTATCGGACAAGCCCCAAAACACTCACGTGCCTGGCTCACACAGAACCTGAGGCTTCCCAACTGAAGAAGAGATAACCATGGTAGCAGAGACTACTTGCCACGCACACAAAACACGTGCCCACCGCACAAACCACGTGAAACACGCTAACCACGTGAACAACACGCTCGCGAGTGCTACAGGTGCCAATGCACCGCTTACCTTAACCACACACAACATCTTTCGATAATCCGATACCCATACTTTCATGCACAATCACAAAGCCCTCGGAACTGCTAACGCGACGGGGGCTACTGTCGCCTTCTGAACGCGACACCCCGATAGGTCCGTTCAGAAAAGAACGCGACGGGCCGGCGTGTCGCGTTTCAGAATGCAATAGGAAGGTCGTCACTTCATAGACAAAAACCCAATCCAGGTCCCATCTCCGGATCACCCATGCAACCATGTAAAACCATGTAAAACACTATTTTCATGCTCTAATCAGTGTCTTAGCAATGGTTAACCATGTCGAGGTTCTCTCTCTAGGTTTCTAGAGAGATACGCTCTGGGTATTTGTTGGGGTTCTCTGGCCGTCCTCGCCGTCTGCCGCCGGCCCTGGGGGCTGGCGGGGACGTTGGGGTTCCTGCATGGCTCTTCGCAGAGTAGGGTCGTCTGGTGTAGCTGACGAAGCAGTTCAATACTGGGGAGGAAATATTATGCACAAATTATTTCAGCTTCCAAGCCGCCGCCAGTCATCAACATTGGGGTTAAAACCTCCTCCTTTTACAGACTCGAGCGAACCAGTGGTTTTCTTTACTCCTGAAGAAGTTGGTAAGTCCCTCCAAATGTTCAAACTAGCTTGATAGTAAGGTGTGCTTATGGCCGATGTTCGATCCCGGAGTTCAAATCATGCCTTTCTCAGAGGCTCATGCTTAAGGGTGATTTCATTGTTAGCATCCTTAACCACTGTCACCTGTTGCTGCATTTTGACACCGAGGAGGAATACCTGAAGGCTATTATGAGAAGAAAATCTATACATTAAAGTCTTATATAGATTCTTTAAATGGGATCCCCAGTTTGATTTTAATGCTGATCCTACTGTCATACCTATATGGATTGGTTTTCCTATGCTCCCTATCAATTATTATATGATGATTTCCTGAAACCATAGCTGGTAATCTAGGACATGTCCTCCAGATCTATGAGCCTACTATGGCGTTTACGCAAACTAATGAAGCTTTGTCTGTGTGGAGTTGGACATGTTAAACTCGGCCGAAAAGGATTTGGATTGGATGCGGCACTGATGGGTTTTGGCCAGAAGATCAACAATTACATAGTTCTGGTGGTTTGCTCCTTTTGTCATAAATTAGGTCATGTTGCTTCAGACTGTCTTAGGAAAATCAGACAATCAAAAACGCAAGTGGGATCTCAAAGGCGACTGATATGCAGGAGGTGCAGAAGGATGGTAACATAGCTGTGAAGAAACTTGGCGCCAGAAGGTGCCCTAGGAAGTTCCTGCTACGTGTCTTCCGGGAATCATTTCTCGTACTGAAGGAGCCTCATAATGATATCGAGGATCAGTTTCTGCAAGGACACTAAGGAGCAAGAGTCTGGACATGTCGTTCTAAAGGTAACTGCTATGGAGCCGCAACCTAAGGAAGTTATGTTGCATGGTTTGCATGGGGCCTCTAACATGCATAGAGTTCAGCTCCATGAGCCAGGATGGCAACGCAGGTATGGGAGACGATGTGCGGTGGTCGATCGGTCTTCTTGACAATGGCGCTGAGGAGCTGAGGGAGCTGAGAGAGAATCCTCAAAAAAATCTGCCAGCAACTTTCCTAAACCCTCGGAGGATGCTTAGAAAGGGTTTCTATCCTTGCTGCAAATGAAAATATCTTCATGCCCACCCCTGCTCCTCTGGAAGATTTGAAAATCCATAAAAAGCAGGGGCCAGAACGAGAACTCAGGCTAAGGCTGATGGTGGCTCGCTGGATATTCCTTCTCATGAATAGATCCATTCTATACTGGAACATTAGAGGGCATTTCTAATTTTGCCTCTAGGCGGGCTCTTTGTAGGACTGTTAGGAAGTATGGTATGATTTAGTGGCTATCGCTGAGCCTATGGTCCCTTTTGGCAGGCTTCTATGCTGTGCAAGTATATCAATATGCAGGAATATGTTGGTAATGGGGGGTGACGATTCCAAAATCTGGGTTTTCTGGCGTAACATGTCCATACACATTATAAACTGCTCTGATCGGAAAATCAATTGCAAGTGTTGAAGGATGACTATGTTTATTGTTAGGCACAATGGTGGTTGCTAGTTGTGATGTTAGTAGCAGACGACTCCTCTTTGATGAAATCATCCAAATCTATGATTCTGTTGATGTTGCGTGGATGGTTGGGGGTGACTTAACTGTATCACCCAGCTTCTGAGAAGATGGGGGGACGTGTGTGGTAACATGTAGGCTATGGTGGATTTTAACTCATTATTGATGCTTCTTCTCTCTCAGATGCCAGGTACATGGGCTCCCATTTTACTTGGACTAATAATAGAATGGGGCAGGTATCTATTAAGGCGCGTCTGGATCGTTTTCTGATTAACAGCAGCTTTGAGGATAAGTTTTTGGTGTTCTGTATTAGGCATCTCCACAGAGATCCATCAGACCATGCTCCTTTACTGGCCTCTTTGAAAAGGTGATCCAGTCCCCGGCAGATTCACTTTTCAAGCGATGTGGACCTCCATCCTTCCTTCCAGGACACTGTCAAATGACGGAACATGGAGGTGATTGACACCCTAATCCTTTACTATTCTTTTCCTTAAGCTGAAGTCGGTTATTAAGAGGCGTTGAGGATTGGAACAAGAGTGTGTTGGCGATGTTGAAGGAAATCTGCTTCGTCAGGAGGAAGATGTTAGAGTTAAGTAAGATAATTTCGATACTAAACCTACTCTGGGTAATAGAAGGTGCTCTGGGGAGGCGACTGCTAGCCTTCGAAGGGCAATTCACTGCAGGGAGGTTCTAGGCTCAAAAGGCTTGTATGGACTGGCTGGAAAAGAATAGAAATACCGCATTTTTACATGTTGTTGTTCAAGGAATAGAAGACGCAATAAAATCCAGCATCTGTAAATTTATGGTGTTTGGACAGAGGACCAGAAGATAATGCGTGTTGAGGCGGCTAAGTTTTTTGAGTCTCTTTTGCAATCTACTGCTCATACGGTTGATGAATCCCTCCTTCAGGTAATCCCATCCCTTATTCGGAAGATCAAAATTCCTCACTTTGTGCTTCCCCTACTACGGAGGAAATCAAGAGTGCGGTCTGGAGTTTGAGCGGGAACAGCTCCCCAGGGCCGGATGGTTTCACTAGTATCTTCTTTACTTCTTATGGGACATAGTCCATCATGATGTTACAGCTGATATGAATGGTTTTTCCAGGGCCACTCTTTTCCTAGAGGAGTTACTTCCACGATGATTGCTCTTGTTCTGAAGAAATCTCATCCAGCTACCTTTAATGACTTGTGTCTGTTAGTCTTTGCAATTTTTGTTATAAAATTGGTTTCCAGAATTTTATGTGACAGGTTGGTTGATATCCTACCTGGCATTATTTTGGAGGAGGAACAAGGCGACTTGTGAAAGGTAGATTCATCATGGATAATGTGTCTATATCCAGACAAACTTGTTCAGGATATTGGTCGGAAGGTCAGAGGGGTAATGCTATTTTCAAGCTGGACATTAGGAAAGCCTATAATAGTGTTGAATGGGATTCTTATTTGCTATTCTTAAGAGTTTGGATTTCCTCAAGGTTTGTCTCATATTGGCATGATGTTGTCTAACTACTGGTTCTCAGTCTTGGTTAATGGCTATTCCGCTGGTTTTTTTAAATCCTCAAGAGGTCTTTGTCAAGGTGATCCTATTGCTCCTACTCTGTTTATTATCATGGAAGAAGCACTGAGTAGAGGCCTGAAGCACATGGTTTCTGCTGGCACCCTTATTCCATACGCTGGCCCCAGAGGGTGCCCGGCCCCCTCCCACCTCCTCTATGTAGATGACACGCTTATATTTACGAATGGTAGCATTCAAAATGTTAAGCGCCTTGTGCAATTTCTGGACATGTACACTCAGTCCTCTAGCCAAACTATCAACTTAGCAAGAGTTCTTTTATGATGTCTAGGAAAGCTCCTTTGTTATCCATCCAAAGAATTAAGGAGGCTACTGGTTATATGAGGCGGATGGTCCTTTGGTTTATTTGGGGGTTCCTCTGAGATCTGGTCGAGTTTTGGCCGTTGATTATAAGAGTCTCATTGATAAATTTAATGCCAGACTGGGAGTTGGAAGTCCAAGTTGATCTCTCAAGCTGGCAGGGTTACCTTGATTAACTCAGTCCTATTTCTATCTCGGTTTATCTGTTGCTTCTTCCTTTATTCCGAAATCAGTTATATCTGACATTGAGAGGTCTAAAGCTGCTTTTTTTGGAATGGGTCGAATGGTTCTCCTCGTCGGCATTGGTTGCATGGCACATTATTCAACATCTAAACAAGGAAGGAGGTCTGGGAGTCCAGAATATGCAGCATGTCCAAATGTCTATGGCAGTTAAACAACTATGGAATATTCGTCATGGTAGCTCCCTATGGTCTACGTATGCAAGGAAGCGCTTTCATTCTAGCAACTTTGATCGGATCCCTAGGATGCCAAGCGTGTCTGCATGGCAACTAATACTATTATCCAAAAGAAAACGAGATGGATTCATGGCAAGGGCGACAGGATTGATATCTTGAAGGATATTGGTGGGGCGACTAACCCATTTCTGACATGCTGCAAGGCTCCTTTGAAGGTGAGGGCATCTCTTTGCAGGAGGTTTTTTGTGATGGTTCCCATCCTATGAGGGCGGTGTTACTAGTGCAAATTTTCAAGGTTTGCATCTGACTATGAGGAGGACAAATGTGTTGGGCTGCTTACTCCTAGTGGAATTTTTCCACAAATCGCTTATAATCTGGTCAGAGATACTGGGGTTCGTCGTCCTGCAATTATGAAGATTTGGCAGCACTCTTTTCATCCTAGAGCTTGATGTTCTGTTGGAAAAATTCTGAATAGAGCGGTTTCCAGTTGATAGTAGAATTCATGGGACTGTGGTATTCTCTGGTTTCTTGTTGCCATTGCTGTGCATTCCTCAAGTCGAGGATCTTAATCACGTTTTCATTACTAGTAACGCTGCTGTGAAGCTTTGGGACTAGTTCTTCCTCTTCTCAGTAATAAAGTCAACCTCATACGCACATCACTGCCAGGGTCTGGGGTGTTATCCTTCATGCTAATATTCGCTCTCCTGTCGGTTTCATATCCCTTTACGGCTGATGCTTATGTTATGGGATCTCTGGAAGGGCATATGTGCAGCGAGATATGATGCCAAGAGAAGCGCGGGTAGAAGATATCATTAGAAACATTATGATTAACATCATCCTTTGCTATCACAAAAACCTCCTTCAAAATGCACCTACGCCGGCAGACATGTAGATTCCTCAACATTAGGCTTTGCCCCTCAAGTTATACTAAGCATCTGAAGTTTATTCACTGGATTCCTCTTATCCAGAATTTCTATCTCAATGTGGATGGGGTGTCTAAGGGTAATCTGGGATATTGTGGTAGAGGTGGCTGCATTAGGGATAGACATGGGGCAGTTCTGGTTGCTTTTGTCATTATCATGGAGAAGGTAACAGTCTGATAGCTGAAAACCGTGCCCTTTGTGATGGCCTTCGTCTGGCGGCATCACTAGGAATTTGCCTTTCTGCTATATATTCAGATTCCTTAGCCCTTGTTATTCCATGAAGCAGCAAGCGTGTACATCTGGCAAACATATAGATGGTGGGTGTTGTAGGGACATGCTTTATGAACCACTCCTGGCTGATTTCGCATGTCTTTCGAGAGGACAAATCAGGTGGCTGACCAACTCACCAATCATGATACTAATTCCAAGCAGAATGATTTCTTTGGGGCTGTAGCACCCGGAAATTTTAGCTATATAAAAAAAAATGAATAAAGGAAATATATAATTTTTCCATAAGATCAAAGAATTAAAACATACGTATCAATATCGTATGTGTCAAAACACATCGGAAAATCGATTAACCAAGTGAACATCACATGGTGACCAATTATCCAGATTAGGAAACAAGTCGGAAAAATTGTAAACGGAAATACGACGCAACCAAAAATTTAATAAAAGTGTTGGAAAAGACTTCCAACATTATATTTTCATGACCCGATCTATCGTAATTGGGCCAATGGACACGATATGACCCAAAAATAAAAGGAAGCTAGAAAGGCAGGGAAATTCGTAACTCTAATAGGGGAAATTAGAAAGGGGAATTTGAGTTGAATTGGGATGCAATCATACATGCTTGGCAGCCCAAATTCGTGCCTATCTATGGTGGAAGGTTTCCTAAACAATACTACCTTTTGGAGGAAGGAGTCCCAAATTTTGGAAAACAGGGAACTGAATTCGCAGCCCTTTCCTAATATCATTAGGACTCTTAACTACAACCTAAATCTATAAGAACTCGTCCTCAAACTCTTGGGGAAGGTTTAACAATGAATTAAGGTCGTTGGAGGCAGGCTAGAACTCTGAGGGCAGAAGAAAGGCTGGGAACCTAGATCTTCATCCCTGCATCCTCTGCTACGTCCAGAATATCAACTGGACTTAGATCTTCGAAAGGTAGGTGTTTCGGGCCAAGATTAAAGAAAAACCAACACCATCATGTAGTTCTTTGAGTCTAGGTTCATTTGCAATTGTTTGATTGGTTTTCATGAGTATACATGTGTATTGGTGATTTCCCGAAGTCTCGCACAGTTTAGTTAGGGCTTTTCCGTTCGTCTTATTTTGCATGTGATTTGAGACGAATTGACTAAACTTTCTTCATGAAAGTTTTTCTACTTGAAGAACGATCTTCTATGTGGACGTTTGTCCAAAAGTCCTTGTTAGAGAGTTAGGAGCATGATAGAGAGTCTTGCCTAACACTGTGATTTTGGGCTACTTTTGACTTTTTGTTCTCGTATGTTATTGGGATTAGAGACCGAATTAGATCAAACTCAACATCAAAGTTCTTCTACTAGTTGTTATCTTCATCTTTATGTTGAACGTTTTGTCCAAATGTCATTCGTTAGAGAGTTATAAGAGGTTGGAAGTGGATCACTGCACTGCAGTCCTGTGTTTTTTTGTCTGGGGGGCCACTGTGTCGACCTGGCTGAAACCCGTGTCGACCTGACCTGAGCCCGTGTCGACCTACCTGAACTCAGGTCGACCTGCTGTCCAAAACAGCCCAGAATGTGTTCTGGGAAGCCCTCTAGTGTCGACACAACCCATAGTGGTCGACACACTCCCCAGTTTGACCCAGAAAGTTTGGGAAGCTGATCTAGTGTCGACACCACTGTGCTAGTGTCGACACACTGTCCCACATTGACCAGAGGGTTTCTGGAAGCTGTCTTAGCGTCGACACTACTGATCCTGTGTCGACTACTTGACCACGTTTTTTATTATTTTTGCAAAATATTGCATGTCTTGGGTCAAATCATTACAAGATTGTCTAGTTAATGGCTTAAAAGTGTTTACCCATTAAAAAATCCTTAATTACATGAATATTATTCTAATTGCTTTTCTTAATGACATGATCATACATAAAACTTGTGATTTACTCTTGTTACCATTCTAGCTTGCTTAACGGAAAATTTTATCTTAAAATCTTGTAAACCCATATGTAGTTAAATGCATTGTTCATTGATGCCATCACGTTAAGTGTTTTTCCGAGAGTTTGAGACCGACGGATTGTGAATTGACACACGTACATTACTCCACACTTTACATCAAGGGGCGTGCATTCTTTTCCTTCTTGTTCTAGTGAGCATGATTTACACTCTAGACTAAAACCATTATGTAAAGATTGAACTAAATTATGAATTGTACCATTCTACTGCCAAAATTATCTCTTGACTATTGTTCTCATGGAATCATGTTCAATCTAATTATTTGTTCTTCTGATCATCATCGTGAAAACATGACATTACACTTGCTACATTTTGAAACTCTCATTGGCCATTATTATGACTGTGGGTATCTACATTTAAAATTTTACATGAGATGGCTGACAGGGCACGGCGTGTGTCCAAGGGCTCCAGTCTAGCCCCAATGACGGAGAGTCATAAATATACTGTTAACCATGGGGTATAATGATTACTGGCGTTGCATCTGCGCTGGGAGTACTTTTGCTTGTTGAATGTTAGATACATAACCACATACACGTGCCTAGTGTACATTCTTGAGGATCTTCTTGGTGTACATTGGTGCCAACGTGCTGATTAGTGTTACTTGATCGTGCTTGTGAAATCTTGCTTGTTTGCTTGCGTGATTGGCCATTCTGCATTTATTGCAACTATATGATATCTTCTTCTTGAAAACTATTGACATCAAGTGAAATCTGCGTGCTTGTGCAAAGTGAGCTATGTAGTTCTTTCTTGTATTCTTCTTCAAATCTTATTCTATCTTGTTCACTCTATCTAGCTTGATTCGTGCATCATGTTTTAAATCTGTTATTCGCACATGCATATCATGACATTCCTCATGCTTACTAGTTCTAAATGTTAATCACTTATATCATTGCCCGCACATTGAGATATAAATCTACTGGGCTAGTTTGCTCATCCCCTACCTTTTTCCCAATCTAGGTGACTATGAAGTTCAAGAGGAAGAGCAAGTCGATGATGGGAATGCATCCGAGTGATGAGCGTCCCAATTATGAGTCTAGTTATCGTAGTTTATTTGAGAGTTAGAACATGTAGTAGGAAGTGAGGGGTGAATGTACTTTCCTTTTATTTGAGTCTCTGTCTTGTACTAGTTTCTAATTTTATAAGTTGAGTTGAAGTTAAAAATGCAGTTTTATTGAGTTCAACATTTGGGCCTATTATTATGTTGTGTTGATACAATTTAGTGCGTGCTAGCTAGAGGCTTATTGTGCCGACTGTCCACGTCTCGTGATATCGACTCGAATTCTTCGAAATAATTATCCGCTGCGTAATTCTCGGGACATGACAGGGGCGCTCACAGTCTTCCTTCATTGTGTAAGGGGCCGGTTGTTCTGGACAGATGGTCTGTTTAATGTAAGACTGATTTGACGGGGGTATGCCCTTAGCAATTGTATTTCTTTCCTTCATTATATTATATAATTTTGGCCCAAGTTTTCTTACTGGTGGAGCGGGAACATTCTCCCCTTCTGGGGGAGGGTGCACTCTCCTAGCTTAGGCCTGAGGACCATCTTTTATTAAAAAAAAAAAAATTCAACGTCCTAGCATGCTATATCATTATAAAGCAAATAATAAGCTATTCATGCTTCACATGCAATTTGCAACGTAAAACAGGGCGGAATCCCCAAACCTTCGTGAAGAACGCAAAGAATGATAACCACCCATGTAACACCCCAGAATTTTTATTTATTAAAAAACATGTGTAATAAGTATTAGACTTAAGCAATAGTCATAAATTGAAAAAAAAATATTTGTGTATAATCAGTGGTAACAACGTTACCCGAGTGACGTACATTGAAGTGCGCGCTCCCACAGGGCGACACTGGAAAATGACAACGAAATGAAATTCAAAAGCACCATAATTTCCATAAAAATGTGGAGAAGTCAGAAATGCAATTATCTAAATTTTTTGACGTATGGATTTCAAGGTACAGTCGACGCGACTATTTTCGGGTGATTTTTAACCTACTGTAAAATAAAATCTAAAAATAAATAAAAATCATCACAATTAGTAAAACCATTCTATTAGCCTATGGTTAAAATTTGTGACAGAGGACACCATTTGGATGGTTTTGCATAGTGATCATTGGACCAGCTGAATTATGGAATATTTACGGTAAGACATTTTTGGGAATTTCCTGGTGGGATACGTGGAAGGCCCTTAAGGAGCCACCACACTTAGGAATGGCTATGATTGTTACTATGTGCATGTAGCCATGGTAACTTTGCATGGCTACGTGTTAAACTTAGGGTAAAAGAACTCTTACCATGCCACGTTAGCCACCAACGTGTTGGTGTGCATGGAGATCTCTGAAGCTATAATATACCTCAACAACCATCGTAGTTAACTTTCTCACCTGTTCTTCCTATACACCATAGCTCTTGCATCCATTCTCTTGCAATTGGCGTTAGAGTTGCTTTATTGGAGTGTTGTTATGCAACCTGCGTGAATAGTTTGCAGTTGAGCTGATGTTGTGCATTGTCACAACTTGTTTACCAAGGGTTGCATCTCTCATTGCATTTGTAGTCCATTGTGCAAGCTTTTATTTTGGTTCTTCCTATTTCCGTGGAGCTTCACACCAGGAGAAACTTATTATCTTCAGAAAGGTAGGATTCAATTCCTAAATCTCTGACTTTCCACCTTTGGTTCCCATGTTTGAAATGAATCTATATTGGGTCTGTTACTCTGTAAATTCTGAGAATGTGTTCATGATAGAACTACATTCTCCATCATGTTTTAGTTAGTTTTAATCCATGAAGAGTTCATAGATTGTTCATTCCTTCCTTCACTTGATTCAAAAATCTGAAGTTTTATCAATTTCTTGTGTAATGTAGACAGAACCATGATGGTTCTTCCTTGTTGTGAAATTGGTTTATTGAAAGGTCATGGAGGTCTTCAGTCTATGAACTTGACAAGTGTTTAGTGAAAAAGAGAAGAGAGTTTAAGAGAAAAACTTTCCAATACATTTACCTTGAACTCTTCTTTCAGTTTGTCTTGTTGAAAGATCAACTATGTGAACCATAGTCCATGTTTTATCGTTCCTTTTTTTTGTCATGATAATTGCAGAATTGAGGCTTAGACTATATTTGGATTAAGTCTTAATTATGTTAGGTATGATAGAGGGGTTTGTTAGTATCATTTGTAGTTGAATTAGAACCATTTCTGAAAGTTTGAGCAAGATCTGTCGACAGACGAACACCTGGCTGTCGACAGGAACTCATAGCCAGAGGCCTGAAATCCTTTACCTGTAGGATCTGTCGACAGATCCATTGCTAGCTGTCGACAAATCCCACAGACCTGAACTCCTGATGTCTGGAAAGCCAGATCCGTCGACAGCTTCCTTGTGCCTGTCGACAGATGACAACAATACATGTTTTTAGCCTTTGTTTTACTCCATTTCTTGATACAAATCCTACCCAATTGTACCAACTAATAGTCCACCTAAATCTTATGGTTTTTAGTACCTAAAGACCTACCAAACCCAGTCATGTACCCTTCTTTGTACCATGAATTATTTCTCCGAAGTTCCGAACAACTTTGACCTCGAAGGGCTACCAATCTCTGAAATCAGTAAGAAAACATAGTTCCTTCACTCTTATGTGTAAACTTTGAATGAACCCTTGTGGTTTTACCTACTAAACTCAGTCATGAACCTTTCATTCCATCATGAGTAATTTCTTCAAAGTTCCGTTCGTAAATTCTGAAACTAGTGAAGGAACAGAGTTCCTTAATTCTTGTGTGTGATTCATGAGTGAATCCTTGTACACCTTGATTCATTACAAGGATAAGTGTATGATGATGACACTTTGAGAGTCTTGGGACTCATTCGAGAAAAATGCCTGGCAAATAAGGGTTGGTTCAGTCCTGGGGAGAGCATTTGAATTCGTCAGTGGCCGCGCGGGGGCGATAAGGACGTCGTGGATGTGGCATGCATCAATTCGTGCTTGATTGGTCATCATGACATGCTTGTGTGTGATATTGTATCTGATTTGGAATCCAATATCATCCTGAGTTATTGATTCTATTTCCAACATTGTGCTTGTTCAACACATGTTATCGAATGATCTTGTGTTTTCATTATTGGAACACACTATGTTAGTGATCTTTACTCATTCTACCTTGGATATATTTATGTCTAATCCTTTTAGAAAAGTTGAATCCTACTGGGCTAGTTAGCTCATTCAATTCAATATTTCAGGTGAACAAGATGGTGGTACTGCTTAAGGGGGATTTGAGTGCTGAGAGGACCACCCTATATCCAGAAGTGCTGTGCTGCTATCTGTTGTTTTCTTTGTAGTTAGGAGTGAGAATGTAATAAGGCTACAATTACTTTTGTTTGATCCTCATTCAGACTAAAATGAGGAGTATCATGTAATATTTCCGCAAACTTAGTTGGTATGAACAAACCGTGTGTTACTCGTCGTGCATAAAATCTGTCATATTCAGTAAATGTAGTTTTGCTAGAACGTGACAGATTAAATTGGTATCAGAGCATTAGTACGATAAACCTAGGGATAACCAGTGAGTTGGGGTAGAAACATGGGATTTTAGCATGATTTTTTCTAATCATGTGAATGCTTAACCTGTTAATTATTTCAGAATGGACACGAGTGCTCACACAAAGGTTGGTAGCAGCCATGGAAATGTTACGTCAGGACCTAGAACTATATGCTCAAGCACAGAGAGAAACCCACATACAGATCAAAGAGGAAGTATTAAATCTGACGGCAGGCGCTTTCTTGGCGGGAAATCCACATGTTTCATTGGATATTATGAACCAGATCATGAATGATCTGAATGGTCTGAAGCTGGGGCAAGAAATGCTATTCCATCAGATCGAGGGGTATTGAGAGGAGATGACCAATGCCGCGAGGGAGCTGTATTATGGAGCGGCAGAAGAACAGCAACCACCGCCCGCAGAACCGGTATAGATTTGACCAAAAATTAGAAATTGTGGATAGACAACTCACTTTTTTTGTAAACCTCTCCTTTTGTGTAAATGTTAGTTATATGTATGAAACTTCCATGTGTATGGGAAGTGAGAGGCTAGTGAAGTATGTTTTGTAATGTCGAAAGTTGGAAGAAGGAGATTGTAGTGATATAGTTTGTGAATCATAATGACATGCTATGATGTACCTAGTTGACTAATGAATGAAATGAAGTGTTATGCAATTTGAAATGCGTATATGTGATGAATGCAAGTTGGGTGAATGTGAAAATTAATGTATGTTCTATTGGATGTTTCAGATTATTATTTAATCTTGTCATGGACGGAGGTGACACTAACTGGAGGAAAATGGAAAATTCAATGCATGACTTGACTCGTGTAATGAGGACGGTAGCGAAGAGTAATAGCCATAATGGAACAAGCTTATTCAGGGATTTCCGAAGTTTAGATCCTCCGAGATTTTCATGGAGTACCGACCCGGATGAAGCCGAGAATTGGCTAAAGGACATAGAAAGGATATTTGGAGTAATCAAGTGCACTGAAGAAGAAAAGATTCGATTAGTGACTTTTCAGTTGGAACGAGATGCTAGAGCATGGTGGGACACCGTGACATCTACATTGGAAGATCCAAGTCAAATGAGTTGGGATGAGTTTGTAGAATTGTTTAATGATCAATATTTTTCTGAAGTTGTCCAGGAAAAGAAAGCCACTGAATTTTCTAATCTGAAACAATTAGGATGACCGTATCTGAATATGAGGCTCAGTTTGCTCGATTGCCTAAGTATGCTCCACATCTCATAGCCACAGAAAAGTTAAAGGCCAAGAGGTTCATGAATGGACTACGTCCTGTCTATATTATGCAGTTAACTACTCATTTGATTACTGCGTATGCAGAGATGGTCAAAAGAGCGTTGGCTCTAGAAGCTTCCAATGATATGGTGGACAAAATTAAGGAAGGTCAGGAGAGGATCGAAAGAGAAATTTAAGTCGGGAAATACCTCGAGTGCAACAATCTGGAAAGAAGACAGGGAAAGCTTCAAGTGGCAATAAGGAAGTGTGTAATCATTGTCATGTTAAGGGCATAAAGCAGGTTTGTTGGCGTAAGTTGGGAGCATGCCTTAAGTGTGAAAGTACTCAACATCGCATTTCAGAGTGTCCGACAATCAAGAACATGCCAGCCAAACCAAATCCTCAAGCAAGGCAAACTAAACAAGGAAGAATACAAGCAATTCAGGAGGTAGAACTGAATCTATGCCAAGGGGCGGACTGATTGAAGGTACACTAACAGTAAACTCAAAACTTGCACATGTACTATTTGATTCAGGAGCTACACACTCCTTTATTAGCTATAATTTTGCTAAGTCTTTGGAAATACAACCAGTCTATTACCTATACACTGGAAGTGGCAACACTCCTTGAGTGAGGGTAAGAAGCTTAGAGAGTATTACCCTGATAGTCAGATTTTATGTGATGGACACAATTTATATGGTGATTTAATATGCTTGGAAATGTGGGATTATGATGTGATCCTCGGGATGGATTGGTTATCTAAATACCATGCCAATTTAGATTGCCAATTAAGGTGGGTCACATTTCTAGGAAAGGAAAATTGTTCTATAACTTTTGATAAACCTCACATTAGAAGAATACCAATAATCTCAGCAGTTAAGGCTTGTAAGCTAGTACGAAAAGGTTGTCAAGGGTACTTGGCTTCTGTAACGGTACTGAATCAAGATATCACAGAATTGGGTGATATTCCAGTGGTAAAAGAATTTCTAGATGTTTTTCCTGAAGAATTACCTAGTATACCACCTAATAGAGAAGTGAATTTTTCGATTGAATTGATACCGGGAGCTACACCAATCTCAAGAACACCGTACAGGATGTCAATGGAGAATTAAAAGAATTAAAAAGGCAGTTGTTAGAACTGATAGAAAAGGGATTTATTAGACCTAGTACCTCACCTTGGGGTGCTCCAGTATTATTTGTGAAGAAAAAAGATGGATCTATGCGATTATGCATAGATTACCGACAGTTGAATCAATTAACTATAAAGAACAAGTACCCACTTCCAAGAATTGATGATCTATTTGATAACTGTCTGGAGCTCATTATTTTTCCAAGATCGACTTAAGG
Source organism: Colocasia esculenta (assembly GCA_014218235.1). NCBI lineage: Eukaryota > Viridiplantae > Streptophyta > Magnoliopsida > Alismatales > Araceae > Colocasia > Colocasia esculenta. The sequence continues at coordinate 34,735,335 of CM024754.1, forward strand.
TCTGGATACCATCAACTCAGAATTCAGGAGCAGGATATTCATAAAACAGCTTTTAGAACACGATATGGGCACTATGAGTTTGTAGTGATGCCATTTGGATTAACTAATGCACCTGCTGCATTTATGCGTCTCATGAATGACGTGTTCAGACTTTATTTAGATCAATTTGTGGTTGTTTCATTGATGACATATGATTTATTCCAAAATATAGAAGCATGAAGAGCATTTACGGATTACCTTGCAATTGTTACGAGATCACAATTATATGCAAAGTTTAGTAAATGTGAATTTTGGATGGAACAAGTGATGTTCTTGGGGCATATTATTTCAAAAGAAGGATTGTCTGTGGACTCTTCAAAGATTGAGACCATACAAAGTGGGAGCAACCAAAGAATCTCACCGAGGTAAGAAGTTTCTTGGGTATGGCTAGTTATTACCGGCGATTTGTCCAGAATTTTTCTAGAATTGCCTCGCCTCTTACACAATTAACTAGAAAAGGAACTGCATTTGTATGGAGTGAAAGTTGTGAACAAGCCTTTTAGTTGTTAAAGGAATGTTTATCGTCTGCACCAATCTTAGCTTTACCGATAGAAGGAAAATTATTTGAAGTTTATACTGATGCTTCAAGTATTGGATTAGGATGTGTATTGATGCAAGATAAACGAGTCATTGCTTATGCATCAAGGCAATTAAAGATTCATGAGAAAAATTATCCAGTACATGATTTGGAGTTAGCCGCCGTGGTTTTTACTCTTAACTTTGGAGACATTACCTATATGACAATCAATTTATAGTTTATTCTGATCATAAGAGCCTTAAGTATTTGTTTTCACAAAAAGAATTGAATATGAGACAAAGAAGGTGGATGGAGTATATCAAGGATTATGATTTCAAAATTGAATACCATCCAGGGAAAGGCAATACGTGGCTGATGCACTCAGCAGGAATCCTATAGCCAAAGTATGCCACTTACAAGTAAGGGAGTGGAAATTGTTAGAGGAATTCTCCACATTGAGCTTAAAGGTGGAATCACAAGGAGGAAAGATTGTCATTAATAACTTGACAGTTCAATCAGATTTATTGAGGCAAATTAAAGAACAACAAGACAATGACCCTATGTTGACAGAAATCAGGGAAAATTTGATCTCTAAACCTGATTTTAATGAAGATTCCCAGGGAAATCTTCGATTTCGAGATAGGTTATGTGTGCCGGATGATTGTGAGATCAAAAAGCAAATTCTAGAAGAAGCTCACCGATCATATTATACCATTCATCCTGGAGCTGTTAAGATGTATCAAGATTTAAAGAAACATTTTTGGTGGTGCAATATGAAGAAGGATATTGTAAATTTCATAGCAGATGCTTAACATGTCAGAAAATCAAAGCCGAACATCAGAAACCAGCAAGAAAAAAAAAACCACTTGAGTGCCAGAGTGGAAATGGGACAGTATCGGTATGGATTTTATTGTGGGATTACCTGAACTCGAAGTGGATTTGACGCTATTTGGGTAATCATTGACCGACTTACCAAATCAGCTCATTTCTTAGCAATCAAGACAAGATGGTCAGTGAGTGTCCTAGCCGCACTTTATATAAAGAGATTGTTCGATTACATGGAATTCCAAGGAATATAGTTTCAGATAGAGATGCCAGATTTACCTCACATTTCTGGAGGGAATTACAAGATGCATTGGGAACTAAATTAAAATTTAGTACAGCATTTCATCCACAGACTGACGGGCAAACAGAGCGGGTGAATCAGATTATCGAAGATATGTGCCGAGCTTGTATATTAGAGTTTGGAAATGACTGGAACACGCACTTAGCAATCATGGAATTTGCATACAATAATAGTTATCAGTCTACAATACAGATGGCACCATTTGAAGCTTTGTACGGTCGGCAATGTAGATCACCATTATGTTGGGTGGAACTGAAAGAATCGCATATTCTTGGACCTGAAATGATCCAAGAGACCACAGAAATTATCAAGTTGGTGCGAGATAGAATGAAGGCTGCTCAAGACCGACAGAAAAGCTATGATGATCGTCGAAGAAGAGAATTGGAATTTCAGGAAGGAAACATGTATTCCTTAAAGTATCTCCTCGACGTGGAATTAGAAGATTCGGAATTAAAGGAAAATTGAGTCCAAGGTACATTGGACCATTTGAGATTTTGAAAAGGATTGGAGAAGTGATGTCAATTAGCACTTCCGCCACAGTTGTCTAATGTACATGATATTTTCCATGTATCGATGCTAAGGAAATATGTTTATGACCCGAACACATTATTGATATCAAGATCTGGAAGTACAAGAAAACTTAGCATATGAAGAAAGACCTGTACAAATTCTAGACCGGAAATTAAGCAACTTCGGAACAAAGAAGTTCCTTTATTAAAGGTTCAATGGAGTAAACGCGGACAAGAGGAAGCAACATGGGAACTTGAAGACGCTATCAAGATTAAATACCCGGACTTGTTTACAGGTTAGTATCCATACATTTATGTTATTAAATTTGGAGGACCAATTTCTTTTAGTGGGAGAGAGTTGTAACACCCCAGAATTTTTATTTATTAAAAAACCATGTGTAATAAAGTTATTAGACTTAAGCAATAGTCATAAATTGAAAAAAATAATATTTGTGTATAATTAGTGGTACAAACGTTACCCCAGTGACGTACATTGAAGTGCGCGCTCCCACAGGGCAACACTGAAAATGACAACGAAATGAAAATCTGAAAGTACCATAATTTCCATAAAAATGTGGAGAAGTCAGAAATGCAATTATCTGAATTTTTGACGTACGGATTTCAAGGTACAGACGACGCGACCATTTTTCGAGTGATTTTTCACCTACTGTAAAATAAAATCTAAAATTAAATAAAAATCACCAAAATTAGTAAAACCATTCTATTAGCCTATGGTTAAAATTTCGTGACAAAGGACACCATTTGGATGGTTTTGCATAGTGATCATTGGACCAGCTGAATTATGGAATATTTACGGTAAGACATTTTTGGGAATTTCCTGGTGGGATACGTGGAAGGCCCTTAAGGAGCCACCACACTTAGGAATGGCTATGATTGTTACTGTGTGCATGTAGCCATGGTAACTTTGCATGGGCTACGTGTTAAACCTGGGGTAAAAGAACTCTTACCATGCCACGTTAGCCACCAACGTGTTGGTGTGCATGGAGATCTCTGAAGCTATAAATATACCTCAACAACCATCGTAGTTAACTTTCTCACCTGTTCTCCTATACACCATAGCTCTTGCATCCATTCTCTTGCAATTGGTGGTTAAAGTTGCTTTATTGGAGTGTTGTTATGCAACCTGCGTGGATAATTTGCAGTTGAGCTGATTGTTGTGCATTGTCACAACTTTGTTTACCAAGGGTTGCATCTCTCATTGCATTTGTAGTCCATTGTGCAAGCTTTTCTTTTGTTCTTCCTATTTCCGTGGAGCTTCTCACCAAGGAGAAACTTATTATCTTCAGAAAGGTAGGATTCAATTCCTAAATCTCTGACTTTCCACCTTTTGTTCTCATGTTTGAAATGAATCTATATTGGGTCTGTTACTCTGTAAATTCTGAGAATGTGTTCATGATAGAACTACATTCTCCATCATGTTTTAGTTAGTTTTAACCCATGAGAGAGTTCATAGATTGTTCATTCCTTCCTTCACTTGATTCAAAAATCTGAAGTTTTATCAATATTCTTGTGTAATGTAGACAGAACCATGATGGTTCTTCCTTGTGTGAAATGGTTTATTGAAAGGTCATGGAGGTCTTCAGTCTATGAACTTGACAAGTGTTTAGTGAAAAAGAGAAGAGAGTTTAAGAGAAAAACTTTCCAATCCATTTACCTTGAACTCTTCTTTCAGTTTGTCTTCTTGAAAGATCAACTATGTGAACCATAGTCCATGTTTTATCCTTCCTTTTTTTTGTCATGATAATTGCAGAATTGAGGCTTAGACTATATTTGGATTAAGTCTTAATTATGTTAGGTATGATAGAGGGGTTTGTTAGTATCATTTGTAGTTGAATTAGAATCATTTCTGAAAGTTTGAGCAAGATCTATCGACAGACGAACACCTGGCTGTCGACAGGAACTCATAACCAGAGGCCTGAAATCCTTTACCTGTAGGATCTGTCGATAGATCCATTGCTAGCTGTCGACAGATCCCACAGACCTGAACTCCTGATGTCTGGAAAGCCAGATCTGTCGACAGCTTCCTTGTGCCTGTCGACAGATGACAACATACATGTTTTTGGCCTTTGTTTTACTCCATTTCTTGATACAAATCCTACCCAATTGTACCAACTAATAGTCCACCTAAATCTTATGGTTTTTAGTACCTAAAGACCTACCAAAACCATCATGTACCCTTTGTACCATGAATTATTTCTCCAAAGTTCTGAACAACTTTGACCTCGAAGGGCTACCAATCTCTGAAATCAGTAAGAAAACATAGTTCCTTCACTCTTATGTGTAAACTTTGAATGAACCCTTGTGGTTTTACCTACTAAACTCAGTCATGAACCTTTCATTCCATCATGAGTAATTTCTTCAAAGTTCGAACAAAATTATTCTTGTGAGATTCGTAAATTCTGAAACTAGTGAAGGAACAGAGTTCCTTAATTCTTGTGTGTGATTCATGAGTGAATCTTTGTACACCTTGATTCATTACAAGGATAAGTGTATGATGATGACACTTTGAGAGTCTTAGGACTCATTCGAGAAAAATGCCTGGCAAATAAGGGCTGGTTCAGTCCTGGGGAGAGCACCTGAATTCGTCAGTGGCCGCGCGGGGGCGATAAGGACGTCGTGGATGTTGGCATGCATCAATTCGTGCTTGATTGGTCACCATGACATGCTTGTGTGTGTGATATTGTATCTGATTTGGAATCCAAATATCATCCTTGGTTATTGATTCTATTTCCAACATTGTGCTTGTTCAACACATGTTATCGAATGATCTTGTGTTTTCATTATTGGAACACACCATGTTAGTGATCTTTACTCATTCTACCTTGGATATATTTATGTCTAAATCCTTTTAGAAAAGTTGAATCCTACTGGGCTAGTTAGCTCATTCAATTCAATTTTCAGGTGAACAAGATGGTGGTACTGCTTAAGGGGGATTGAGTGCTGAGAGGACCACCCTATATCCAGAAGTGCTGTGCTGCTATCTGTTGTTTTCTTTGTAGTTAGGAGTGAGAATGTAATAAGGCTACAATTACTTTTTTTTGATCCTCATTTAGACTAAAATGAGGAGTATCATGTAATATTTCCGCAAACTTAGTTGGTATGAACAAACCGTGTGTTACTCGTCGTGCATAAAATCTGTCATATTCGGTAATGTAGTTTTGTTAGAACGTGACACCCAGTATTTCCCCCGCTCCGTGCGACGTCCTTGCTACGAGACCGCGCTGAAAACACCCTAGCACGTCAAATCGCCCGAAAACCTCGTGAAAACTCCTCCCCCTGGCCAAACATAGCTTGTTGGCTCTGTCTGGCCGACCTAGGTTAAGAGCATTTTGCGGTTGAGAATGCGACGCACCCCTCCGTCGCGACCTGAACGCGACGGAGAAGGCCGTCACCTTCTCATGGTCGACGTCAATAGGCCGCCCAGCGCAAGACATGCGGCAGACATGCAGACGAAGACCGCTCCGCGGCGGCAACCAGAATGTGACACCCAGGGCTGTCGCGTTCAGAACGCGACGCTCTACCCTGTCGCGTTCACAGACAGTGAACCAACGGTGCTTTGGGCCCAAACTGTCGGCCCACAAAGCCCCAAAAACCTGTGTAAACACATGTACACACGTCATTGGCCACACACTGCCTCCACAACCACTAAACAAGGATCCAAAAAATGTACGACGTTACATCCTGACCTTCCGGATCGTAGTTTATCGGGTTTGGGGGCTAGTGTGTGGCCCATTAGTTGAGTTTGTGTGTGTACATGGATGTTTGTGTGTGTGTGTGTAGTAGAGTGTGAGGCTGGAGGGTGAGAAAATTCCAACCCAACAAACCTCTAGCGCGCTCATTAAGAACACGACCAACACAGGCGTCGTGATTCTTCATGAACACGACCACCTGCTACGTCGTGATTTATCACCGCTTTTACGTGGGCACGGCTGCATGCGCGCCACATGGCGCATGCAGGTACGGCGAGGCTTAATTGCGATGACCAGGTACATCGCGTTTTAAAGGTGTCAGGCATGGGCCTTACTTTAGGGAGCTCAGTTGGGGACGGACACCAGTAGACATACTGGCCCCCAGCTACTCCGATTTTCCTGTGCTCACTTTAGGGAGCTCGGGCCAGAGTCCTTAAAGGTGTTAGACATGGGCCTGCAGCTGTGTGGTCTGCAGGAGTGGTGTTGGTTGGTCTCCATAGTTCTTGACCTTGTTGAGGTGGAGTGGCAGCTGGACCTTTCGTCCGTGGCTGTGAGGCTGAGAGATAGTCTTGTGTGGTTTGTCCAGGTCAGTAGCTAGTGTCGCGAACCAGTTCTCGTGACTAGTGTGCGGCGTGCCCTTCTTTAGCTTGTACACATGTACGTGAGTTGCCATTTATTTATTCACAGCTGTAGTACTATGCCTAGGTAGTGTTACCTTTTAATTGAGCATATGCATTGTTTACATATTGTTTGATTATCGTTCTCTCAGCCTTTGGGGAGTTGCCCTACTGAGCCAGTGACTTGTGAGGCTCACCCCTTCTTCTTAAGTGAAGGAGAGCAGGAGGGTTCTCGTCCCTCTTCTAGTTCGGGACCGCACCGTAGTGGAGTCGGGCCTACGCCACCAGTAGAGTAATTTCCTTTCTGTTGTGCCTTGGGGGGTTTTGTCCCAGGCAATTGTACTCTATACTTTGATTTTGGTTCAGAACTGGTTATGTACATTTCATGTGCATATGTGTAAGACATGGAGTCTCATATATGTTCAGCGTGTTCTTTTATATTTCCACGGACATGTGTGTGTTCATATCCCTTGTGAGGCTTCTGCCGGTTCGTGGGAGACGAAGTCGGTTCAAGCTCGTTATTGGGTTAACGGGTTTGAACGATGAGGACCGTCACAGTTGGTATCAGAGCAAGGTCCATGTAATATGAAAGAATAAGAAATGTACATAGCCTGATCTCTACTATAGTCTACTGTTGGTAGTTGGCCCTATTTTTGTAATGATATGTTGTGTGCTATGTGGTTGGAATGATGTATGTGCAGAAACAAAAATGGCTGATAGAAGAGATTGGGGAGGTGTGGAGATGAGCCTGAGGAGTCCACACATCAGTTGATAGAAAGATTATGGGAGACTATCACAGAGATACAGACATGGTTAGATCAGAATCCACCGGTTCAGCCAGCAGTTACAACACCACCAGTTGAGGAGGAGGCAGTACCAGTACCGTTAGTACCACCCCCACCACCACCTGGAGTTGAGGTACCACCTGTTGTACCTTTACCCCCAGTTGTGCCAGTGCGACCAGCTAGCGTGGAGGAGTCTACAGTATTGGTGAAGAGGTTCCTACGGTGGCAGCCACTTACGTACTCGGGAGGTCCGAATCCGGACATGGCAGAACATTAGGTGCATGAAAGTGAAAGAGTTTTTGTTACCATGAGATGTCCACAGGCCGATAAGGTGATATTGGCTACCTACCAGTTGCGGGGATTTGCACAAGAATGGTGGAGGCTTAAGATGCAGACTGTGTTTGCAAGTCGGGCGGAGGATACAATCACTTGGCCAGAATTTTTGGAAGTGTTCAACAATATCTTTCCCAGTGCAAATTCAGCAAGCTAAGAGGAAGCAATTCAGAACATTACAGTAGGGAAATTTGTCAGTGCTGGAATATCAATGAGATTCATGGCTTTGAGCAGTATGCACCTATGTGGTCACTAATAATGCTATGATGGTGGAATACTTCATCCAAGGGTTGAGGCTAGAGTTGCAAGATGCAATGATTCCTCTTATGTGTGGGACGGTGGAGGAGGCAGCCCAAAGAGCAGCAATTCTTGAGAGGACTGTACAGGCTAGGGCAGTCAGGGAGTAGGCAGTTTCTGACTTCCACAACAAACTCTAGGTATTAGCAAAGACAAGGCACCTTCAGGAGGAGTGTCTACATCAGGTTTTGGCAAGTGGGGTTCCAAGTTAAAGAAGATATTTAGGGGCTGAGAAGGTGGCAGGCAATAAGGTTTTCAGGGGCTGAGGCTTTAGGCCGGAGATGGAAGAATCACAGCAAAGTACAACTAGGCAGCCTACAGTTCCTCCAGAGTATAGATGCTATAATTGTGATCAACCAAGGCACTTGTCTAAAAATTATCCATATTCTAGAAGAGGTAGTTATGGCAGAGGGGCACCACAGCAGCAGCAGCAGTAGCAGCAGCAGCAGCAGCCACTGGCCGAGCAAGGTAGAGGTCCGCCTTACCAAAGGGGACGAGGATGAGTTATGGCAATCACACGAGCTCAAGCGGAGGCATCAAATCTGATTGAAGGTATAATACCTCTCCTTGAATTTTTTGCTATAACATTAATTGATCTAGGTGCATCACATTCTTTCATTTCTAAAGATTTCATGGTTAGTATGGTTCACCCTTTTGAGGAGAGGCAGTGTGAGCTTGTGGTAGAGCTCCCTTCAAGTGATTTCATGCTTACTTCTTGTTACTTAGATGAGGTTCCTATAATGATACAAGGAAATCAGTTGCCAGCAAGGTTGTATGCATTACAGTTAAAGGAATATGATGTGATTTTGGGTATGGACTAGTTAGAGCATATGGGGAAGTGGTTGATTATAGGAAGAAGAGAGTAAGATTTAGTCATCCCAGAGGGGTTATGTTTAAATTCCAAGGTTTGCCATTCTATACTCCTAAGTTTATCATTTCTGCACTTAAGGCTAGGAGGTTGATTAATGTAGGGTGTGTAGCATATTTAGCATCAGTCAGTTTGGTTGAGACAGGTAAGACAATAGAAATGGTACCAGTGGTTAAAGCGTTTGTGGATGTATTCCCAGAAGAGTTACCGGGATTGGCTCCGTATAGAGAGGTAGATTTTACAGTGGAATTGCAGTCGGGCAGTATGCAAATTTCAAAGGCACCCTACAGGATGACATCTGCAGAGTTGAAGGAATTGAAGAAACCATTGCAAGAATTGCTAGAAAAGGGTTCATTCGGCCTAGTCACTCACCATGGGGAGTACCAGTTTTGTTTGTTAGAAAGAAAGATGGCAGCCATAGAATTTGTATTGACTACCGTCAGTTGAATCAGGTCACTATTAAGAATAGATATCCACTTCCCCGGATTGATGATTTGTTGATCAATTGTAGTCGGCAAAGGTATTCTCTAAGATTGATTTGAGATCGGGTTATCACTAGTTGAGGATTCGGGGAAGAAGACATTGATAAAACAGTATTTAGAACGAGGTATGGACATTATGAGCTTGTGATTATGCCATTTTGGCTAACCAATGCACCTGCAGCATTTATGAACTTGATGAATAGAATATTTCACCCATACTTGGACCGATTATTGTGGTATTCATAGATGATATATTAGTGTATTCAGCTTCAGAAGAGGAGCATGCAGCTCACTTGAGAAACTTTGCAGACATTGAGGGATCATCTGTTTTATGCTAAATTCAGTAAATTTTGAGTTTTGGCTAAGGGAAATTCAGTTCTTGGGGCATATAATTTTAGGGGAAGGTGTTGCAGTGGACCCAACTAAGATAGAAGCAGTTATGAAGTGGGAGGAGCCAAGGTCAGTGCCAGAAATCAGGAGTTTCCTTGGTTTGGCAGGTTATTATAGGTAGTTTATTCAAGATTTTTCGAAGATTGCAGCACCTATGACAAGACTCACCAGGAAGGGAGTGCCTTTTGTATGGTCATCTGATTGCAAGCGCAATTTTATGGAATTGAAGAAGCGGCTCACTTCAACACCTATACTAGAAATACCATCAGGTCGAGGTGGTTTTGTGTTGTACACAGATGCTTCCAGGAGAGGACTTGGGGTAGTACTAATGCAGCATGGGAAAGTGGTGGCTTATGTATCCAGACAATTGAAGCGGCATGAGGAGAATTATCCAACACATGATTTAGAGCTAACAACGGTAGTGTTTGCATTGAAGCTATGGAGGCACTATTTGTACGGTGAGATATTTGAAATTTTTACAGATCACAAGAGCTTAAAGTAATATTCTCACAAAAGGATTTGAATTGAGGCAGCGCATATGGATGGAATATTTAAAGGACTATAATTTTAGCTTAGCATATCATCTAGGCAAGGCCAATGTGGTTGCAGATGCTTTGAATAGAAAAGCAGTAATGAGTCACATGATGATAAGAGAATGGAAGTTATATGAAGATATAACAGAGAATTTCTTATTTGTTCCAAGCAGCCAGCGGTGAGCAGTGTTAGCTAGCAGCACAGTGCAACCACTTGTATTGGCAGATATAGAATCTCAGAAGTAGATGAAAACTTGGCTGAAATTGTGAAAATGGAAGATGTTACTATTGATGATGATTGTGTGGTCCGATTCAGGAATAGGTTGTATGTCCGAAGTGAAGCAGAGAGTGTTGGAAGAAACACACTGATCCAGGTATACTATTCACTCGGAAGCACAAAGATGTATCAAGACTTGAAGAAGTATTTCTAGTGGCCGAGCATGAAGAAGGAAATAGCAGAATTTATAGCAAGATGTTTAGTATGCCAGCAAGTAAAAGCAGAGCATCAAGGCTAGAAGGTTTATTGCAGCCATTACCCATTCCATACTGAAAATGGGATGACAAGCTATAGATTTTGTTGCAGGATTGCCCAGGACAGCGTCAGGTCACAATGGTATATGGGTTTTTATTGACAGTTGACAAAGGTGTGCAGATTGTTAACCGTGAGTATGTCATGGGCGGTGGACAGATTAACAAGATTATATGTGGATAGAATTGTGCAATTGCATGGAATTCCAATATCTATTATTTTTTATAGGGATTCAGGTTTACTTCAGATTTTTGGAGGAGTTTGCAAAGAGTTGTTGGCACATAGTTAAAGTACAGTTCAGCATACCATCCCCAGACAGATGGACAAATGGAAAGAACGATCCAGACTATTGAAGATATGCTACGGCTTGTTGTTTAGTTTGGGGAGGTAGTTGGGAGCGGCATTTGGGCATGGTAGAACTTTCTTACAACAGTAGTATCACACAAGTATCGGGATGGCACCATATGAAGCTCTATACAGAAGACCTTGTAGAACTCCATTGAATTGGCATGAGGTAGGAGAGGCAAGTCATGAGACCGGAATTAGTGGAGCAATGTGCAGAGATGGTTAAGTTTTTCAAGGAGAAGCTTCAAGCAGCCCAAAGCAGAAAAGAGTTATGCAGATATACGGCGCCGACCACTACAGTTTGTAGTTGGTGACTATGTATTCTTGAGGGTTTCTCCAACAAAGGGCATATTGAGGTTCAGCAGAAAAGGTAAATTAAGTCCAAGATATGTAGGTCCATTCTAGATTCTAGAAAGAATTGGTGAAACGACATAATAGATTGGAGCTTCCAGCAGATTTTACAGATGCTCATGACGTGTTCCATTCTATGCTAAGAAGATACATTCGGGACCCTTCACAAGTTGTCAGCTATATTCAGGATGATTTGAAACTGGATATATCCATATCAGAGTATCCAGTAACGATTACAGGTCGAAGAACACAAAAGCTGAGAAATAAGACATTAAGCTAGTAAAGATCAGATGGGAAAACATGGAGGGTGGAGAGGATACTTGGGAATTGGAAGATGAAATGTACATAACGTATCCATACTTGTTTGAGTAAGTATTTCATTCTTTTAGGTGATAGTCTTGCATGTGATAAACTGTTAATTGAGCTTACTTCCTGAATTTTGAGGACGAAATTTCTTTTAGGTGATAGTAATGTAATATCCTGACCTTCAGATCAGATCGTTAGTTAGTTATCAGGTTTGGGGGCCAGTGTGTGGCCATTAGTTGAGTTTGTGTGTGTACATGGATGTTTGTGTGTGTGTAGCAGGGTGTGAGGCTGGAGGGTTGGAAAATTCTAGCCTAACAGACCTCTGGCGCGCTCATTAAGAACGCGACCAACACAGGCGTCGCGATTCTTCATGAATGCGACCACCTGCTACATTGCGATTTATCACCGCTTTTATGTGGGCGCCGCTGCATGCGCGCCGTGTGGAGCATGCAGGAATGTCGGGGCTTAATTGCAATGACCAGGTACGTCGCATTTTAAACGCGACGGCCCGATACATCGTGATTTAGCCTGCGTTTGTTTTGGGCTCCCAGCCCTAGCCAAACAGTGCAGGTTGTACTGTTTGGCTGCCGAGAGTTCTGAGGGAGGCCTTGCCAGTGATTAAGGGGTCTTGGTGTGATTTTCGGCCTGCTTCTGGTGCAAAGAGATGCTTCAGAGCGCGGGCAATGCCGGGACGGTGTCGTTTCTGCGTTCTTTCCATTGGTAGGGGACTTTCTCCTTGTTTTGATTGTGTGGCTTGTGTGGATTAGGTTAGAGGTGTTTAATTATAGTATTGCTTATATGGTAGTACATGCTTAGGATATCATGTGAATGGTTATTCAAGCTTTATAATCATGAATAGTCGTTTTATGTGATTTCTGGAATGAGAGAACAAGGTAGGGTTTTTCTGTCTAAAAGGCGATGGACCCAGACGTCGCATTTATGAACTTGACGACCTGTCTGGTCGCGATTCAGGTTTTAAGGCGATGGGTTGGTCCGTTGCGATTCATCCTTTGAATGGTGTCCATTGTGTTGGTTGCATTTTATATTGTGGCCACCCGAGCTGTTGGGTTCTGTGGCCAGTCTATTTGTTTTCTATTGTACATTGCTTGTGCAGTGTTGGTTAGATGTAGAGCATGAGGGGTGTGTTGCCTCATATCGTGGTTGGAAACATCGAGTTTGCTTGGATTTGTGTGCATAGCAAGTTGGATTGTTTAACGCCTTCTGTGGTTACCTCTCAAGTCAGATACCCCAGGTTCATTGTGAGCCAAGCACATGGTGCTCGGGGTTTGTCCCGGTAAAGTGTGTACCGTCAAGGTTTGTGTCATCCTCCTGAGTTTGAGTTGTACGTCTGGCTGAGGGAAAGACGGCAATGGGCAATGACTTGTGTTTGTGGGTGTGCGGTCGCTTGTAGCGTGCTCATGGTTGGGGATGGACACCAGTAGACGTACTGGTGTCCATTCCCAACCATGAGCACGCTACTGGTGTCCATTCCCCAGCTAGTCCAGTTTTCCAGTGCCTTACTTTAGGGAGCTCGGGCCGGAGTCCCTAAATGTAGTAACCTTGTTTTTTAAAATTTAAATAAATAAAAATCTTTAATGTATAAATGTGAATAAATAGAATTAATTAGAATAAAGAAGAAATAATTGAATTAAAGGGAATTAAATCAATACCCATTAAGTTAAATTAGAAATAGGTTGTAAATGGCCCACATGAGAAAGAATGGGCCCAAATGTGAAGAGTCCATCATGGGATGGGAGATATTTAGCCTAAATTCGGAGTTAAATATTAATTAATTGAATAAGGGCTAAGATAAGTATTAAATAACCCATATATCTCCTAAAAAGGAGTCCTAGACTTACCCTAACCCTTTACCCACGAAATTAGATCTCCTCAAAATCCTATTAGGTAGATAACGGAGAGAAATTGGGAGATAAATAAGGAAATTGGAGTTTAAGGGAAAGGAAGAGTTTTAGAAGGAGAGGACTCTCTTAACCCATCAATACACCCCCAATTCGTACCAACCCAACCCTAGATCGTTGTTAAAGCTCTGGAGGTGAAGAGGAGGAGTTCTGGATATGGAGAGCAAGGGAAGGAGGCTAGGAACCAAGGAGGATTCTCGTTCTTCGTCATCAACCCTAGGAACTATTACTAATGAGAAAAGTTAGGCAATCTCTCATGCACAAATTGTGAAACTTTAACCCTAGGTAGCCTATGCACCCCTCTTTGAAAGCCCTATGATTTCACTATTTTTCATTCTTCCAAAGGGAGAATTAAATGCGTGAATCCCGATTAACATCATGTACCCGAACCCTAAAGTTTGCTTTCAATCCATGCATATACCTGATCCCATGCCATGATATTATTCACATAAATACTACATGCTCTTAGCTTTCAAATACCTCTAGTTTCCCTAAATTCCATCATGCATCCTTTGCGAATTAATTCGTTTTTAATGAACTGTGCATGTTAGGTCACCGAAATGTAACCTTGTTAAAGCATGCACAACCCTTGTCCGTTTTCTAATTACTCATGTCTGTTGATAGATTTACATGTCTAGTTTCATTCAAGACTAATTTCATGATTTTTCATGGTGTATGCGATTTGTTCTAGATTTTTAAAGTGCATTGTGTCAAGTTTAGATGGCATGGACCAGATCCAAAGGGTCCTGCACCATCTGCCAGCGCTCGGGTCGAGGCTCTGAGAACGCGACAGCCCGATAGGTCGCGTCCTCCACCTTGTCCCGACAGAATGTCACGTCGCATTCTGAACGCGACGAGACTCTGCGTCGCGAACCTCTCGGCAGGTCGGCCCGACCTGGACGCACCACCCGACCTGTCGCGACACACATACGCGTCGTCGTGACGGCGTCTCGGCTGGTACCTGAACGCAACGAATCTGTCGCAGTCAACGCGTCGGCCACCCCTGTCGTGAACTGAACGCGATAGCGGCCGACGTCGCGATCGGACTGTGATGGCCAGAACATGAAGGTTCATATATAACCCTGCTATTTATGCCATTTAAATCTTGTTTGGCCTTCAATAAGTATGTCATGAATAATTTCGACCTGTTAACTATTAATGGGCAATATTTACATGAAATATAAGTTTAAAACCAAGTGCACAATCTTTCATGCACTCATGATTTCTTACACTTGCACACACTAAACATACATGTTTGCAATGAGACCTTATAAATTTACTCAATAATGTATCTGGTAATTAAGTGTAATTAATTACTAAATTTCCCTTAATTTATTATTGACGCTTGTCTTCATTTTAATCGTATGATTTGTATACAGTGATTGCGTCCCTTTGCTTCGAGGACTCGAGGCAAGACGGACAACGTTTCGTTACACGCTTTCTCTTGGCATGGACCACCTCTCCGTTGGAAATACTCCTAACTGGACCAGGGACTCCTTGTCAAGGCCTCCGTAAGTCTCCTTGGCTTTGGCACATGTCCTTAGCTGACGAGCTGGTTGTACCTTTAATACCGTTACACCCTTAGGGATCAGCACGATCCAACGACCTTACTGTGTTTCCTTCTTATCTTGGGATCACGCCGAACCATCTAGCCGTGTCCGTAGTACGGCTAGTGGGCGGATGTGACTTCTACCAGACTGTCGGCACCCGACCTAGTGCTGTGCAACTGTTCTTATCGGTGTACAACGTTGTTTTACGATTGTCCCCATCTCATCTTCTATCCTTGTACTCTCATTTGTTCATTTTCTATCTACACTCTCGTCTATTTCATCTACTGTTCTCATCTATTCTTGGTACTCTATTTGGCCATACAATTGATTGTCTAAGATAACAAACATGACTATGCCAGTGCAATAGGGCCCGGTCTGGTCCTGGGGAGAGCTCCCGAAGAGTGCCATTTCCTCTCGAGGGTTACATGATCAGGATGTGTACGGCATGCATCCAGTGCCATTTATTACTATCACAATTAAATCTATGACAATCAAAGTGCAATTGTTCAAGTGCGATACTATACTCTCTTGGTTGATAAAATGATCGATCAGTCGTTATATGCTATTTTGTTATGTGGTCAATCCTTTATCGTACTTGTTGTGCTATTTTCCATGAACTGGGGCTATCGTTCTCTTGCTATCGTTATATTGCTCTACATGACTATGCTCTCTAGTTACTCTGCCATATAAGACATTAATCATTTAAACCATGCTTGTTCTCATGAGATATTAAGTCCTACTCGGCGTTATTCCCTCATCCTGCGTTATTATTTCATGTGTCAGGTGAGTCGGATGGTGATTACTACACTCACGAGGAGGGGAATGAGGAAGATGCACAAGAGTGACCGTTCGTCGACCACTGCTTACTAGTTAGCTAGTTTAGTTATGAGTCAGTAGTTAGTTAGTCATTATGTAATAGTTTAGATTTAAATAAAGTGCTCTAGGCCCTAGTTTGACTCTGATTCAAGAATGTAATGAAGTTTGAGGAATTATTAATGAAGTTGGAGTTTATTTGATATTGTTCCAGTTTGTGCAATGGTTTGTTATTATTTCTCGCTCTGTATTATTTAATAACTATAGTTCTGCTCCGATATCTGCGTCGGGACGTTACAGTTTTGTGGTATCAGAGCCTAGGTACTCTTAAGTATAAGATAATCTAGGTTAACCTGCCTTGACTTAGAGTCTAATTCCATACCTATGTGAGAATGGGTAGAACCATGGGTAATAAGATAAAAAATAAACTCACACACACACAAACTTAGTGCAAACTCAAATATCTTACATTAAAATTCTCTTTGAAGGAACTTAAACCATAACAATGGCAGCGGAGCGTGCTCAACTCCGTGATATGAAACACACTATTCAGCAGCTCACGTAAGCATTACTCCAGGCTACTGGAGCCAATAATAACTGAGGAGTCGGAGATCTGCACAGGAATTTTTGCAATCTAAATCTGCCTCGTTTCAGCGGGACCACTGATCCCAATGAGGCAGAGAATTGGCTTAAGAAGATAGAGCGTATTTTCCGCGTTATGCAATGCGCGAATGGAGACAAATTACTGTTAGCAACATTCCAGCTTGAGCGGGACGCCATCCGTGGTGGGAGTCCATTGAAGTAACTAGAGCTGATGCACAGTTACATAGAATGAGTTTAAGGAGCACTTCAACTCTAAGTACTTTTCTCAACGAGTCAAGAAAGGAAAGCCTCCGAGTTTGCAGCTTTGAAACAAAGGAACCTTACTGTTGCTGAGTATGAAGCTCAGTTCTCTAGGTTGGCACGATGTCAATCACCTGGTAGGTACTGAGAGAATGAAGCCTAAGAGATTCCTTAACGGGTTTAGACCCGCTTATATAACACAACTGGCACCATTAGATATTCAGACTTATCCGGAGATGGTCAGGAAGGCACAACTATTGGAGGATGCAACCGACCTCACCGATCGCATCAAAGGTAGAATGGTCAAGAAGGAGCAGACATCTGGAGCACCAAGCAAGTCCAACAACGGCAAGAAAAGGCCGTTAAGCATCACTGACGGGCCAAGCCAAGAGCGGAAGCCCAAAGTCTTTGCCCCTACTGCCCCGAACAAGCCCAGATGCAAGCACTGTGACAAGCTGGGTCACACTGCCGAGGAGTGCTGGAGGAAGGTAGGCGCATGCCTACGCTGTGGTAGTCGAGAGCACCGTATTCCCGACTGCCCTCTGTTGAAAGAAAATGAGAAGCGTCCTATGGGACAGAAGAAGCCTGGCCGACTGCAGGCCTTGCAAGAAGTAGAAACCACCGAGGAGGGTGGAGTCGTTGAAGGTACTCTACCAGTCTTTTCTCAATCAGCATTTGTTTTGTTTGATACTGGCACAACACATTCGTTCATATCTCAAGCATTTTTTGATACATTAAATGAAAAACCTGCTCCTATAGAATTTGAATTACCTGTCACTACCCCTTTGGGGGAGAAAACTCAATTAAATAAATACTTTCCATTAGCTGATGTGAAGATTGGTGAATTCAATCTTAGAGCTGACCTGATCTGTATGCCCATGGAGGGCTACGACGTATCTGGGAGCCGATTGGCTATCTACTTATGGGGCCATTGTCGATTGTAGTAGAGGAAGATAACCTTTAGTGAATTCCCTAAGTTGACTTTGACGGGACGTAGACACAAGAGGCACTTGTCTCTCGTCTCTGCTATTAAGGCACAGAACATGATAAGAAAGGGTTGTGTGGCATTTCTTGCCGCCATCGTAGTTGAAAAGAAAGCATCTAAGATATCAGACATCCATATAGTGCAAGAATACCTCGACGTGTTTCCCGATGAGCTGCCAGGCATTCCACCTGAAAGAGATGTAAATTTCTCAATTGATCTCATACCTGGAGCTGCACCGGTATCACGCCAACCCTACAGAATGTCCCCCATTGAATTGAAAGAGTTGAAGGAGCAATTAATGGAGTTGCTGGAAAAGGGATTTATCATACCAAGTACTTCTTCTTGGGGAGCACCCGTTCTGTTGTCAAGAAGAAGGACGGATCTATGAGATTATGCATCGACTACAGACAGTTGAATCATCTGACTATCAAGAACAAATACCCTCTGCCCCACGTCGATGAATATTGATCAAATATCAGAAGCTAAATATTCTCTAAGATTGACCTTAGATCGGGATATCATCAGATGAGAATTAAAGATGCGGATATTTACAAGAAAGCTTTCAGGAGTAGGTACGGTCATTATAAATTTGTAGTCATGCCTTTTGGACTAACAAATGCTCCTGCAGCTTTTATGCAATTGATGAACAGCATCTATCGGCCTTGCCTCGACAAATTCATCGTGGTGTTTATTGATGATATTCTCATATACTCAAAGACCAAGGAATAGCATCTGAGGATCGCTCTGCAGATCTTGCACGACAACAAACTCTACGCCAAATTGAGCAAGTGTGAATTCTGGCTCGAGGAGGTGTCATTTCTAGGGCATGTTATATCCAAGGATGGTATCGCTATCGATCCTTCCAAAGTAGAAGTTATACTCAACTGGGAGAGACCGACCAATGTCACAGAGATCAGAAGCTTTCTTGAGCTGGATGGATAACAGGCGGTTCATAAAAGACTTCTCCAAGATAGTTGTACCTCTTACTCGCCTTACGCGAAAAGAAAACCATATGTCTGGAGCAAGGGTGCGAGAGAGAAGAGCAGAGCTCAGACACTGAAGCAATGTTTGACATCTGCACCTATCCTCGCATTACCAGTCGACGACAAAGGATTCTCGGTCTACACTGATGCATCTAGAATCGGTCTAGGCTAATATAATGCAGAATGAGAAAGTGATAGCTTATTCATCAAGACAATTGAAGCCTCACGAGGTTAATTATCCTGTCCATGACTTAGAACTAGCTACGGTGGTATTTGCACTTAAGATCTGGAGGCATTACCTGTATGGAGAGCAATTTATTATCTACTCCGACCACAAGAGTCTGAAGTACTTGTTTTCCCAGAAGGAGCTCAATATGAGACAAAGGAGATGGCTGGAATATCTGAACGATTTCAATATCCAATACCACCCAGGCAAGGTAATGCAGTAGCTGATGCATTTACTAGGAAGCCTGTAGCGTCTTTCTTCTTTAGTCATGGGTGAGATGCAACTATTAGAGCAGTTTTCCAGTCTAGATTTGAACATCGAGCAAAGAAGTGACCAGATGATAGTGGCCAACCTTAGAGCTCAACCGACATCTTTGTCGAGATCAGAAAGCAACAGACAAATGATCTGTTTCTAATCTGAGTAAAGGAGACCATAGTAGACAGACCTGATTTCTCCATCGTTAAGGATGGGAGAATATTATTCCAAGCCAGGACATGCGTGCCTGACAATGAAGAGCTGAAGAGAAAGCTGATGGATGAAGCCCACAAGACTAAGTACACCATCCACCCAGGCGCAACCAAGATGTACCAAGACATGAAAAGGTCATTTTGGTGGCAATATGAAGCGTGAGGTGGCTAGCACGCTGCGCACTGCCTCACATGTCAGCTGGTAAAAGCTGAACACCGTCGTCCTGCGGGTGTACTCAGACCCCTGGACATCCCTGAATGAAGTGGGAGAGTATCGGCATGGATTCATCATGGGTTTACCCCAAACTCATGGTGGGCTCGATGCTATTTGGTCATTGTCGACCGATGACTAAGTCTGCACATTTCCTAGCAATCAAGAGCACCTGGAGTGTTGATGTATTAGCAGCCCTGTATGTAAAAGAGATAGTAAGATTACATGGAGTTCCGTGTCCATAGTCTCAGATCGTGACCCTCTATTCACTTCCAGATTCTGGAAGGGACTCAGACAGCTTTAGGCACGAAACTCAATTTAGCACAGCATTCCACCCACAGACAGATGGACAGACCGAAAGGACTAATCAGATCGTGGAGGATATGCTGCGATCCTGCACTATTGATTTTGAAGGGTATTGAAATGACAGCTATCCTTGATAGAATTCGCCTACAACAACAGCTACCAGGCCAACATTAAGATGGCACCATTTGAAGCACTGTACGAAGAAGTTGTAGATCGCCAGTGTGTTGGAATGAAGTAGGTGAACAACAATGGCGGGACCAGACGTGGTACAAAATACTAGCAAGATATACAGGTTATCAGAGACAGGATTAAGATAGCTCAGTCCAGGCAGAAGAGCTATGCTGACAAGAGAAGAAGGGACTTAGAATTTCAGATTGGAGATCATGTAATGCTTAAAGTATCCCCGACCCGAGGATTTCAAAGGTTTGGGATGAAACACAAGTTAAGACCGAGATTCATAGGTCCATTTGAAGTATTGGAAAGAGTTGGCGAGGTAGCGTTGCGTATCGTGGCACTACCTCCCAAGCTCTCAACCGTACACAATGTTTTCATGTGTCAATGCTAAGAAAGTACGTATATGATCCGTCACACGAATTAGCTATGATGATATCATTTTGAACAAAGATATGACCTATGAAGAAAGGCCGTGAAGATATTGGACAAGAAAATGCAACAACTTCGGAATCGATCTATACCCGTGGTCAAGATACTATGAAGAAATCACGAAGTCGAGGAAGCCACGTGGGAACCCAAAGCAACCATGCGACGGATTATCCAGAGTTATTCAGTAAGTCATTCTTCCTCTATGATCATATGAATTTGGGGACCAAATTCTTTTAAGAGGGGGAGGATGTAGTAACCTTGATTTTTAAATTTAATAAATAAAAATATTTAATTTAATAAATATGAATAAATAGAATTTAATTAGAATAAAGAACAAATAATTGAATTAAGGGAATTAAATCAATACCATACTTAAGTTAAATTAGAAATAGGTTGTATTAATGGCCCAAACATGAAAGAGGCGGCCCATGTGAAGAGCCCATCATGGGATGGGAGATATTAGCCTAAATTCAGAGTAAATATTAAGTAATTGAATAAGAGCTAAGATAAGCATTAAATAACCCATATATATCCTAAAAAGGAGTCCTAGATTTACCCTAACCATTTACTACGAAATTAGATCTCCTCCCAATCCTATTAGATAGACAAAGGAGAGAAATTGGGAGATAAATAAGAAAATTCAAAGTTTTAAGGGAAAGGAAGAGTTTTAGAAGGAGAGGACTCTCTTAACCCATAAATACCCCCCAATTCGTACCAACCCAACCCTAGATCGTTGTTAGAGCTCTGGAGGACGAAGAGAAAGATTTCTGGATGTGGAGAGCAAGGGAAGGAGGCTAGGAACCAAGGAGGATTCTCGTTCTTCGTCATCAACCCTAAGAACTATTACTAACGAGAAAAGGTAGGCAATCTCTCAAGCACAAATCGTGAAACTTTAACCCTAGGTTGCCCATGCACCCCTCTTTGAAAGCCCTATGATTTCACTATTTTTCGTTCTTCATGAGGGAGAATTAAATGCGTGAATCCTGTTAACATCATATACCCGAACCCTAAAGTTTGCTTTCAATTCATGATATATTTCATAAATATACATGCTCTTAGCTTTCAAAAACCTCTAGTTTCCTAAATTCCATCATGTATCCTTTGCAAATTAATTCGTGTTCAATGAACTGTGCATGTTTAGGTCACCGAAATGTAACCTTGTTAAAGCTGCACAACCTTGTCCATTTCCTAATTACTCATGTCTGTTGATAGATTTACATGTCTAGTTTCATTCAGGACTAATTTCATGATTTTTTGTGGTGTATGCGATTTGTTCTAGATTTTTAAAGTGCACTGTGTCAAGTTTAGATGGCATGGACCAGATCCAAGGGTCCTGCACCATCTGCCAGCACTCGGGCCGAGGATCTGAGAACGCGACAGCCCGACAGGTCGCATCTTCCACCTTGTTGCGATAGAGTCTCACATCGCGTTCTGAACGCGACGGGACTCTGCGTCGCAAACCTCTCGGCAGGTCGGCTCGACTTGGACGCACCACCTGACCTGTCACGAAGGGCATACGCGTTGTCGCGACGGCATCTCGGCTGGTACCTGAACGCATCGGATCTGTCACAGTCAACGCGTCGGCCACCCCTGTCGCGAACTGACGCGACAACGGCCGACGTCGCGATCGGATTGTGATGGCCAGAACCTGAAATTTCATATATAACCCTACTATTATGCCATTTAAATCTTGTTTAG
The DNA here is from genome assembly GCA_014218235.1 of Colocasia esculenta. NCBI lineage: Eukaryota > Viridiplantae > Streptophyta > Magnoliopsida > Alismatales > Araceae > Colocasia > Colocasia esculenta. The sequence continues at coordinate 34,757,676 of CM024754.1, forward strand.
CCTTCATAAGTATTTTCATGAATAATTTCGACCTGTTAACTATTAATGAGTAATATTTACATGAAATTAATAAGTTTAAAGGTCAAGTGCACAATCTTTCATGCACTCATGATTTCTTACACTTGCACACACTAAACATACATATTTGCAATGAGACCTTATTAAATTTACTCAATAATGTATCTAGTAATTAAGTGTAATAATTACTAAATTTCCCTTAATTTATTATTGACACTTGTCTTCATTTTAATCGCATGATTTGTATACCGTGATCGCATCCCTCTGCTTCGAGAACTCGAGGCAAGACGGACAACGTTTGTTACACGCTTTCTCTTGGCATGGACTACCTCTCCATTGGGAATACTCCTGAATGGACCATGGACTCCTTGTCAAGGCCTCCGTAAGTCTTCTTGGCTTTGGCGCACGTCTTAGCCGATGAGCTAGTTGTACCTTTAATACTGTTACACCTTAGGGATCAGCACGTTCAATGGCCTTAGTGTGTTTCCTTCTTATCTGGGATCACGTCGAACCATCTAGTCGTGTCCATAGTACGGCTAGTGGGCGGATGTGACTTCTACCAGACTGCCGGCACCCGACCTAGTGTTGTGCAACTGTTCTTATCGGTGTTCAACGTTGTTTTACGATTGTCTCCCATCTCATCTTCTATCCTTGTACTCTCATCTGTTCATTTTCTCTCTACACTCTCGTCTATTTCATCTATTGTTCTCATCTATTCTGGTACTCTATTTGGCCATACAATTGATATCTAAGATAACAAACATGACTATGTCAGTGCAATAGGGCCCGGTCTGGTCCTGGGGAGAGCTCTCGAAGAGTGCCATTTCCTCGCGAGGGTTACATGATCAGGATGTGTACGGCATGCATCCAGTGCCATTTATTACTATCACAATTAAATCTATGACAATCAAAGTGCAATTGTTCAAGTGCGATACTATACTCTCTTGGTAGATAAAATGATCGATCAGTCGTTATATGCTATTTCGTTATGTGGCCAATCCTTTATCGTACTTGCTGTGCTATTTTCCATGAACTGGTGCTATCGTTCTCTTGCTATCGTTATATTGCTCTACATGACTATGCTCTCTAGTTACTCTGCATTTAAGACATTAATCATTTAAACCATGCTTGTTCTCATGAGATATTAAGTCCTACTGGGCGTTATTCGCTCATCCTGCGTTATTATTTCATGTGTCTCAGGGAGTCGGATGGTGATTACTACACTCACGAGGAGGGGAATGAGGAAGATGTGCAAGAGTGACCGTTTGTCGACCACTGCTTAGTAGTTAGCTAGTTGTATGAGTCAGTTAGTTAGTTAGTCATTATGTAATAGTTTAGAATTGAATAAAGTACTCTGGGCCCTAGTTTGGCTCTGATTGAGAATGTAATGAAGTTTGAGGAATTATAATAAAGTTGGAGTTTATTTGATATTGTTCCAGTTTGTGCAATAGTTTGTTATTTATTTCTCGCTCTGTACTATTAATAACTGTAGTTCCGCTCTGATATTCTGCGTCGGGGCGTTACACTAAAGGTGTCAGGCATGGGTCTGCAGCTGTGTGGTCTGCAGGAGTGTTGCTGGTTGGTCTCCACCGTTCTTGACCTTGTTGAGATGGAGCGGCAATTGGACTTTTCGTCCGTGGCTGCGTGGCTGAGAGATAGTCTTATGTGGTTTTGTCCGGGTCAGTGGCTGGTGTCGCGAACCAGTTCTCGTGACTTGTGTGCAGCATGCCCTTCTTTAGCTTATAACACGTGTACGTGAGTTGGTTTATTTATTCACAGTTGTAGTACCATGCATAGGTAGTGTTACCTTTTAATTGAGCATATGCCTTGTTTACATTATTGTTTGATTATCGTTCTCTCGACTTTTGGGGAGTTTCCCTACTGAGCCAGTGACTTGTTAGGCTCACCCCTTCTTTTTCTAGGTGAAGGAGAGCAGGAGGGTTCTCGTCCCTCTTTTAGTTCGGGACCGCACCGTAGTGGAGTCGGGCCTAGGCCACCAGCAGAGTAATTTCCTTTCTGTTGTGCCTTGGGGTTTTGTCCCAGGCAGTTGTACTCTGTACTTTGACTTTGGTCAAAACTGGATATGTACATTTCATGTGAATATGTGTAAGACATGGAGTCTCATATGTTCAGGTGTTCTTTTATATTTCCACGGACATGTGTGTGTTGATATCCCTTGCGAGGCTTCTTCCGATTCGCGGGAGACAGAGTCGATTCAAGCTCGTTATCGGGTTAACGGGTTTGAACGACAAGAACTGTCACAGGATGACTCAGGCACCTGTTCTTCATCTACCTGACTTCTCTAAGGTGTTTGAGGTTTCATGTGATGCTTTTGGTGTTGGCATAGGGGGGTATTAAGCCAAGAAGGCCACCCTATAGCTTATTTTTGTGAGAAATTGAATGGGGCTAGGCTGAAGTACTCAACCTATGATAAGGAGTTCTATGCGGTAATTCAGGCGTTGAGGTATTGGAGACACTATCTGCTACCGCTTGAGTTTGTCCTTTACTCAGATCATGAGGCTCTTCGGTTTCTTCACTCCCAAAAGAAACTCAACCCACGGCATAGTCGTTAGGTCGAGTATTTATAGTCCTATATCTTTGTGTTGAGGCATAAGGCCGGAGTTGAGAACCGAGTTGCAGATGCCTTGAGTCGTCGGGCTTGTTTATTAACTACTGTCAGTGTCCAGGTTACTAGGTTTGAGAGACTTATTGATGAGTACTCTAGTTACCTAGATTTTGGTGAAATTTATGTTGAGCTTCAATCAGGTCCCTCCCTTATCTATAGTGATTACATCTTACAGGAGGGTTATCTTTTTCCTGGGGATAGGTTGTGTGTCCCGCAAACTTCTGTGCGTGATTTTCTAGTCTAGGAGTTACATAAGGGAGGTCTAGCCGTCATTTTAGCTAGAACAAGACTATTGAGTTAGTAGAGTACCGCTTCTATTGGCCGAGTTTGAAGCGCGACGTTGCACGTATAGTGGCTTAGTGTCGAACTTGCGTTACAACCAAACAAAAGAGGCAAAGTCCGATCTCTACACTCCGATTCTTGTGCCAAATCGCCCATGGCAGGACATTAGCATGGATTTCGTTCTAGGTTTGCCACGTACTCTTAGGAAGCATGATTCTATTCTAGTAGTGGTGGATAGGTTTTCCAAGATGACCCTTTTCATCCCTTGTTCTAAACCTAGGATGCTTCTCGGGTGGCTAACATCTTTTTCTCTCATGTTGCATGTAAACATGGGCTACCCAAGACCATAGTGTCCGATAGGGATGTGAGATTCACGAGTTACTTTTGGAAGACTTTGTGGCACTTGATGGGCACTCAGCTTAAGTCTTCCACTACCTATCACCCCCAGACCGATGGTCAAATGGAGGTGGTAAATAGGAGTTTAGGTGACCTACTCTGTTGTTTAGTTGGGGATCACCCTTGGGATTGGATCTCAAGGTACCTCATGCGGAGTTTGCCCATAACAACTCCGTGAATAGGTCTACAAGTATGTGTCCATTTAAGATAGTTACTGGCCTTAGACCTAGGAATCCAGTGGACTTAGTCCCTTTGTCACATCGAGGGCGGGTGTCTGCCTTAGCCGAGTCATTTGCCGAACATGTTAGAGGTCTACATGAGAATATACGTCATCAGTTAGAGATTAGCAATGAGTGGTATAAAGAATTAGCATATGCACACCGACGGCCACGTGAGTTTTAGGAGGGTGATTACGTCAGGATTAGGGTCAGACCTAAGCGGTTCCGCTCGGGGCCATTAAAAAGTTGTAGGCCCGTGGAGCTGGTCCATTCAAGTTGGTGAAACGAGTTGGGTCCAATGCGTATGTTTTGGATCTGCCAAACGACTATGTTATTAGTTCCACATTCAATGTGTCTGATTTGGTAGCTTACAGAGATCATATAGTGATACCTAGTGATTCGTTTGAGCATTCACCCCCTCTTCTGAGTGACCCCACCCATGAGTGTCCATCTTCAGCCCCTATACCTATTCAGTGTGAGCAGATTGAGCATATACTAGATGAGCAGGTTATCACTTCTAGAGATGGAGCACACCACTGCTACCTAGTGCATTGGAGAGGACGCCCCACGACAGAGGATATATGGATTACATAAGCAAAGCTTTAGATGATAGATCCCGACTTGTTGGAGCGGTACTAGAGTGATGTCGACCCTTACCTGACGGGGTCGAGTTTTCCTAGTTGGAGAGGATTGGTGAGAACATGAGAGCCTGGGTCCGCTTCAACCCAGAGCTGGTTTACGGCCGTCGCGGAGCACATCAAGCCACAGAGGCTTTGATCTGGTTGGGCGATGAGCCCATGGTGTATAGTTCATGTCCACGAGTCCATAGACTATAGTTTTGGCCTAATTGGGACCCATTTAGTATCTTTCCTATTTTTATCTCTTTTTTATTTTGAATTTTATCCTTATTTTGTTCTGGTAGGATTACTATGAGGTGTTTTGTTGCGATTGGGATTAGCCCAAATCTCTATAAATACTTGTAGTATCCAATCTTGAGAAATTGAATAGATTATTTCTGCTATTAAGAAAATTGGAGCTGCTGCTCTTCATCCTCCCCTCGCCACCTTCCCTTTCTTTTGGTCTCCCTCTCTTTGCTTGTTTGTGGATTTCCCCTATTCGCTCCAGTTGCGCCGGTCGTGCTGCCTTCCCCGCCATCAACGCTGTGAAGCCCATGCGCCAACACCTCTCCCCTGGCACATGCGGCCCTTCCCGGTGACAGTGCTGCTCAGAGCCGTCACGCGCACGTGCGCCCGCGCCTGCCTCCGCTAGCGCCAACACCACCGCCAGCCTGCGCCCGCGCCGACTTCACCTGCTCCCGCGCTGACTTCGCTTGCGCCCGTTCCTGCCTCCGCCAGCGCTAGTACTACCACCAACCTGCACCTGCGGCCGCACCCACGACGGCCAACCAGCACCCACATCCTCGCCTGTGCCAGTGCTACTAGCGCCTGTACGCGACCGAGACCCTGTTCTCGCTAGGTCCGCCCTAGCACAGAACCAACCCTCCAATGCCTTGCAAGTGTGTGCCAGTCAATGAAATCCCGAGAATACATCTTGTAGCCTTTCTACCTCCCTACGTGGAGTGGGCATAATTTGAGTTGTATTGTTAAATTAAATTATTTTTGTACTCGAGATTCGTGGCATGACCAAATTCTTCCCCACGCACAGGCGTGGAGGTACATGCTCTATACTCTAGCTCTTTAATTATTTTTCTAATATTGCTCGTATTTACCACCGACTTGTGAGGTAGGAATTTTAGCCCGTGACGTGCATCACTACCAGCTTGAGAGTGCGAGAACCCTATTTCTCAAGGTACTGTTTGGACCTTGACTGTGGATTGACTACCCTAATCGTTGGCGGCTTCTTAACTACCTTGGTCCCACATTTCCCACTACGAGGGACAGCTTTGTGGGTTACTTCTATTGACATATTTTCTTGTCACTACGCATGAATAATTGGTTAATTCTGCTACTATCTTGCCAGGTCTTGTTGGTCACGTCATAGGAGAGTCGAGAGTCTTTGGGGTTTGTTTAGTCCACGTGTGTTGTCCTGCATCAGTATGGACTAGTTCAAGACAAACCAAATGGAAGCTAGCGAACTTGTAGTTACTCAGTCATGAGTTGTACAATAGGAGAGGACTACCTATTTATTCAGAAAAGACTATTTGGCAAGAGTGTCAGTGTGAAGCCACCATGGAATGGAGCTACCACTGCATCTAGGGATTGGGAGAGGAATGAACAAGATTTTCTCATTGGAAATGGGAGAAAATTACTAGACTATATATGTAAGGATATAATTCATAACTTGAGAAGCACCTTCTGAGGACAAAATTATGCAGATTTCGCTCTAAAGTGGATAATACCTCAAAAGTTTTGCCTTGGACTGTGACAATAACACCATGGAGAATAACGTACATCTTCGTGGGGAAACAAAGGTTCTAGAAGCCCGATGAATGGGAATAGATATTCTAGAAGACCAATGAATGGGAAGACTGAGATGAGGTGGATTGCTAAATCAGAGCTCATTCGGATAGTGACAGATTATATAATCCGAAAGGCAACAGCAGTAATACCTGTGTACAAAAACTCCAGTTCCACATGTCTAAGCAATGTATCGTGCCACATCCCACTCATGTTGGTTTCAGGAAATTACTTCCATACTGCAGTAACTGCGCTGAAGCATGGGAATGCAAAAGCGTTGGCTTCAGGAAGTTCCCATCAACCCTGTCGTATGTCCCCAGATAGGCCGCCTCCCCTTCAGGAAATTACTTCAATACTGCACTGGAGAAAGGGAATGTCATAGTGTCAGGAAGTTATTCACTAATTGGAGCATCATTGTCCTCATCATCACTATCATATGTCTCCAGATAGGCCTCCTCCCCTTCATCCTGATGAAAAGATAACCATTAAATCAACTGATGACAATATAAAAATACTGTTGTGAGAAAATGAACCTAAAAGGTAAGTTCAAGGGCGTGAAACATGCACTCCTAGGTGCTCCAATTTTTAGTTTTATGAATAATGTGAATTGATTAGACCTCAGTTTCATAAAAGACTTCCTAGTTTTAATTACATCCCATCCACATGTGAACTTGGTAGCGAGCTACAAATTGCTGCTTTTCACCTGAAGTCCAAGCTTGTCTATTGAGAAATCCAAGTTAAGCAGACAATTGCTTGGATGGTTAGATTAGGCTGCATCCTCTTGGACTATATTGGAAGATTATTGTCATGAAGCTACTCTATCAAGTGATCTGAACATTCTATCAAGATTAAGGAGAATCTAGAATCTGCTGGATTATTTTATAAAATCATTCCACCAAATGTAGTAAACTATTGAAGTTCTCACCTCCATATCATCATCTGATAACAACTCATCCAAGGTCGAGTACACGTTGCCCTTGCCCTCCTTTATGTTCCTCATTTGTTCCTGAAAAGATTTGATTCAGACAAAACACATCAATGGAGGAGGGAAACCTCAACAGCATAGGTCATCAAAGTGGATGATCAAACTCACTAATTCAGACTTCATCATCTCAATTTTTTCCCGCAGATTTGATATATGATGATTCAGTGCCTGGACGTATGGACACATTCAGAAAGATTTGGATCCAGGAAGAAAGAAATAAGGCAAAATATAAATGGATTTTCTGACATGAACACAGGTGAACGGGCATCTTTGTGTTACCTCACGTCTTTGAAGCTCTATTGAGCGGGCCAATGCTTGTCTTTTAGTCAAGAGATTCTTTGGCTTTATTACATGTGGACGGTGGTAATTTTTCCCCCGATAGATAATAATTGCATAACCTTGGTAGTTTTGTCTAGAGATACTAAAATCCCCCCACTCTCAGCCTCTAGAGATATAGCCAAGTGCTTTACTTGTGCAAAACTTTTCCCTTTTACAATAATCTTCACTAGTTCTCTATGTTTCCAGTTCAAATGCATGTTTTCCACAGTGCCATCAAAGACTCCTCTCCTCCCTGGAATGAGAGTTATGCAAGCAGAGTTATTAGAAATCTAAAGACAAGTAACATCAGGGAGTAAACATTGATCCAACTCACCTAAAGATAAGAAAGCTTTCATTTTGAGGCCAATCTTTCTATACAAGAACCTTTCTTCATCAGTTACAGTTTCCAAATCAGTTGGGAGTTCTGCAGGACTTAGAAATTCCTGTACTTTCACCAAAGCTTTCTCTGCTTTGTGGACCTTTTGCTTTGCCTAATGCCACATAAAACATAAGGAACGAATTAGTTGTCAGCAGAGAGCTAAAGGATGGTCTGATAAAGTTAAAAGAGTGACAAATTTATAGTTCCCTAGGGAATGTATCTTTCAGATGTGAGAAGACATACAAGAGCCAATTTCTTCTCTAGGAATCTGATCTGTGAGGCATGTCTTTCTAGAGCTTGTTCTTTCATCATTTTCTCTCTCTCCTCATTACTGGTTTGGTTTCCCCAATGGGTCTTTGCTTCCAATGTTTCTGCAAGAGTGCCAGCAACATGTGGTGATCTGGAAGCCCTAGAACTTGAAGCCATAAAGGCAGATGCCTGCATCCGAGCTTGCTCTTCCTCAACTTGTCGGGCATTTGCTAAATTCTGTCTTTCGCTCAATATGTCAGTAATAGAAGGTACCAAGAAATCATTACCTCTGTAGATGACTATATACTCCTTATTCCTAGATAGAAGTACCCCGCCTGTCAATTTCTGCAAATCAGATTAACAGAAAGATGCTCGATCAAGATATATCATGTATAGACTGGATCTCATGAAACTGAAAAGACAAAAGTCAGTATCTGGATTGCAGGAGAGAGAGAGGAGAGAGAGAGAGAGGAGAGAGAGAGAGAGAGAGAGAGAGAGAGAGATCCAACAAAGAATATCAAAAACTGAAGCATGTAAAAACAGGTTAAACATACTACTTAAGAGAGAAAAGAATAAATACTTCAAGATTATAGCAAGGATCTAGGGATTTCTTCTAATCCACTCTCAGTTGATTGCCTTGGTGGAGCCAAGAGATGCTTATAGCAGATTTACCTCCTTTCTTCCCTCCCAACTCTTTTTGACAGAATAGAGAAATATTCAATTGTCCTTAGTTATCTGTGTAGCTAACTGCATATGTTTTGAGCAGCCAATGCATTGATAAGGTAGATTCTTCACCAATCAACTTATCATTGGGATTTACACAGGTACCTCCCACGGAATCACATCAAAATATGTTGCCACGTACATGGATAGTGATGCGGGACAGAGTGGGGACAGCGGAAGAAAAGGGGAGGATAGCCGGAGTCTCACCGGAGAGGGGATAGAAGGTGGGGATGTAGGCTTCGCGCCCTCCCTTTCGCAGGGACCACCTTGGGGTGGAGAGTTTCTTCTCAAAACTCTCTATTCTCCATCGCAGAGAACAAACACAATTTCTTCTTTCATTCAATAAATCATCAATCAACTATCTCAAAATAGAGCAATACATGTGTTTATATAGGTTTGGACTATTCCCAATCTTAATGGACTTCAATTAAAGATAGACTGATAGACTTCTATCCCTAATAAGACTTATCATATTAGAAACCTAAAGAAAGAAAAATACAGAACCTACCCAAATAGGACTTGACTCAAATAAAGAAATGAAAATTACACAATAAAAAGCTCATTGGACTTTAATATGACCTTTTGGACAATTTTACCATTAGACTTAAAAATAGTGCGAAAATTGCACCAAAAATTACAGAAAAAAAAATCTCCAAATGGGCTCCAAATGGGCCAAACCAATTATGCAGCTTCTCGCTCCCCATCAGATAGAAATGGATACAAGATCAAAAAGAGGTTGACATGGTAAGTTTCCAGTCCAAATATGATAATGAAAATGATGCCACAAGAATGATGAAGATGATTATAATGATGGCATCTGAGAATTGCAGCCAGATAAACTGGCCGGTTAGATGCCAATAGCCATATCATGGATTTTCAGGGGTTTACATTGATGAGAAACATTGCACTTGGACGATTGGAAACTTTTCCACACAAGACTCTGGATTCCCAATAGCACTAGCACATACTTTTCCACTACCTGTTAACTAGGGATGGCCAAAAATCTCATCTGCTCCTCAAAAGTGAGGAAGATCCCCCCATAGCATATATCATTTTATAGAGTCACGTTGCTGACCTGTTATTGAGAAGCCACTTGCAAAGGTGAAATATAAAGTTAGATATTCCCATCAATGGGAGTTGATCAAGAATCCACAATTATCGCCAACCAGTTCCAATGACATAATTCTATCTTGAACTACTCCCCACCCGCCAGAGGGAGAAGAAGGAAAAGGACATATCCTATTCTAAGGGATCTTACCTACATGACATGGCTGATCTTCATGCATGTGGCCTTGGATAAGTTGGCATGAGGTGGCATGACATGGCAGACTGTCCATGGCACTAAAATAGAAAACTGGATGTTAAACAGATAGCTAATTGGAATACTTGCAGGAATATCTAGTATTTAAGCCACAAATTCCTAAGCAAACACAACCTTTTGGGGGCAATACTTAAAGGTTGATGAGACACTTTCATGAAATAATCTTAGAAATGTCTTTTCATTGAACTGTAGACCAGTAAAATTCAGAAAAATATTATAGTGATTGACCCCCTTTGGTAAGCCAATAAATTATGATACAGTGTCCTTATCAGCCCTGTTAACTTTTGAGTTGGTTTGGTGAACTGTTTTGCTCAATCAGGTATTATGTTGGTCCCAAGACCACTAACTCCTGCTAACTTTATCAACTACCAGCCCCCTTCAATAGACTTAACTGGCCGATAGTGATGTTTATCTGTCATTTCACTCCAATAACTCAGTTCACAGACTACCAAACCCAGATAGAGATGTTTATCTGGATGGGGTGTCCAGGGCTGTAGCAACTCACCCAGGCTGATAAAGGCAGTTATTCTATTGGCAGATAAGCTATCTGCCAATAGCTTATCTGGTAACCAAAGATGGCCAATGTCAATATCATATCCATGTAACTGCCAAATGATTCTTAGTTTGTCTTGACTGCAGGAGAAATCTCCTTGGATACCTAGTCCACACCATGCCACTGCTGGTGACAATTTCTAGAACATGGCGAATAGCAGGGTGATCTGGGGAGTCATTCCAACAATAGAATAGCAGCGTGGACCCAGACATGTCAACACGCACCTACAACATGGAGAATTCACCTGGTTGTCTTTGATCATAGTTGCCATAAGCTGGTGATGTATAATTTCATGGTACAAGACAGTTTGAGGCAATAAGAACGATTCATGATTAATAAATATCTCAAAGCTAAAATATCTCAAGGATATCTGCAGACTGTCTACTGCAATGATTTATTTTCTGTGACAACATACAAGAAGGAAGTAGATGATCAACATCAATTACAGCAGGAGAGAAACCAACTCATGCCAATATCAGATGATCTTCAGGGGCATTAGTTAGAAATGCAGATTATCCCTAATATCATTTTGAAGAAGTACCAAAATGTAAAATGAGTAACACTAGATACAACCAACATAAATCATATTCTATAATCCAACCTTGATCTCTTCAGCCATACGCTCATTGCAGGTACTAAGGACACCGCGCTTGATGGCTATCTTAGCAATGATGCTTCTCTCCCACAACTTAACAATTGCCTGAGCCAATCCTTGAAGCATCCTGCTTCTACCTAAGCATAGGCAAAATTTTGAAAGGTAATTATTGGACAAAAATAAAAAATAAAATAAAAAAGTAGATAGCAAAATTCTGATGTGAAGACATAGATGTAGGTTCTCACATAAATACCTAGGGCAAAGTGAGGAGGCATTTTTCGAGCAAGCCTACGCAAGTATGTCATTTCTCCATTTCGAAGCCCAAGTTTCATCTTGTATGGCAGAAACCTAAATGGCGGTTTATAGCCAGGAACTACAGGAGGAAGCAAGTCTGCATCAACAGGCAGAGGATTCCGCCCAGACCAATCTTTGAACCTTGGTCCTAATTCATCCAATAAGCTGTCAAGACTGAGCTCATCCACCAATTCATGTGATGAATCCCCAGAATAATACACTGATGTCATTTCAACACTGTTTGAAAGCAGCATTGAATGATTGACTTCATGATCTTGATCAGTAACAAAAGTGGAATCCTCTGAGGAAGGTTCCAGTGTCTTCACAGAATTACCATGCATGGAGTAAGATTGCAGGCAAGAGAGCCCATATGTCATTCCCCTGTATAACACAAGTGAACTTCCAGACCGCCAAATGACAATACCCCCAGTTCTGCTCTGATGTAAAAATAGTGTCAGCCGCAATATTGGAAAATACTAATGAAGTGGTCTTTAAGTACATGGTTGCAAACATAGTGACAAGTTACACTGTTCATTTCAGATGATTGAGTCAGTTCAAAAGCAAAAAAGGATCCACCATAGAGAAATTTTAAAAAATAAATGAACAACTAGAAGTGAGGAGGAGCCAGATGGAATCTAGTTATTCTAATATGGCATCTATCCATTCATGAAGCATAAAATGTCTGAAAATTGAAGGTAGAAAAGTCCATTCTGCCACATGTTTCCGAATTTGCAGCAACAATGTTATTGCCCTTATGCTAAGAATGGTAACAGTCATAGGTAACAATTGTACGCATTGGAATTTTGTATCTGGAGTTATAAATACACCACAAAAAAGAAATCTAGTCACAATTTCAGAGGAGGTATAACAGTGAAAGCAAACCATAAGGGAAATCATGCTGGTTTGAATTTCCAACTCAAATTAGAGGGTTCACAGCACCACTTGGTTCAAATGCTAAAACATATTACCTGACAATTAGTCTATTATGACCATTTTTGTTTTAATTGATCCATAATGGGTTCTTTGAATTATCATGCATGGACCCATATGTACATGTGCAAATTAAATTAAGTCACCCACATCTTTCACACAAGTGTTTCACATATTCAGCAACACATGTCATTATGGAAGAGCTTTTGAAATTTCCGCATGTATTAATGCATGTTTGTCAACATTACACATGCTTATTTTGGCCAAGGTTTGACGTATCGCCGATTCGGGGCGAATCGGATTCGCCCTGATGCGATCCGATTCGCCCAGAATCGAGGCGAATCGGGTCCGATTCGCATATGATTATTATATATATTATATTTATGTATGTGTGTCAGGCAGGGTTGTTAGGAGTCAGGGCTCAGGATCCTCTTCAGGCAGAGTTGTCAGGATCCCCTTATTTAACTGAATATCATTTAAGTAAATGTTATAATTTATTGTTTCATTCACTTAAGATATTACATGTAAATAAGGAAGTACCCCCATTTGAATCCAATAAAAATATTAAAAAAATCATATCTCTTACCAATAAAAAGTCAACTCTCCCACCGAAGAAGAAAATCGCAATTCGATGATTTTAGCGAAATGTTAACTTTTTAATCTCTCATAATTTGGTCTATCTAAAAATTGATAATTCAAATAAATCATATGGAACACTAAAAATCCAAAGTCCGGTAAAAAAAGTCAAATGTGCATGTGACTTCTCCAAGGGAGCCGCTCTCCTACTGACAGTACTTAGTCTGTTTGAGACCTCTTAAGATTTGGTCAAACCTAGACTATCATCACTCAAACTCATGAGAATTGTCACTTTCTAGTTTCTTTTCAATTAGAAAGTGAAAAATCTCATGAGTTTAGGTGATGATAGCTTAAGTTGACCAAATCCTAAGATGCCTCGAGCAGACTAAGTGTTGTCAGTAGGAGAGCGGCTCTCTTGGAGAAGTCACATGCACGCTTGACTTTTTTTACCGGACTTTGAATTTTTAGTGTTCCATATAGTTTATTTGAATTATCAAATTTTAGATAGACTAAATTATGAGAGATTAAAAAGTTAGCATTTCGATAAAATCATCGAAATCGCGATTTTCTTCTTCGGTGGGAGAGTTGACTTTTTATTGGTAAGAGATATAATTTTTTTGATATTTTTATTGGATTCAAATGGGGGGTACTTCCTTATTTACATGTAATATCTTAAGTAAATGAAATCATTTACTTAAATGATATTCAGGTAAATAAGGGGATCCTGACAACCTGCCTGAAGAGGATCCTGAGCCCTGACTCCTGACAACCCTGCCTGAAGAGGTATCAGACGCATCGGGGCGAATCAGGGATCGGATCGTGGCGGATCTGCGAATCGGATCGGATCGCATCGGATCCACTCGATTCGTAGCCAGGTGGCGGATCCAGGCGGCGGATCACAACTCGGTCCGCCCCTGATCCGCTCCGATTCGGGGGAATCGGGCCGATTCGCCCCACCATGACAAACCATGATTTTGGCCATACAAAGGTAGCATAGAACCTTAGGATTTTGTCAATTCTTCTTCAAGATTGTCAACCTGCAAAGTGCTAGGACTCTAAAGGTCTTTGCACCTATCCATACCCTTTACATAGAGCACAATGTGAAACAAAAATGATAGAACAAAGGAGAAAAACAATTTTACTTGCTACAATTTGCCCATTGAAATCCTATCTCTTCCACCTATGATGCAAAACATGATGCATATGTATTAGCATTGACATGGTATAGGTTGGGAAAGAGCAAATGCTTCAATGAAATATGGCAGAGATATAAGAGACCATAAATGATCAAAACAAAACAAAGCATACTGTTTTAGATCCATAAGTAATTTTTTTGGCAAGCGAAAAATGTTTCGAACCTAGGTCATTGAGATACATGAGTACAACCTTGACCACTTGACCACCACTCCTTGTGCACGACTACAATTGTTCATTTCACCTAATCAAAGTTGAATCTAATCTACCTTGCACCTACCTGAACGACTTTAGAGAGACACCTTCCTCTTTATTTCACTAGCAGCCATATCTAATGCTTCCATTTCTACTTTTATCCATAAGTTTCCACCAACTTATCCATAAGAAAAGTCATGGCTATGTAACTCAACTTCTTCTCATGGGCTTCCTTCATAACGCCAAGAATATGGTAGGTCATACTTGTCTTTTACAGATTCCTCTAAGTCAGTTATAACTCATCCATCCTCAATGAATCACATGAAAATCTCCTCCTCACCTATTCAATCATTCATTTCTACAGTAGTCTGAGCAGAAATCTACCCAGAAAATGAAATTTAGCTTGGTACCATGTCCAGAAACTTACGCATTACTAACTTGACTCTGTTGAACTTTCAAAGCTGATATGGAACCTTAGAAATTAACAACTATAAATTGTTCCAACTTAAATGTATCTACAATAGTTGCTGCTGCTATCACATCAATAGCTTCCAATCGTGATATTTCATTCCAGGTATTTCCGATTTTCTACTCATTAGCTATAGTATCAATACACATTCACCCTCAAGGGGAAGCATAGAATTTGGTAGTTAATTTGCATGCAAATCCTTGGATAATGGGGGAGAAAGAGAAAGAACAGGATTTTTGCGAGGAAAGCTGCACTGTAGACTGGGTGTTCATCTTTAAGAGAGTGGGACAAGTTTCCATGTGAAGTGGATGGTTAATTTCTGGTCCAAGCATCCACTTACAGATAAATAAATCCTGTCCAATCAATGAGATCCGTTCCCAACAAACAAAAGGAGTATCATACCTCCAACTTGAATGTATTCGGAAAATTCATGAGGTTTAAGCCTCCACTTCAGGACAATACAGCTTTTTGTTATTTGTAAGAAACCCGAAGGAGCAACATCCCAAAAATAACATTTTATGAAATGAGTAACAACGCCGAGCAGTTCTAACCTCCAACGTTTTGTGGGTACTTTTCATACGAAGACCAGGTGGCCCCTCAAACTTCAGCTTGACAACCTCAGCCTCCTTCCACTTTTGGTGAATGCTCTCCACAAGGGCTTCAGTCACCCCTGCAGCTCCCACCTTCGTCCTCTCCTTCATCCTCAGCGCCATATTCCTTAGCCTCCTCAGTTCAAGCTCTGGTATTGTTCTCTCTGCCACTTCAGTGTTGCTTCTCCTGCGGAATTTCGCCCCATCTCTGTTTGCATTCCCACTTTCCCATGGGAATGAGACAGAACGATTGCTGCTGCCGACAGAATCAGACACCTCATTATCCGAATCTTCATCTAAAACAGAATCGTCTTGACTATATGAACTTTTAAGTGTTTCTATCACGGAACCTATCCTACTGCTCCGCCCTCCTCCATTTGCCTCAGGACTGCTCCATGGGATCCGAGTTTCTTTTTCCGATCTCAAGATGACCATTTTATCTCTCCCTTCATCATCACAATACGCTGGACAGTAATTCGAATTTCCACAATCTTGAGCTGAAACCGCGGTAGTGAAGACCCGAACCTCGGAGCTTTATCCTCCAGTTTGAATGCCGGTTTCTTTGGGGAAGGCGCCGCCTTCTTTTCCGAGTCGGTTTCTCTGGATTCTGATCCATGCGACCAAGGAGCAGGCGCTGCACAATTCCCCCGAGGATGAAAAAGGGTTCGTGCTTCCGGAGGCGGCCCATTTTCTGCGGACACCGAGAGAGGGGGACAGACATCAGTGAGAGAAGATTGTAAAACCTGCTTCTCTTCCTCCTCCTCCTCCTCCTCGTCTTCCTGTTCTTGCCATGGGAACCGAGACCTCTGAGAAGGGATCCTTGCGGACCACCGCTCCATCGTCTCTTTGAAGAAGTTGGAGCGGGGCTTCTTCTTCCTGGCGTGCTTCACCGTCGTCCTGGGACCGGCACGGGCCTCGGCCTCCGGGCGCTCCTCGTGGGACGCCTGGAGAGTGTGGGAGGAGTGGACCCTCAATGCACTCGAGTGGGCTTCTTGTGGGTGCCCTCGGGCGCGGAGGAGGAGGATGGAGAGAGAGGAATGGGAAGCCATGGCGGGAGGAGAAGGGGGAGGGAAGAAACCAAGTGAAACGGCAGGGGAGAGAGCCATGGTGCCCATTGGAGCGAGCGAGTAAGAGAAATGAAGCTTGCCGCTGATGCCTATGGATCCTTCGCCGCAGTGCGCCCCACTCGGACCCTTTATCGGTGCCCTTTTTTTGTTTTTTTTTCTCTCAACACTGGCGCAGTGACCAGACAGATGATCCCTATGTATAAAATTAGTGGAGGGAGGACTTTGCGCATCAAATTAGATGAACACCCGTGCGATGCACGGAATTTTTTAAAAATTTTAAATAAATAAATTTTATAATTAAAATAAAGTTCATGGGCAGAAGTGCAAGAAGAAAGAGAGAATGGTGAGGGGGATCGAAGATAAAGTTCGCCTAATATAGCTTGGCCTAATTTATGTATTTCTATTAAACCCTAAACCCTAATTAATACATAGATACAGTAAAAGAAGACCACCATGCATAGATGTTCAAACAATCTTTGCTTGGCCATGGTACTCACTACGTCATCGTTGATCAGCACCACTCATCAAAACTGGAGGATCTCTAACCAACAACTACTAATTGGGCTCTCACTGCTTCATAACCCAAGTAAGGATGTTGGCTGTACACTTTTAACTGAAAAGCTCTGCATGGATTATGACATAAATTTGTATGGAGTGTAGAACCCAAACACTTATTAAGAAGTGAAATATGCCGTTCAGACTAGGGATTCTAGAGGGAAGACGAATGGGTTACGCTAGCAGATAGTAAGAGAGAAAAATATTGAACATAACAAGAACGATAAAACAAACAAACACTAGTAGCACACACAAGAAGATACAAAGAGATTTATCTTGGTTCTATGTTGAAATGATCAGCCATATGTCCCGTTTCTAAGACAACAATTTTGAGATTCTACCACCCATTGGTTAACTTAAGACTAGTCTTCCTCCTTCTACAAGTCCATTTGATATAAACTTCCAATCATTAATACAACCACAACATGTCTTCTCCTCGACTCAGAAGGGACCAGGCACACAAAGGCCCCTACTTCCCTTAGCAAATTACGCCCAGAAAAAGGTAAATACACAGTGCAACTGATGCCCTTGTATAGGCTGAGATGGCAACTACAATGTTCGTACATCCTTGTCAAATTTTTTTTTTTTTACAATATTCGTACAAAGGCCAAAATCGAGTAAACAAAAATAGTGAAACGCATCTTCTTGTTTTGGCCTAGATCTTTCTCGGCAAGGTTTATGTGGTGATGGGACTGAGAAGCATGTTGATGAGGTATGCACTCTCAAGTTATTGATAACTCAGATCAGATGGCTTTTTGGGAGCAAGCCAATCTCTGGGACGATGTGCAGTTTTTCAGAGCATATCAAAAGATTTTAGAGTAGCTTTCAGGGTATACCTTGTTCCATGTTTCGCCTTTGGATAGCTCTGCCTTGCTTTAAATAACTCTCTTTTTATTGCTTCCTCTGCTCCAAGCTTCTACACTCATAGAATTACCCATTAGATATAGCTTGATATATATTACTTAGTGTTAGGCCCCCTAGTCCAATTTCAATAGCTCCAATGGGGTCAGCCTAAGAAAGGCCTTAATGGGCCCAGCCTGTTACCACCTCCATGGAGAAGAAGGGAGAAGGAGGTTCCAAATGTGACTTAATACAATATCGAAACTCATACTGTAACAACTCAAAAATTTTAAATTATAAATAAATAGAATAAATAAGAGAAAGTTATTTTTTAAGAAAATAATAATCAAGTAAGAGCTTAGTATTAATTAAAGGTAAATGAGTCAACAACGAAAATTTTATTATCATATGTGTGAAATAGATATGGAATGAGATAACATTTTAGATTAAATAATAAATAACAATGAGGGGTAAAGAGATTGGACCGATTATAATGTAATTGAGCAGACGAAACCCTAAACATTATCTAAGATGGTAAAACCCACTCATATCAGAAACCTCGTTATCACATGTGTAGGACCAACTCAGAATCACATGAAATTTTAAGATTTCAAACTAAATAATGGGATAGAATATTGACAAAGATATTTGGGTCAACCAAATATGTTTAAGTTAGCAAAATCTTAAACTACGATTTGAGGTAGTTAAACCCGATAAATGAAAAACCTGTTATCACATGTGAAAAATTAAAGCGGAATCAGACGAAATTTCGTAAGGATGAACTAAATAATATATCACAACCAATAAAGAAATTAGGACTAATGACACATGTTTGACTTAGTCAAACTCTAAAAGTCAAAAATTCCGATAAAGCAGAATACGTTATTACATGTACATAACCCCTAAGACCATCAAATCAAACATGATAATTGGACCCATAAGAGTTTATTGGGCCTAATATGTGGCTTAAATGAGCCTAAAATAGTAAAGTATTATTTAATTCAAATACCCACTTAATGAGTTAATTAATGGATTAATAAGTCTAATTGGGCCATGAACATGGGCAAAAAATGAAATTAGCCATAGTCCATCATGGATGGGAGTCCTCCCAACCAAAACCCTAAAGAAATTTAGAGTTGGAGGCTCCAAGGAAGGAAATAAAGAAAATGAAACTCTTAACTAGGAAGTTAGAGTCTTATTAGGACTCCTAATGGACTATTCTCTTAAATACAACTTAATTCCTTCCCATGGCCGACCTAGCTTGCTGTTATGAAGGCTTTGGACGTGGGAGATGGTTGAAGGAAGGAGGAGGACGAGAGGACTTGGGAGTTCTTCCTCGTTCTTCCCCTAAGTTCGTGCAAGAAACCTTAGAAGGTTAAAACGACCAAAGATAGGCATTCTCTCGAGCTTAATCTAATTAAATGACCCCGTAGGTACTTCTTGATGCCAGGAATCTCATGAACCTATTTTCCCCATGTAACATCCCGGGTTGTTGGTTGCCTTGTTGTTGATCTTAGGATCGCGACAAATCAGGTTGTTGCACTCTGAATGCGACGTGCTCCTTGTCACCTTCTGGTTGAAAAGGTGATGACCTTTGTGTCGCATTCTGGTGGTCTTCTGTGGCTGTGTGCCACGTGTCCGCAGCTTGTGTGTGAAGGCGACTTGCCAGTTGTCGCGTTCACCTGAAGCACCTGCGTGTGTGACACGTGACCTAGAGGTTGTCTGTCTGTCAGAAGGTTTGTCGGAACTTTCGAGAAGGCGACAAGATGCTTGTCGTGTTCTGGTTAAGAACGCGACGCCTATCTTGTCGCGACCTCAGTTTTGAGGCCTTAAGGCATGCAGACCTCTCTTTCTTCTTCTTCTTCTTCTCCTTTCTCCTTTCTTCTTCCCCTCTCCGTGGAAGGGGAGCTTCCTCCCTTCTTCTCAGGCTTTCAGCATGGTGGAGGTGTCGGCGTGCTCGTGGCGGAGCGTTGGAGCGGCGTGGAGCGAGGAGGAGGCGGCCAATCCGACGTGAAGGGCCCCAATGGGTCTAGCTCTTCAATTGAAAGTAGGGATCTCTTGCTCTCTCTTATTGTCTTGAGGAGATGGAGCTTGTTTTGAGCTATCCTCCCTATGCTCGAGGCTTGCTTGTGGTTTTGCACGGGAGAAAACTTGTTGGTGGTGCTCCCTCTTTGTGCGTAGTTTAGTTCTTGTGGTTTGTGGGCGAGGAGAGGTTGCATTGGTGCCCCTTGAGCCACTTTTAGTTTTCTTTCTAAGTGTGCTCTCCTTCTCCCTTGTTTTGGGGCGTTGTTGTAGCTTGGGGGACCATAGGATGGCCCC